>VXBJ01007575.1:494531-519223 GCA_013400055.1 Nycticryphes semicollaris
AAAAAAAAAAAATCCTTTCAGAAATGCACATGGGGAAAAAATTCCTCTGTGAAGAAAAGCGGTGAACAAAATCCCATCAGTTACAAGTTTTAACCCTCATGCACTTCAAAGCAGTATTTGTTAGACGAGGTAAAATACAAAAAGGAAAAAAAAAAAAAGTTCAATTACTGAGTTAGTCTTGATGTAAAATATCTCCTGAGCTTGTCCAGCTGCACAGGAACCCCCCTTTGTCATCACACCAGCTTTTTCAGTGCCCTGCATAATCTGTGGGAACGTCAACGCTACCCTGACCGTGGTGGTGTCCCTCTGCAATGACTTTCTCTGCTCAGGTGTTACCAGGCTGCAGTGGCGTGTTCTTGCCCACACTCTCTGTCACTGGAGCTGTCAGCTTGTGCCCACACCTAATGCTTTCCCTGGTATTTTAAATAAATTTGGCGTACAAAGCTATTTTTTAGTTATATAGGATTTTTGAAGCAGAAAGCTACTGCAAAGGTATTTTGAGTGTCCTTACGCTTGTTATTCTTGTGTAAGGGAATATATATTTTTTTTTTCCACTTGCATCTCTTATTCCTCCTCCTGCCAGTTCACCTGAAAAATGTTCCCAGTGTGCCTGGGGATGGCTTTGTGAAATCTCTTTTTTTATTTTTCCATAGTTATGCCATGTGTAAAAATTGGTTTTAATACGGTTTTGTTGTAGGTCTATGACTACTATTGCAGTGTCTACATGGAAATACACACNTTAATTTGCTGTATCACTATTTATATATTGTCAGTTTGGAGTTTGGGTATTGTTTGCTTTTAAATCAGGATTGTATTTAGAGGGAAGACAGGGGAGGGAATAACCTTCATTTTTAAAAGGACTTTTACAGGAAACTGCATGTTCTGTGTCTTCAGGGTTACTTTGAAAGCTGCAACATACACAGAAACAGGATAGCAGGTTTTGAAGTGAAAGCGTATGCCAATCCTACGGTAGTTCGGTGCGAAATCCACCACGGCCAGACTGGAGGAATCTACGTGCATGAAAAAGGAAGAGGACAATTCATAGAGAACAAAATCTATGCAAACAATTTTGCAGGCGTTTGGATTACCTCAAACAGCGACCCAACAATAAGGTATCGTTTTCCTTATTGATGTTTTGATGTTTTACTACTTAGAGGAAAAGATTTGATGGGGATGGGAGAAGTGCAGTTTGATTTCATTTTTTTTTATAATGAACTATAGATACTCTTGTATATGTAAAAATGTGGTTTCTGTCTGCCTCTGGTTAAACTGTGTTTCTAGTTCATATGTGTACTTGGAGTTCTGTAGTTCTGAAAATACGGAATGGAAATTCTCTCTTTTAAATCTGAATATTCTATAGTCCTTTAGACTGCAGACATGTATAGTGTTGTATAGTGATTATAATAACTTCATAATGTGGAAACTTTTGTTTCGTAGGGGCAATGCAATTTTTAATGGGAATCAAGGTGGTGTTTATATCTTTGGTGATGGACGAGGCCTTATTGAAGGAAATGACATTTATGGTAAGCTAATTTGCATATTGTGTCTTGAATTCTGGGAAAAACGAGTGTGTGAGTTGTATTAAATACCACTTTTTTTGGACAGGTAATGCATTAGCAGGAATACAGATTCGAACAAACAGCTGCCCCATCGTTCGACACAACAAGATTCATGATGGTCAACACGGTGGGATTTACGTAGTGAGTATTACCTACAAATAGGCAGAAAAATCAGTTTTCTCTTCATACAAATGTTAGAAAAGAGTCCTGTGTGCAAAATGTTTGATTGTATTGAACTTCTCACGTTATAAATGAGGTTAATTGTAATAGAGTGAAGCTGGTGCTGGTATTTAAAAGATGAAATTTCTTTATGAATGTCACTAGACTATTTCTATTACAGAGTAAAAGATTTAAAATAGGGTAGATAACAGACTTTCACCATTTCTTGGTTAAAGCTTTTTAAAGGTTTAGTTTTCATAGTAGTCCATCATTATTTAAAAAAAAATAAATTGGAAATCTGTTCAGCTTTTTTGGAGTGTAAAGCGTTTACCACTAACCTCAGAAAATATATATATATATTTGCCTTCAGGATGATATACATTGCAATTGCTGCACCGTCGTGTGTTGTAAAAGTAAGAATAAAGCCCAGTTTCCAGCATGTGCAGGGGCTCTGCTAATTGAACTGAAAGAGCTCTCAGGTCCCCTTAAGCAACATCAGATTTTTTTAAAGAAATATTTGCCTTATCTTTCTGCCAGAAGTCACCTGAGGCTCAGCTGGTGCCGCAAGTGATGTGGCTTCATTGGGTCATTCTGTAAATCAGCTTCCTCTGACCGGTTGTGTAACTTTTAAGCACAAACACGTGGTAACAATAGTTACTTTAAGAGAAACACAAGGGCTTTTTTTTATTGGCGGTGGACAGGGCTGGGTGTAGGAGCCTGGCGAGATGCCTCTGTTACCAACAGCCAGCAGAGATTGGCAAAACTCCTACTGCAGAGCCTTGAAATATCATCATCTTACACACAGAGCACTCTTCATGGCGTGGCAAACATTCAACATCATGATGTGCCGCTACTTTAAAAATAAAATTGAAATGAAAATATGCACTGAAATAGAAAAGAATGACTTTGTGAAGAAGCCACGGTGAGGAGAGATGTGCACAGCCAGAACAAGAGTATTGACAGTTAAAGGGTTTTCTCAACTCTGAAATTGTTTGTATTTAGCATGAAAAAGGACAAGGTGTGATCGAAGAAAACGAAGTTTACAGCAATACTTTGGCTGGAGTCTGGGTGACAACAGGGAGTACCCCAGTCTTGAGGAGGAACAGGATACACAGCGGGAAACAAGTGAGTTTTGCTCTGCGGTTACAGAGGGGGGAGCGTAGAGAAGACAGTTCTTCAGTGGTTTTATACTTCATTTCTTTGGAACTAACCGTTTAATTCTTGATGTGTTAGGTCGGAGTTTACTTTTATGACAATGGACATGGCGTGTTAGAAGACAATGACATCTATAATCACATGTACTCAGGGGTTCAGATAAGGTAAAACACATTCTTTGCTTTTTATGTCAAAACAGGCTTTTTTGGGGAGTCTTTTTAACTGTTCTTATCGCTATGTTTCGAAAAATAACTTTTTTTTTTTAAAAACCATTCCTCTTCAAATTATGAGTAAGTTTTTACTGATACATCCTGAGTATCAACACGAATGTGTGGCCCTTGAAGTCTGTAAAGCTAAAACCTGTTTGCACGTGTGAGTATAACTGTATTTTAGTGAGATTTTATGGGGCTCTTTTGCAGCGGTATTTCAAATATTTAGCCTTGGGAGGTAGTAAACTGTTTTACATGATTAAATTTAAATGATTCCTCTGCTCACGTTTTTGTCTAGAACTGGAAGCAACCCCAAAATTAGACGCAACAAGATCTGGGGTGGTCAGAATGGTGGTATTCTTGTCTATAATTCTGGTAGGTTCATTTTTCATCTTTATCCAGAATTGTTTCTGTTCT
This sequence comes from Nycticryphes semicollaris, assembly GCA_013400055.1. Taxonomy (NCBI): domain Eukaryota; kingdom Metazoa; phylum Chordata; class Aves; order Charadriiformes; family Rostratulidae; genus Nycticryphes; species Nycticryphes semicollaris. The sequence goes on from VXBJ01007575.1 coordinate 498,031, forward strand.
GCATTATTATAATTTTTTTCTGTTTGTTATCCTTTTTGATTTTTATTTTTTTTCCACCCTTCCTTCGATTTTAGGACTTGGATTTATAGAAGACAATGAAATTTTTGATAATGCCATGGCTGGTGTATGGATTAAAACAGACAGTAATCCTACACTAAGAAGAAATAAAATCCACGATGGAAGAGATGGAGGCATCTGTATATTTAATGGGGGAAGAGGTAGTTTTTTTTCCCTTATTGGCATATACTGAATACTTTGGATAAGAGTTTTACTTTCTGATAAAGTTGTGTCCTTTTTAAAGTGTTCTTTAGAAACCTAGCTGTTGTCTTCTGAAGTAATAAGATAGTTATAACGAATGTCCACTGATGCTTTTTAGCCTTAATTACATCAGTAATAGTGAAATCTGTGGGAGGCAGGGAGGTAATTAATCTCATTCAAGATGACTGTTAAATTGCTGCTTAGGACAGGCCTTTTATTCCATCTGCCTTTGCAAGCTTTGCCCTTTGACTGAAGGACAGTGTTGAATTCAAGTCATGCAGCCTAAATCCTGCATCTGAGCCGTTCAGGTTCTGCTGGTGTCAAAGATTTTGTTTGGGGGAGAAAAGATCTTCAAGGAATCTCTTGTAAATGGTCCTCCTCTGAAATCCCCAAACTGTTGTGTGTTCTGATGTTCTTGCTGTGTATGAGTTGCAATTTTAAGTTAAGCATTCTCAAGTCATCCTGTCCTGCAGGAACAGAAATGCAAGTCAAGTTTTGTTCTAGCGGGCTGCTCGCTTTAGGAGCCAAAATCAGGAAGAAGTTGGAAAAATTGGAGAAAAACTCCCAAAGTGACAAGACTTAGGGTTTCCCCAAAAATGAAACGGAGTTTTCTGTAATGGTGCATGTGATCCCAAATTCTGTTCTGTGGCCTGAAAAAACCCACAATTATACCCCGAGAATGACTTAAAACTTAGGTCGCTAACTTCAGTGCTGTGGTGGGGGGAAATGGGAAGATGATGATCTGTGAGATCATGTGAAAAATATTTCACAGGATGGTGAGCTTTCACACAAGCTTACATGTCACGGTTGTTGGTCTGTTAGGTCTTCTGGAGGAGAACGATATCTTCAGGAACGCTCAAGCTGGTGTCCTCATCAGCACCAACAGCCACCCTGTGCTAAGGAAAAATCGAATATTCGATGGATTTGCTGCAGGTTTGTGTTGTTTGAATCAAGTTTTGAAGTGTTATCACTCAGGAATTGGGCTGTTGTGGCCAGAGTATCTTCACAGCAGCCTCCGGAGTTGAGAAACAACACATACGCTGCCTTCTCGTTTTCCTCTGAAACATTTTCTCATTCTTTCAGAAGTAATTGCTAAGATTGTCCAGGACACATTTATAGCTGATCTCCTGGATGCTGCTTTGAATATTTTCTCATTGCTTTAGAAATCTCAGAAACAGAGAAAATACACATTTTTAGAGATTTGAATCGCATTTCAAGTTCAACTTTCTCACTTGAAAAATTACTAAAATGAGCACTTCTCACTCCAAAAGAGCTGAAGAGTGTTTAATAGTGATTTTTGTGCGATTTACTCTTTAACGATGGCAGTTCTGTAGGTCTTGCATTCTGTTCTATTTCAACTGAAATGGCATTCCTGAGCTTTCTCCCATCTTGTTTTCAGAAGAAGCAATTTTTCTGAGAAGAAAACTGTATTGGTGGTGTTTCATTGTATGTGTGTGTGTGTGTGTGTAAGGATGGGTTGCTGTCAAGAGCAGGCCCAGACAAGTGACTCAGAAGCCACTGGTTACTGATAAAAAGCTGAGATTTAAAAACATGCATTTTAGGTGCTCATCTTGAGAACTTTTTTTTTTTTTTTTTTTTAAAAAGCTATTTTAAAGAGGGAAAGGTGCATGCACAGGAACTCCTGAATGCACGTGGAGGTGCTTTAAGCACCCAAAAATTATAACCACCTTGAAAAATCCATGATCCTAGTTCCATTTTATTATTGGGTAAACTAATAGCGTATTGTTACCAGAAACCCCACGCACAGCAGTGATACCTCTTTGAAAGGATTCAACAGAAGGATTTGAACCTCAGGTTTTTATAGCAAATTATAGTGCGTGTCTAGTGATGTAATTTTCCTTTTTTCCCCCATGAGTTTACGATGGTTCAAAAAACCCACACAAACCGTAGATCACGAGAGAGGTACAAATGCCCCACGTCTGAGGATTTAACTTTTCCAATTCCTTTTTTCTTCTTTGTTCCCCTGACCCAACGAAGGTATCGAGATAACAAATCACGCCACTGCAACATTGGAAGGCAATCAGATCTTCAACAACCGCTTTGGAGGTTTATTTCTAGCATCCGGGGTCAACGTCACGATGAAAGGTGAGTCTGAGCCTCAGCCCGGTTTGGGTGCGTTTGGTCACTTTGCATTTACTCATTTGCTGCTGGGTTTGGGGTTTATCGTACCCGGTTTTCCTGGCTTTGGCTCAGATTTGGTACCATCTTAAGGTGAGCTATAGCTAAGTTTCATTAAACTGTCCTAGGTTTTTAGACAGTCAGACACTTTCAATGGGAATTTAAGGGTTTCCTTTCATCTTTAAACTCTGTTATTAGCTCTTCTGTCTCAGAATTGGTTGTGAACCTGTTACTGGTCTGTGGCCCATCTCAAATTCCAATTCTAAGTATCATGGAACGTCTTTTGTTGCTTATCTGAAAAGAAGTGTCTAGCAAAGAAATGCGCCTCAGTTGGCTTTTAGGATGTAAAAGTGTGAATATTCACAATCCGAAATGACTTGATTCATAAAATAGGAGCAGTTTACATACATAGAATTCCCATGTATAGTGAGGACCTGACCTGTGCATGCGACAAGATCCTCTTGGAGGAGGAAGGAGGGCTGGTTTGAAGGCCAGAGAGCTCCAGGGGGGGGGTTATTCTAGAAGAAAAAGGTTCAGTTTGCAGAATTCTCTCCTGCTTGGCTGTACTTTAAAACCTTTTTCCTATATATTCTTCACACCGCTTAAAACACAAGCTCTGACTCCTTGACTGCACCAGTTGGTGCCGTGATGCTACTGGGAATGGACACTAATAGGTTTAGCTCTTAAAAAGGGGAGGTGGGGGGGCTCTGCTTTAACCCCTCGAGAAGAAAAAAGTCATTGATCCAGGTGTGATTAGTTCTTGGCTGTTTTGTTTTGTTTTTTCTCTCCCCCCAACAGATAACAAAATAATGAACAATCAAGACGCCATAGAGAAAGCTGTCAGTAGAGGCCAGTGTTTATATAAGATCTCAAGCTACACCAGCTATCCCATGCATGACTTCTACAGGTAACAACAGGTTCTTTTCCCTCACCTACAGCTAAGTTTTTAAATAAACACAGTTTTTCTTCTAGCAAGACCCCTAAAGCAATTGCCACGTGTCTGTTCATCACAGAACTGTAAGGGTTGGAAGGCACCTCTAGAGATCATTTACTCCAACTCCCTGCTAAAGCAGGGTCACCCAGAGCAGGCTGGACACAAACACATTCAGGCAGGTTTTGAATGTCTCCAGAGATGGAGACTCCATCACCTCTCTGGGCAGCCTCTTCCAGGGCTCTGGCAAAGTAAATTTTAACATGTTGAGAGAGAATTTCCTGTGTTCAAATTAGTGTCTGTTACCCCTTGTCCTGTCACCGGGCACTAAGAAGACCCTCACCCCATCCTCTTGATGCCCATCATTTAAATATTTATAGGCATTGATCAGATCCCCACTTGGTTTTCTCCTCTCCAGACTAAAAAGAACCAAGTCCCTCAACCTTTCCTCATCAGAGAGATGTTCTAGTCCCTTAGTCATCTTCATAGCTCTTTGCTGTACCCTCTCCAGCAGTTCCCTGTCCTTGACCTGTGGAGCCCAGGACTGGACACTACTCAAGATGAGGGCAGAGTAGAGGGGAGGAGACCATTGGCCTTCTTGGCCGCAAGGGTGCATTGCTGGCTCATGGTCAATGGGCCAGCACAAGTGTGTGCTTGTCCTCAACTCAGCAGAAGAGAATTACATCAGCTGTGGGCTTGAGGCAAATGTCTTGTTTCTGTGAACCTGGACCCAAGTCCAGCAGAGTTGCTTTTTCAAAATCAGTGACAAAAAATAAGCCCTGAAGTCCATGTTCATGTAAAATTTTCAAGTTTAATGGTGGTGTCCACATCTTTTCCTCGTGCTGTTGGGGCTGGGTGGGACTTTGATCAGCCTGGTCTAGTGGGAGGTGTCCCTGCCCATGGCAGGGGAGGTTGGAACTCCATGATCTTTAGGGGTCCCTTCCAACCCGAACCCTTCTATGATTCTGTTCTGTCCCTGTGCCCCCCACCCTGAGCTCTTTGCTCAGCTCCTCGGGGCGTGAGCCGTGCCCTAACGTGATGCCTCTTCCTTCAGATGTCACACCTGCAACACCACAGACCGCAACGCCATATGTGTGAACTGCATTAAGAAGTGCCATCAAGGACATGACGTAGAATTCATTAGACACGATAGGTGGGTTCCCAGCGCCTCTCTTGAGCCATTCTGAGAAAGTGAATAAAGCGGAAACTAAAGAGTTCTCTTCTCTTTGTAGGTTTTTCTGTGACTGTGGTGCTGGAACACTGTCGAACCCCTGCACGCTTGCCGGAGAGCCTACACACGATACAGATACACTATATGACTCTGCTCCACCTATAGAATCTAATACATTGCAGCACAACTGAATTCCTTTCAGAAAGAAAGTCCTGCCATTCTAATATCGTAACTGTTCAAACGTTTTTGGGTTTTTTGGGTTTTTTTTTTTGGTTTTTTTTTTTTTGGAGGAAGTTTTACTTGCCCATTTCTGCAGAAAGAGACTGTGTTAAAGCGGATGTGTGAGGTGTTGACACTATGGAGCTCAACCTACCAAAAAAGAAAGTGGCAATATGTTGACTCAGGATACCAGAACTGGGCGTTTTAGCATTACTGTGTAAAAACAAACAAACAAAACAACAAAACAAAGACTTTGAAGGGACAGAAGTGAAGAAAAAAAAAAAATAAGCTGCAATTTTGTACAGATACCAACTTCTGAGAGCTGGTGTTTTTACAAGTAGCATTGAGCCGCAGTCCGATTTGCAGTAGTACTATTCTGTAGACAAGCAGCATTCTTTGTTGCTGCCTTTATGGACATGGGTACCAATTGCTTTTTGTAACATGGTTAAAAAGAAAAAAAAAAAAATATACGTGAGCTAGCACTTCTGCATTTCTTTTTGATTTTTTAACATTTATTCAGATTGAGAAATATGATTTTAATGCTTTAATCTCATGTAGTTTGTTTCTAATTTCAAGCAAAAAAAAAAAACCTCTTATTGTACTTGAATGTGTCCTGTTTTGTTAGCACACCTAGACTTGCTGTAACTGTACTCATGTCCCAGTATGTACGTTCTTTCTATGAAAGAGAAAACACTAATCTTAAATTATATCCAGCAATTTTTCTGGTGTCCTCTGAAGTTAGAATAATCTCCTTGCCCTGCCCCAGCAATAGTCTGTACTCGAACCACCCTAACAAAACACCACAAACAAAGAAGCGAGTGTTTTAATGAGACTTCCTAGACTATAATGCACTATAAAACAAAGTACCCATGTAACTAAGTTTTGTGAATGAAATTTTACTATGTTTTAAAGTACACGGTAGAAAGTCTCCTCAAAACAGTCTTGTACTTTTACTCTGTTCATAGTTTTTTTTGAACAGTCTGGACATTACTTAACGTAACCTGCTGGAAATCACAGCAATTTCCTGCTCTAATGAAGCTGAGACAAGTATATATACAGCCCTATACAGTTTCATAGCTTTTTTCCATTTATGTGTATTGGTGACAGTGGGTAATCAACAGCCTGAAAGTGTATGCATGTACCATAACATCTAGACTTAATATATTGTGGAGTACTCAATAACCATTATGTAGAGGGTAGGTAAGAATTAAAGGGTTTAATTTCCTAGGAAAGACAATGGAAAAATGGTCATTTTTAAAAAATAAAGTTTATTAGATCATAACGTTGTCTGATACCACCTTTTTGAGAAGCCGCCAGTACGGAAGCGCTCGTGTCGTTACAGGCGATTGATCATAGCCGTGAGTTTCTGAACAGCGTTGGCATCGCTTGTCGCGCCATCCACCACCAGGCAGAGATACCTAGGGGAAACCATGGAGACGGGGGTCTGGTACAACTGGAACCTTGTCACCCAGTGTGTGTCCCCACTCCCCCCTCCCAGTACTGGGCTCGCCACACACCCACTCAGTTTGACTCAGACCAGCCCCTCTAAGCAAATGCAGCTCTTGGGGGAGACTGGCGCAGCAACCCGAGCCTTACTCATCCCATCTGCCCTCTTGCAGTCAGGCCTCAGTGCTTCCTTCCCTCCCTGTTTGTGAAATACATTCGATATTCACAAAAACAGTGGCCGCTGGGAGCAAAAACCCCCACCCCAATTTCCATACGGATGCCTTCCAAGAAATGAGTGACGTAAAACCAATAAACCAAGGTCTTACCTAAATACTCTCAGTGAAATGGTCACTTTTTCAAACTCTTTTGCTTTGCTGTGCCCCTTCTGAATCACCTCCTCTGGAATATTAGCGAGTCTTGCCGCATTGAAGCCATAGCTCTTGGGACACGCTCCTTCAATGAACTTATAGAGGAAGGTAATCGTTTCCTGGCTTGGGTCTTCACTCTCATTTTCAACCATACAGGCCTAGAAAGAGTAAGTTCTGAGTCAGTACATGGAATAGTTACCTATAAACCAAAAAAATATGGGGAACAGCCATTCCTTTCCTCAGGATCCCTCTGTTTGTCTGGACAACAGATGCGCCGGCCACAGCACATCCAGGGAGAGACACTTATCAGGGAGGAGAGCCGTGGGACATGGGGTAATGGTTTTAAACTGAAAGAAAGGAGACTTGGATGAGAAATTAGGAAGAAATTCTTTCCTGTGAGGTTGGTGAGACACTGGAACAGGCTGCCCAGAGAAGCTGTGACTGCCCCATCCCTGGAGGTGTTCAAGGCCAGGCTGGACAGGGCTTTGAGCAACCTGGTCTCGTGGGAGGTCTCCATGCTCATGGCAGGGGGTTTGGGACTGGATGGTCTTTAGGGGCCCATCCAACCCAAACCATTCTGTGATCTGCTGGCACAAGGAAAACCCCTGTGTGTTTCACAGACACCTACCATGTGGCCAAGGCGCACAGCCCCGCAGTGCGCATAATCCTCGACCAGGGAATGGTAGTGTGTGGAGAACAGCGTCCGGCACCTGATTTTCTCCGCCAGTTCTTTCACAACCGCGCTCGCTATCGCAGTTCCATCAAAAGTAGCCGTCCCTCTGCCTGGAGAAGGAATGGAAAAGCAAAGACAAACGTTTGCCATGTATCAACTTGTCTCGAGACAAGTCTACCTGTCCATGCAGGTAGACAAACAGCAGCGAGCTGGTGGCTGTCACTGCAGCGGGGTGCAGCGACCCAAGTATTTGCCCCCCACGACAACTGCACTTTCTTCTGCGCTGCAGAAAAAAGACACGTCTGCTCATTTGAGACTTGCTTGAGGTTTGCTTCAATTAACTCTGCAGGAAAACTCAAGCAGAAATAGGCTAATACCAATGGGGGGAGGTGTTGTATTAGTTTCCAGGGCACCTAAAAATACATGTTTTAAAGAGATTTACATAGATACTGACCAGCTAAACGTTAACAACATTAAGATGAATTACTCCTGTGCACTTGGTTGCTGCCCAACAGCCGGTCTTTAATCTTCGATTTAATTCCCATCTATTACAAAACAGACTAATTACCCAGTTCATCCACGAGAACAAGGGAATGCTCTGTTGCGTGCTGGAGGATGCTGGAAGTCTCACTCAGTTCAACAAAGAAGGTACTTTCACCTTTAAAAGAAGCAAGAGCCACAAAGGATTAGTCAAAAGATCTGAAAAGCACAACTCAAACCCCACTTAATCTGCACTTGGCCTCGGTCAAACTCAGGCAAAGCTTGGGAGCAAATTAAGAATGACCAAAACCATACTGTTTTCCAGCATGAAAATGGTGAGGTTCCGCTTGCCAGGAAAATCACAGTTTGGCTCCTTAAAGAACACAGGTGCAGGCACAGGTATAATTAATTATGTAAGTTTTAGGCCCACCGAATCTGTCTACTTTTAATAGCACTCATCAGATGAGCCAGTTGCACAAAGAGAGGGGCACAAAGGATACAAGGTGGGCAGAATCTTTTGTCCCTTCTCGCTCTCGAATACGTAAGGCGGCCTGAGGTTTGTGGCTTTCCAGTGTGAAAAAGCAAGAAAATCTTTTAAAAAAGTGCCTTTAGAGACCAGACTTACTGGTTTGGTTGTTGATGCCATAAGTTTATGAATTATTCACATAACTAAGGCTGTACTGGAGTGAAATATGATGAAAGATACTGCTGCTCAGGACTGACCCATCTTAGGGGAGGTTCCAGGTACCAGGTAACACAAGGCCTGAAATTCAGACCTGGAATTGGTTTTTTTAGCCGATTACAAGCAGAAGCACACAGCAAATTATTCAGAGCATTGCACACAATAAATCCACACATATGAAAGTCCAGATCTGCTAATTCTTCCCAGTGTTCATTCCAAATAATCACATGTAGGAGCAATTAACATAATTTCAGAGCCGGGAAGTATTTACTTCCTGAACTCATGCTCTAATATCATTTTTCCAACATAAACAGTGTCCAGCAATCCTGATGGTCTGCATTTATTTAATGAAATGTCCAGGACTTGATTATGTTTTTAACAATATTTAGAAATAACCTTTTTTTAAAAAAATAAACTCCTAGAGTTTCACAGGCAATTGAAAAATTGTGTTACTTAAAATTTACTTTGCACGAGTTCTGCTGACACTCGTTACGAAGCGACCGCCACGGAACAACTTTGGCCGTGCTCTCAGTTGTGCACGGGGTGGAAAGTCACGTACCAAGAAGAGACTTCAGAGCTAGTTTTGCTGCGCAGCGCTCGGCCTCACAATGGGAGACGTTAGAACATTTGTGCACACATTTGGAAGAGAAAGGAATGGCTCTGGGTTGAAAATGCTACGTTTTTCTAGACAGCCTCCCCACCCCCACCCTTGCAGAAAAGGCAGTTTTTATTTCCACCGTGAATACTGAAGTACTCTTCCATTAAGTTTGGGGTTTTTTTTGCAGTGAAGTTGAACAAAATTAAAATACCCAGGCAAAGAAAGCATTAATAAAATTCTCTAGCTGCACAGAAAAGCCTTGATTTGGGGAAGTGCAAGTATTATTTTTTTAATTAAGAATTCGGAGTGATTCACTTCTAAATTCCTTCTGTGCACCACACTCGGTAGCCTGAACTCCTGTCGTAATCACTGACCCACATTTTTCAGCAGAGATCACAAAAAAAAAAGTGCCCTCCTTAAATGAATTGTGATACCCCCCCAGCTTACAACAAAAAATACTTGGGTTTTCCAGCCCCGTGACACTTTGCCAACCATCACAGGTAAACTTTCCCAGTCCCAGTTGGGTTCTCCTCCACTTCTGTCTTCCTCCCTGCTGAACGGGCAATATACTCACAAGAATTGTCCCTTTATTGTCTGAGAAACTGGGTGTCAGCCGTAAGGCGGGTGTTCTGATGGAAACAAGGGACCTCTAGTCCTTGGGAGAAGGAACAAAACCAACTCCTCTACCTGAACGTCGCTGTCCTCTTGCAGAACAGTTAGAAAGAGATACCTACAGCAGTAAAACACAACTGTACAATATCCAAAATGATATTCCTCAGACTCGCATCCAGCTGGAAGGCAGGCTTTAAATACTAAAATTTATTAAGAAGTGATCCTATGTGTCTGTCAAAAAATACCGGAGGACAAGCTTATCAAATAAAACTGACCGCAACTACACTCCTTTTTCTACTCTGGACAGAGGCACCAATGAGTCGCTCAGCTCTCCCTGCGAAAATCAGACCATCCCTTTCCAACCTGTCCCTCAAAGCAAGAAGAGAAATTCACTCGGTGACAAAAGCGCTGTGCCCAGCTGGGTTTCACAAACTCACCCGACATGATTCTGTCTGAGGCACCGAGCCGCGTAAATACCCTGTCGATGGGCGTCAGCCTGCAGACTTCAGCGGGTACATAGCACCCCAGTTGTGCCATTATAACCAGAAGACCGGCCTGCAGGACAAACATTAAGACATTTACTTTTTTTACTACTACGTGCTTGTGGAGCTTCAGTTCCACGCAGAGAGCGAGAGAACAACATTTTATTTCCCCCTAAAACAAAGACTGAGATATCTTAAGCTTCCTACTACTTGAAGAGCTCCAGGCTCCAGCACCATAATCTCCACGTAGGACTAAGCTGCTCTTGAAAGCCTTCAAAATGCAACTGATCACAGCAAGCACCGTTTAGGAAGCAAACTCCCCGTTGCTTTCCCAGTTGCCACCAAGCTCTATTTCCATCTTTTTCAACCCACAGAAGCATCTTTGACCACACGATGCCAAGTCCTAGAGAAGGCCACTTGAAAAAGAGAAAAGATTCTCTCTCCCTTTCCCCCCTCCCCCCCCAGCTGTCTCTCATAAGAGAATTAAAACTTATTCCTCACTGAGGGAAGCGAAAGGAGAAAACCTACTGTCTAAACACAGGCACTTTCTACCAGACTTTTTGTCGTTTCAGTGCAATTGCTGTAATGTGAAGTGTCCTTTGACACTTAGGAACAGTCAAGTCATGCAATTCCTTTATGTAAAACACAGAGGTACTCTGGAACATTCTATCTTACACAGAGAGTCAATCACCTGTCTCATCAGCGTGGATTTGCCACCCATATTGGGGCCAGTTACTAACACACAAGAAGCGTCGCTATCGCTGTCGTCATCTTTGCTGCCTATCACAATGTCGTTAGGAATGAAATCATCCCCAAAGAAAGTCTTTGTAATGCATGGATGGCGGGAATTTTTAAGTTCCAGGAAGGGAGGAGCACTCTCCACAGGCAGTAGAATTACAGGTCGGCACAGGGGTCCATCACCATCTTGACTGTAGTTAGCAAGGGACATCAAGACATCTACAAGATTAAGAGAAATTCCAGTAAGTGACACTTTCACCTTTCTTTATTCATTCACTGGGATGTGTTTACAAAAATGCTATTCAATGAGTAAATGCAGTTTTCCCTTTCCGTTCCACTTTCCTGTGAACAAAAGCACCCAGGAAGCACTCCAGAACAAGAACTAAAACGCGGAGATATTCACAACATCTTTCTTCATTCCTTCTAGATTTCTGCTGATGTCAGATTAAAAATTCTCCCCACTGGTTTTTAGTTTAAAAATCCTGAAAATCTGCATCACTTCAAAAGCTCTTTTTTTTTTTAATATACGTGTATAAAATATTATTTTCCTGCTTTGTTTTTAAATTTGGAACAAGGTAAGTAAGGAGACAATCGGCTTCTGTGAGGGTGGAACTACTTGGCTAAGAATCACAATACTGCTTGAAAGCTTCCAGAATAAATCTATGTAAATATTAAAATTTGGTTTGCTTAGCAGAGAGCAGCAGCAGCACAACCCCCCTTCAATTAGCCTGGCTCTGAGGTCCTGAAAAGCTAATTACCTGCAAAATGAGACCACGTTACATGGATTTAGAGAGTTAATGCAGACGTATCCCAGCTGAGCCTGAAAGCTTGTCTCCCTCTCTCACTGAAATCAATCTGTTACCTGCCCCACTTCTGTGCTGTAGCTGACGCAGCTGATTTCCAGTTATCCCAGCCTGCTCTGAGAACCCTTTTCTGGGCAACACTGGCTGCCCACCCATCCTGCCTGTTCTGCCTCCGTGGCATTCAAAGCACTGTCATTTATCCCCGGAACAACAACAGCCCAGGTTGGCTCACACCAGCAGAAAATTCACGGCACGAGAGTGTGCCAGTCCCTGAAGGGAACACAGGAGAGACTCTACACCAGAAATTTAAGGAAGATTTGGAGAAGTCTTCCTACCAGATCACCTCCTTCAATGTGGAGGCAACAATAATTTTCTTTATTTTTAAAAGCTGATGAAAAAGATTCTCCAATTCTATGATGAAGTAGCCAATTCAGATGGAAAGGAGATGACTGGGTTAGCTTTTTATACCTCCATCTGCACCGCTGCCTTCATTTAACAAGAAGCTACAAGAGATTCCCAGAATCAGTGAGAGACCCACACCAGGCTACACTGAGCTGCGAGAAACACCCCACAGCACACCTACAATCGTGCAACAGGGCTGAAGAGCGAGCTCACAAACATCAAGACCCAGCAACTGTTGTGCCATTTACTGCCAGGAAAGAAAACAGGTGATGACTGTTAGTTATCAGTGCTGTTATCACAATCAAAGTTTTTAAAATTCAAATTAAGACCTGGCAACAAGCCTTTTTTGTTTTCTCCAGATTAGATTTCATCATTTACTCTACAAGTGTATTTTTATTGTATGTCAAAATGAAGAATCATAGAATGGTTCAGGTTGGAAGGGACCTTAAAGATCATCCAGTTCCAACCCCCCTGCTGTGGGCAGGGACATCTTCCACTAGAGCAGGTTGCTCAAAGCCCCATCCAGCCTGGCCTGGAACACCTCCAGGGATGGGGCATCCACAGCTTCTGCAGGCAACCTGTTCCAGTGTCTCACCACCCTCACATGAAAGAATTTCTCCCTAATTTCTCATCCAAGTCTCCCTTCTTTCAGTTTAAAACCATAACCCCTCATCCTATTGTTCCACTCCTTGATATAACGTCCCTCCCCATCTCTGCTGTAACCCCCTTTAGGTACTGGAAGGCCGTTACTAGATCTCCCCAGAACCTTCTCTTCTCCAGGGTGAACAACCCCAACTCTCTTAGCCCGTCCTCACAGCAGAGGTGCTCCAGTCCTCTGAAAAAAACAAATCTCTTACCTAGCACAGCAATGCATTCCACCGCTGTCTGCCAGTCTCTGCTGTTCTTATCAAAGTTGTAAAACAGTCGCCTCATACAGTCTTTTAGCGCCGCGTCTCTGCGCTCTTCGGCATTAACCATGGCAGCCAGCATCTTCTCGATCTCCTTGGTCCAGTAACGTTTATATCCCTTCCTGGTCGACTTCAGCTCGTACTCCTCGGGCAAATTACGTGATATTGCACTTTCCGGTATTTCCATTTGGTACCGGTTTTTGCCCGCCCCCCAGTACAGCACGGATTTGAATCCAAGCAGTTTGCGTTGCTTATCCAGGTATTTGTGGAGATCTTCCTCGACAGCTTTAATATCCTGTAGTGCTTTATCATAATCGGGGTCAAAGCCCGCCTTTGGAGTAATCACTCCTGTCTTTCGAGCCTGGTTATGATCAAAAGCAGTATCCCACCTTTTAAGTTCCGCATTCAGGTCCGGGAAGCGGCCATCTGGATTTTTGGCTTTGCGGGTGACTAACTGCTTAAGGACTTTAGATTTGAAGTCACCAGCAACTCCTTCCATGACATCGACAATTTCATTCATCACTTTAAACCCCTCCAGAGTGGACAAAAAGTCTGCAATTTTTTTTTTGCTGTATTTGATTTCTTCGTAAAAGATGGCCCTGCTGTCGGGGTGGTTCTGACTTTTAAGCGGCGATCCAATACTGTGAATTTTGCTGAGCAACCTTTCGAGGTCAGGAAGCTTCTTCAGGTGCTCACTGACTTCCGACATTTTATCTGGCACTGCCAGAAGGTCCTCAACAGCATCCAAACGATCGTTGATAGATTTCGGATTACAAAGCGGAGCACAGAGCCACTGTTTCAGGAGTCGCTTCCCGAAGGGTGTACAACAAGAATCAATCCTTTCCAACAAAGTACCTTCTGTGGTTCCATTGGTTCTGTTCTGCAGGACTTCCAGGTTCATCAGGGTGACGCCATCCAGCACCATGCGCTGGTCAGTTTTGGCAAAGAAACTACTTGAACTCGTATTTTTTGCAGTATCAATATCCACGGGGACATACTCCTCAAAGTTTGCCAGCGATAGCAGCTCCTGATCGATCAGGCATTTTTTGAGATAGAAGACACATCCCCCAAGTGCTGACAAAGCTAATTCACTGCTGTCACCAGGAGTTAATCCCAGTGAGTCACTCTCTGAAGTCAGAGATTTGATTACAGAGGGCAGAGAACACCCATTTTCAGAGTTCTGTTTCTCCTTGAAATATCCTTCTTCAAGAAGGACTTTTAGTGTTTTAGATGCATTCCAGAACTGGGAACCAGAGATCAGCCCTTCCTGAATGCAAGAAATAAGGGAGCCTTTCAGTATCTTCTGTGTGTCCACAGACAGGTTCCCTTTCTCATACAGTACCTGCACGGGAGTGTAATGCGCTACTAAAGTCCTAAACCTTGAGCAGTGCCGATCGTCCGAGAACTGGCCTACATAGAACTTCCCCACTGACGTGTCAACAAAGCAGACCCCATAAACACGTTGTCCGGAGGAGTCTTCTTTTTCCTTCACGCACAGCAGGTACTTGTTATGGTTCTCAGAGGGATCACAGTCCAGAACGCTGTAAGTCTGTGTTCCTTTGGTGATGATTCGGCATATTTCTCTGCGGACCACCCTGTCGAATTTGGTCGGTTGAGCCATTGCCTTGTAGCGCATTTCCATCATTTCAGGAGTTTCCGTTTGCTCAACGCGGGCCACCTTGTAGCCTTTCTGCACGAGGACATCAGAGAACCTGCCAAACGCAGTTTCTGGGAAACCCGAATGGGCCCAAGTACCCTTCATAAAGATCAGGCCCAACTCATTTACGCCGGTGACAGCATCCATGTGATACAACTCATAGAATTTTCCAACTTTGTAGAAAATCACCGCATCGAAGTTCTGGCTTTTCAGCTGCCACCACCTCCGCATTCCTGGCGTACACTTGTTGAGATAGTCCTCAGGTACGTACAGAGTACACGGGTCGTAATCGGGGTCACCCTGCCGTTTCCTGTGCGCATCTTTCTTTTTCCCTTCCTGCAGCCAATCGAGCTTTTCGTGTTCCCACACTGCGAAGCCACCACTGCCTCCGCTGCAAGCATTTGCTTGAGATTCAAAACTCTCAGGTGCTGCAAATGATGTCAGCTTAGACTTGGCTTCTAAAGAAACCGTTGCTGCTCTTTTGGGTGCCTCGGAACGTTCGTTTTCTAAGCTACTCCTTTTAGCAGGCTTGTTTCTCTCTCTTCTCTTTCGCTTAGAAGGGACTTTTATGGGACTTTCTGCTACACTCTCTGCATCTGTGTCAGTAGATTCATTTTCATCCACCCCGCTGCTGGCTTCCTCGCTGCTCACTGCTTCCTTTGCATCAGGCTTGAACTCTACATCAGAGCCATCGTGATCACTGTCAGAATCCAACACTCGTCTTCTTTTGGCTTTTACGGCGCTTTCCCTGCTTGCTACTCGCTTGTTACTCTTCACATCCTCCTCACTATTGCAGTCATCACTGTCGCCTGAGGCACTCTCACTCATCTGCTGGAAAAAGGAAATTATTTTATTTTACCTACAGAACGTTTTGGCTACAAAGTAAAGTATTGCTGCTGCAAAAAGAAGCACAAAACTGTGCAATAATGCAGTAGCTATCATATTCGAAGTAAGAGATGGCAGAGCCACAGCCAATTCCACTTATCCTTGCTGAATTTAGATTTTGGGGTTTTTTTGGATAACAACCTGCTACTGGCCAGAAGCATAATTACTCCTCTTCGCATTCCTTATAGCCTTAATGGTTACTTGGCATAAGTGATGCTGACAAACAAAATGTTTAAAACTAGACAAAAGGCACATGGTATATGAAATTCAGCACAAAGGAAAACACCTCCAGAAGCTAATTCTGTGCTGTAATTTTTTTTTTCCTACTGACCTGTATCAGAAACGTGATGGTGTTTTGCAGCCTTTCAGTACTCGCCTACGTTAAAGTTTTGCCCATGATTTTTTTTTAACTACCTATTTCCACCTACAAACATACTACCTTGTAGTGACCTTCAAGAAGATCACCCATACAATCATAGAATGGTTTGGGTTGGAAGGGCCCTTAAAGATCAAGTTCCAACCCACCTGCCATGGTGGGGGGACACCTTCCACTAGACCAGGTTGCTCAAAACCCCATCCAGCCTGGCCTCAAACACCTCCAGGGACAGAGCCTCCATGAGGAAAAAAATGTCATTATTTGCCTATTCAGCTTGAAACTTCAAGAACTCCAGCGCTGGTGCTGGAGAAACACAGCAGTGGAGGGACTGTAGTGAATACAAAGTGCCAGTGCCCATTGCATTGTCACCACAAACGTGACACAATGCTTGGAGGGCCACCTGTCCCCCAGGGCAATGTCACACTGGAGAAAGAGGAGATGGGCCACACTGACAAAGGAGGTAAGGAAAACCACTATCCCATCCACAGTTTCCTCATACCATTCCTTTCCAAAGGAATCTGTTACAACACTCATAGCGGTACTGAAATAGTGTTTGAATCATTCACAATACAACACCTGTACAGCACAATAAAAGATCTCTTTTTAGGTACCCCACCAACAGATTGGTATTAACCGTACAAGAATCTGTATTCTAGCACTATGCTATGAGAGGAGGGCAGGCTCCAAGAATCCAATTTAATGCCTTAAGATGAATACTCACAAAGACAGAAATGTCTACATTATGACAAATTAAGACTTCAGATCACACTTAGGGGAATCTGGAATATAAATAACAGATAGAGAAGAAAAATGGATGCACCAAAAAAAAAAAAGGTACTTTATAAGAAACAACGTGGGCCACCTTGGTTACCCAGGGAGTGATCAGTGAAGGAGTGATCAATGAAGAGAGCTAGAAGTAGTAAAGTAACTTCTGAGGTCACTCCTTACCACACAGAACACCAAAGAGATATTAGACTTATGTTTCTAACTAGAAAAGTTAAGACCTGCATATGAGCTGACAACACAGAAGCAGCACAAAAAAAAGACATATGGATACATATGCATGCACAACTAAAGAGTAGATAAACTGCGATTACCGTACCAGAGAACGGCAGGATACTTGCAAGAGAGAGCGCTTCTAAGCTCAAGCACTATTTATGAAAACAACAGCAAGTAAGAAAAATTTTACCTCTGTTTCCTCCTCCTCTTCTTCCTCCTCCTCCTCTGTTTCTGAAGGTTCACTGCATACTGCCAGTTCAAGCCGCCTAGTTTTATCTTTACTCATTGCCTCATCTGCTAGCACCATTGCTCTTTTAATTTCAGGCTTGGTACTATAAAACATACCTCCTTTCAGTGTCTCCCCATCTGATGAACCTGTAAAACCACAAATAATTGGTCAGAAACTGAAGTCCATCTAGTATTTAGCCAGTTCTTTAGTTAGTGTTCTTTTAAACATATTCAGACAACTAGTATAATTATCTAACATTCCATGTTAGCAATCCTTCTCACCACACCTTAAACATAGCAACCCATCACTCCTTCAGCCTGATAAACTACTCCTAGAGAAAAAAGTCTAAAATGCTCACAAATGAACTGCCTCCCCCGTACATAAACACTTGAAGAATTGCTCCTATTTCTATAGCCCATTACCACAGCTGAGTACTTCTAAGCTAACCTCTAAACATCCTCACACCAGCTCTATGTTGCTGCAGAAAAGCAACACTTTAGACCAGCAGCCCAGCAGATATGAATGAGAACACACAGCTATTTTAGTAACCATAGGTAAGTTCAACAATAAAGCTATAGGCATCAGTCATCCATGACAGACCTCTTGCCTAAAGTTCTGCTGGCCATTCAAACTGCTCCTCCAGGTGCAGCAAGGCATCCAGACCCAACATCAACCCATTAGCCAGGTCAGCGTATCATCAGTCGCACCAGTGATTTATCCTGACACTGCAGGGTATCAAGCAAAGCCTACTATTAATAACTGCCCTATTCCCTCATCCTCTTTCACATTCCTCACGCACCACGGTTCCTCCTTCCACTCCCTGTCCATAAACACAAAACCAAAGCCAACCAAACCTACAGACAGATTTCTAAAAAGGGTTCCCAAAGATGCTGAGATTCAGCTTAATGCTACACTGAAAAACTATATATAACATACTAGATATTCAACTTGTGGAAAGAAAGAAGGGGGAGAGAAGAGTACACTATAGATGGGGAAGGGCAATTCCTTTTTCTGCTCTTACAAGTGTAGTCGGCTGCATACAGCAGTGGGATGTGCTTGAATCGGTCCTTACACCCGCTCTTGTGAATCCCTTCACACACTGCAATTAAGAAAAGCTTCAGCTCTCAGTCAATGGCAGACAAAAGCCAAAAGGAGTTCTTTCTCACAGCCAGTTCTTTGAGCTGGCAGTAGCAAAGCATGGAGTTACAAGTAGCTGCTCCCACAGCAGAAATGCAACACATTAACAAACCAGATCTCCAGTTCCCTTTCGCAAATGCAGGAAGACAACCTAAACTTAATTTGCATTTAATATCAACAACTTAACACTGGCAAAAAAACCCTCATCATATAATTTAACTGCATACTCAAGTGCACAACACCTGCATATTCACTTAACCAACCAACCTGTGTGTAACTCCACTTGCACGCCCAACTGTCAGCAGTCTAGCCCTGTGCTGTCGATACTTACTGTTACCATCAATCACACAACATAAGAAACTTCTCTATTTTCCTACCCAAAGACCCTTACTTCACATGCAAAGATGCTTTTTGTCCAAATTTAAAAGCAAAGCATGTATTTTGAGTGTTTTTACTCTGTTCTGCATTAACCATTAAAATATTTCTTGTGGATACACCAGCATTTCTGTTCTTGAACATTTTTAACACTTCTTTTTCTCCATTTTTCTTTCGGTAAACAAATCCATTACCCTCACCTGTATTTGCTTCTAAGTGCAACTGCAAGCTGTTAAAGTATATTTGATTATTTTGAAATTATCTTCAGGAAAGATACCTATAAACCATGGGCCAATTCACTTGCATTAAATTATGCTAATATTTATGGTAATAACACTACCATTTTAATTTAAAACTATGGCTTAAGCGCAGTACATTTAAGTATAAACAAGCAAAAAAAGATGACTACATGATAACAAGAGATGGAATTTTGACTTGTAAAAAAGGAAGAAACTATTTGAGTTCAGTTTACATAAGCATGACATCATAAGCAAATCCTACAGCATATCAAAAACACTGTATTACACCCAAAGTACTTATTTGACTAATGAGACAGTTTACAGCAACATGATTTATATGTGACAGTTTACAGCCAATGATTTGCACTCTTCAGCAACAGTAAAATTATAAAACAACAGGAAACCAGATCATGAATATTAATAAGGTGCATTTTATTATACAATTTTTTTACATTTGATTTTCATTAGATATCTAAGTCATTTCTTCAAGATGACAAACATCATCTCTGCTCTGTCACTACAAGCACTACCCTACCAAACACTCTGAACAGTCAATATATATACCTCTTATTAACAAAACGTTGAGTGCATCGTTTAAAAGAAATAACACCACAGTAGAATCAATTTTAGTTACCTAATACCCTGTGCCTAGTCTTTTGTTTCTGCACAAATTGCAGTTCCCAAATAGCTGTTTAAAAATTGGATTTGACATTCCTAATAATTTAAGGATTTCAGGGCTAAAAATTGAAACAGTGCATTTTTCTTTTAGATCTTTTTTATATCTACGGGAGAAATAAAGGGAAAAAAAGCCTTTAAAACATAGGCAAGCTTTGTGTTCAAATCTAATAAACAAGAGAGTTTAGTGTTTCATGCTTAAATAACTGTATAACCATAAATGCACCTGTAACCCTCAAAAATGTGCTTTCTCTAACTCACGTGCTTTCCCGCTTAATACTAATCTTGGTTTTGCTGCTCTTCCTCTATGGGGAATGTCACACCCTATACTCCATACCTGTGTTCCCAAAACAAGTAGCATATTTCCATTTCAAAAGTTTTATTTACATCTCTTACCTTTATATGGCCTCAGATATTTAATACTGACCCAGCCCCTTGTAGGGCTGTCATCAAAAAACTGTACATGGACACGAGTAGATTTCCCTTTTCCTCTGACTATCGTTTTTTCAGTCGGGTGGTTGTATATGAGACATGGCCACCAAGGATATCCTTCCATCTTGGCCCAGACCAAGTCACCAGGTGAATACTCACAGGAGACACTGCAAAGACCACAGAAGTGTAACTTGAGACACTTAAAACAGCTTTTTTCATAAATGTAACTGCACATTGCTTCTGAGCAGCTTGCCCACTGAAGATCCTGGAAGGCTTTCAGGCAAGTGGAACCTGGATTATAGTCCTTCTATGTCACCATCTGCATCACTTTTGGCTTTTCAGATTTGCTCCTCCAGGTTCTACCAGATCCCCACAATGGACATGGTACTGAGCGACATGGTTTAGTGATGGATTTTGTCAGTGCCAGATTGATGGTTTGACTTGATGACCTGAAAGGTCCCTTCCAACCTAGACAATTCTATGATAGAGCTTCACAGTCCCAGAATTCTGGCTAAGGTTGGAAGGGCCCTTTGGAGGTCACCTTGTCCAACCCCCCTCCTCAAACAGGGCCACCTACAGCCACGTGTAAACTGCCTTTTAGTGGATTTCTTAAGGGAATTGGAGAGAGTAATAACTGGGTCCAACCAGACATTAACTACAAGGAAGTGATTGCAGACCACCTATTATGAACTGTCAACCTACGTAACTAAGGCAAGTTTTCCTGCAGATATTAATACTCAACAGGGCACCTAAAGGGAATGAGTTAGAATTTAAATAACAAACCCTCAAGCTAAAAAAATAATAAATAAAAACTCTGTCCCCACTGCAAAGCACCTACTGCCGCCTGTATTTCCTCCCTCCTCCTCCCCCGAGATTTCACCCCAGCAGCCGCTGCCACACGCCACCGGGGATGGCGGTGGGTTTTCCTCTCGGCTGTAGCCAAACAGCCGGCGATGCGTAGCTGGCTGACGCGTGAGACACTTACCACCACGGCACAGAAAGGAAATTTAGGCACGAGTGAAAAAAAAAGAGTAATGGCATGTCAAAACGGGGAGGCAGAACTACAAGTGCGGTCCCCTCCCCGTAGCTGTCCCGCCTCCCCACGCCCCGCTTGAGGGGAAGGCCGCCGGCCTGCACCCCCTACCGCATCCCTTTCCCGGCCTCCAGAGGCACACGGGCCCTCCGGCCCTTCCCAACGAGCCCTGTCCCGAGCGGTACGGCCACCACCGCCTCAGGGACAAGATGCCAACCGCTGCCCCACTCCCACCATGCCGGGAAG
>VXBJ01007575.1:523252-560694 GCA_013400055.1 Nycticryphes semicollaris
TGAGGACTCCAGAGCTGGACACAAGCACAGAGTAGAGGGGTAGAATCACCTCCCTTGACCTGCTGGCCATGCTTCTTTTGATGCAACCCAGGATGCAGTTGGCTTCCTGGGCCATGAGAGCACATTGCTGGATCATGTTGAGCTTCTTGTCAATCAGCACCCCCAAGTCCTTCTCCTGAGGGCTGCTCTCCAGCCATTCTCTGCCCAGTCTGTATTTGTGCTTGGGATTGCTGTGACCCAGGTGCATGCGCACAGCCTAGTTGAACTTCATGAGGTTTGCACGAGCCTACCTCTCAAGCCTGTCCAGGTCCCTCTGGATGGCATCCTGTCCCTATGGTGTGTCAACCACACCACTCAGTTTGGTGTCATCAACAAACTTGCTGAGGGTGCACTTGATCTCACTGTGTCAGTGATGGAGATTTTAAATACTATTGGTCTCAGTCGAGACACCACTCATTGCTGGTTTCAACTTGGACATTGAGTTATGTGGCCAGAAGAGGGTACTGAGAACCACCAGAGTCCCAGACAAGGTGAGGGAGTGGATCAGGTCCTGGGTCCACCAGTGAGGCGGGGTTGCAGGCAAGGCAGTGTCCTGCACAAACAAATTGTTGAAAACAGACTTTTGAAAACTCTTCAGGCAAGATTTGCTAAACTATTAGCAAAAGAGCTGTATCTATTACAAAGGAGCTGTTAACGTCAAGAACAGTTTATGAAATTTCACTTTGGAGGGTGATTGAAGTATGAGATATGTGCACTACCCCTCTTTATGTGTCTGCTGAGCAAAGTAATGAATTTATCTTCCAGAGCGAATAGAAAGCTCTGAAAAAAAAAAAAAAACAAAACCAAAACCCCCACCAAACCATGCTGGCTATTATAGGTAAGATTTTTTAATTTTGAAAAAAATAAATGTAAGATTTTCTCATTCCAGTATTCTGCAATTGTCTCACTGAGACCAATATAACAATTTTCACTTTTCCCCTTTAGTATACACCCATTGTCTGAAAAATTGAGGTGGAATGATTTACAGAAATAGTTTCATTATGCTAATATAGACAGGACTGAAGACAATATTGACCTTTCCAGAAATTTTCCCAAAGGAGAATTTAAGCATGAGGTGTATGCTGTAAATATGGTAGCCAGTGAAAGGTTAAGTTTTAAGAAAAATATGACCATGACAAAATGTTAATGAGTACTGAGGTCATTCTCACCTAAATATAATTAACTGGTAGGCTGCTAAGAATCAGATATCTTAATATACTAATTCTGTGCAGGCTTGGAAAAATTGCTGTGTAGGGAGTGTTGTAAAATTATGTTTAAAGGGCAGTTTTTCCCCAGTGCTAAGTTTACTACTTCTCAGCTTCCTCCTCAGCATCCACCATACATAAAAGGCTAAGCATGAGTATGAAAATAAGTCAGAGACCTTTTTCAGTAGCTCATTGTTCTGTAATTGGGTTGAGAAATCCCCTTTATTTTAGTAATAGAAGATAATTCATTTCCGCTTTGCTTGCTTTTTGCATGTCTGCAGACATGCAGCTTCCTCCTACCGGTTTTAGGGGAGCTTGAATAGCAGCAAGAAATCAAGCAAGAAATGCATGTTTATTTAGGGATAATTACACATTTATGTCTAAACACTCTTTACTGTTTCTCTTACATGAAAAAGCAGCAAAAGGGAAGAAGTGAAAACTGTAAGATTTCTGAATAGATGACAATTTAGGATGCTTTGCTTACACTGTGCTGCCTTTTAGATGCAGGTCTGAAGTGAGATGAGAGCTGCTGGAATGGCATGTAGCAGAATTATCAGAAACAAGAGTTCAAAAATGAAGAAAAGTTAAAACATAACCCATTAAATTGATCTGCAACCAAAACCGCAGACAGACTGCATCTTGAATTCCGATATGTCTCAGGTAATATGGTCTGTGCATAATAATAGAACATTATAAAAAAAAATAGAAAGAAAAAAAAAAGGCAGGAAATAAAAGAAAAATGAACCAGGGCTGAAGATGATCAGACTCTTCTCCATGGTTCCATCCTGCTCCCACAGAGCAGGAACATTCATCTGCTGATTTTGTTGGGTTCAAGATGCTCTGCTTTTTCAAAGTGTAGTAGCCACCCACAGTTATCCTGCTTCCTGCCTTCTGTTTTATTGTGCCTCTATTAATAGTACAAACACTTGTGGGTTTTTTGATTATATGGTTTAATAATTTCAATTTGCAAAGAAGAAATAACTCATAAATCCAGAGAAAAACAACTGTAATCAAACAGTCTGACCTGCATAGCACAGGGCATTGGATTTCACTGAATCAGTCCCTGTTTATATCAGGTAATCTCATGTGGAAAACAAACAGTTTTGATTTAAAGGCTTGCAAAGACAGGTCCTGACAATGATCTGTTAATTAAGTACCATGAGATATTTGGAGCTGTCGAGACAGGGAACATAAATCTGAGTGGGATTAATAGGGTTAAGCAAGTTCTGGTTTTTTTCCCCAGCATTGAATTAGCAAGTCGGTATTGCAAAAATAATTTGTATTTTGCATGACTGATGTTCTCTGACTTCAGAGGTGTCACCTGTCAGCATTGATGATGGGTGAGAGAGGTAAAGGGAAAACAACCTGGTGATGAAGAACAAGTATAGTCACTGCTTGGAGAATTAAACATTTCAGTTCTGCATCCCTGCCAGATAGTGCTGGCAGAGCCAAAGGAAAATTGGTTCCTACTAATTAAAATGCAGGGGGAAAAAAGAAGAGGCTTCTTGATTTCCTTCTTAAATCTCTAACTTTGTTCCCTGTGGGAAGCTAATCTCCTGCCAAGTGACATTGGCACTAAATATGGGAAATATCTTCCAGAAGTTGATGAAGGTGCAGCTTGGGACAAGGATGAGGTGACGTGGGGCAAGGTGGTCTGTTCTGCCATGAGGCGATGCTTTGAGTTTCACGTTTCATGCCCTGTTGTGCCCACCGAGCCCTGCCCACTCTGGTCTATTCCCTGACTCAGACCACA
Organism: Nycticryphes semicollaris; assembly: GCA_013400055.1. Classification (NCBI taxonomy): domain Eukaryota; kingdom Metazoa; phylum Chordata; class Aves; order Charadriiformes; family Rostratulidae; genus Nycticryphes; species Nycticryphes semicollaris. The sequence goes on from VXBJ01007575.1 coordinate 526,250, forward strand.
GCTGACAACTGGTTTGTACAGTGAGAGAGATGTAGTTTAGCTATGAAAACCTTTGCTGAATGAGTCTGCTTTTAATAGGAAATAATAGCCAGTCAGCTTCCTAGGAATTAGTAGCTTATTAGAACTACTACTCTGATATCTTTTTTGCAGACTTCTTAAGGCAGATGCTCTGAAAGGTGTCTTTCCTAATGTTTCTGGTTTGTTAGCAGCTTTAAACTTATGTAGATTTATTTTTAAAGTGTGCATACACCGAGTTTGTGACAGTCAACAATTTATTGATGAAGTTAGTCTAGAAATTAATGTTCCCCATAACTGCCAGGTTAGTGCTTGTAAAGTAGCACAAAGGACAAAAGGTCTGAGGGACTCAGAGCATGAATGCAAATGTTTAACAAGAGTTCATTTTCATGAAAATCACTGTCTGGATGCATGTGGCTGCACTGGAGAGCTAGTTCAATAAAGAATTTTGTACTCTAGTAGTTCACGCTGTAAGATGCCTCAGTTTTAGAACACTGGTTTTTTAATGTAGCTTGGTTTTCTCTATCACTTTATATGTTGGCAGCCAGACTTGGGAGCTACGAAACATGAGTCTTCCGGGGAGACAGGGCTTGAGCTCTGTGAGATGGCAGTAATGACCTCTGCTTAAAGTCAGAAAAGCAATTGGTGCTTGCCTCAAGGTAGAGAAGGGATCACTCCCTGGTATGTGTGGTGGAATATAAACCTGGGGAAACACGGAGATTGGTTGATCTCGTTGAAGCTACCAAGGCTCTCATCCTCGTGATGGCACAGACTCTCTGTGCCATGCTGTCCCCCTTCCCATATATGGCAGTAGCTCTGTGTGTCACCTCACTTGCTCCTCCCCATACCATTTTTGCCATCTCTCACAACTTCAGCACCCTCTCCGTAGTTATCTCCTGTTTTTTTGTTGTGTGTACCATATCTGTGTTCACACGCTGGGGACACAAGATTTCCTGCAATTTTATTTATTCCTGTAAGTCTTCCTTTTCTCTACAGGCATCTCCAGTCCCTGCCAACAGCTCCACTTGGGGCTGGTTTTCTTTTCTTTTTCATTGAGAAGAAAGGCATGCAAGATGATAATGTTATATGCTCCACAAATCTGCTGTTCAAAACTAACACACGTAAGGGCACTCCATGTACTCCTAGGTGTTGATCTGTAGGCGTTTATCAATCTGTCCTCACTCCTCTCCTAGTTTTTCCAAAGTTTTGACCACCAGGACTGATCAGAAAGAGCAGCAAACCCTGCAAACAAATACCTCCACATTTGAATACAAAGTCCAGTTTGTTATATTTTGATACTGCTTTAAAATTAGGGCAAAATATTGACAAAGCATCAAATAATACAACCGGTACTGGTCTTCTAGTGGGTACCTAATAGTTATAATTTAAATCAGTTGCTAATATTATTGGTTTGGTACATAGTTTATTTACTGATAAGTGAAAATATAACCTGCAACCAGTTTAGTAATCTCCTATTGTAGCTGTTAAAAGAAAATAAAAATACATTCAATTTATCTGGATAGCATGCTATGATATGGCAACTAAGCAGGCTGGGGAACCAGTGAGGCAAGGAGCGATATAAGGGCAATTTGCCTACAGTACAGTATTATTAGATATGTTTGTGCGTCTGGCATCCACACCTTGGAGAGCCAGGGATTTTAAAACTAAATGCATTTCAGATAATGACAAAGGTATGTCTTAACAAATTAGAGATAGTGTCAAATACACTAACTCTTTCAATAGATCAGGCTTTAAAAATTATTTCCTTTCTCAAGCAAGTTTCTATTTTAATTAAAAAAAACCCTAAGATTTGTAGATATCTAAAATAGGCTGCTATATAAAGATGTCCTTCTCCACCCTTTCCTTTAATTACTTGCTGAAGCCAACGATTCAGTCGTGATCTGGTGACAATTGTATTGCTCTGGAACCACTGTGCTGTCCTCCTGATGGACAAGTTGACCATGAGGATACAACCCTGGTGGTCTGCACTGAGCAAGAAAGTTATTTGAAGCTTCATTTTTAGGGTCACTGCAGTATTTTCTTCTCTGTTTTCCTGTGGAGAATTTGGAAGAGACGCGTGTAAGGCTTTTTGCCAGAACAGAGTGGGTCTGCTGCTCCATGGAGTCATGGAAAGAATGTGAAGCCAGCTCTCATGTTCTTATCATAAGACCCTCTGACCCATGAGTCACCCCCTTTGCATGATCCAGAGCACAGGGAGGCTGGCCACAGCTGGTCCCCCTCCTCAAATACTGGATGACCCTGATGGTATTCCTTCTCTGAGGGTTTCCTACGTTGCTCTCCAAAACCAAATCCAAACAACCCTTATGTTAGAATACTGATGAATGTTAAAAAATGATGGACAGAACCTGTATTCATTTCATGTCTAACACAGGTGTCAAAACATTCAAAGTAAATAGTTCTGATTTTAAAGGGGCACTGAAATAGTGCCCAGTTTTAGAGGTTTTTGCCAAATTGTAGTGGGATAATTTTCCATGTCTGAACAGAACTGCTGTAGCTGTGAATGGTAAGTACCTTGCCTTTGTGACTCTATAACCTGTGAACAGTGATTTTCATTGGAAATGTGAGTTCATGTGCCTGTGCCAGACAGAAAATGTCTGTATCGCTCATTCTTCAGGCACTGAAGAATTCTTCAGGCACTTGTTGCTGAGCAGTTGAGGGTTTAGACTGGTGTGCATGGCCGGTCTGCTGTCTGCTGTCAGTGCAGCCTGAACTTCAGAAGTCAAAGCTTCTGCTGTGACATTCATTCAGGCATAATTTAAGGTATTATCTCTATCACTAAATTTGCCTTTTTCCACCAGGTTACCAGGAGACAGGGGCTCATTTTACACACTACCTTTCATTACTGTTTTGTTGCTTCACATTTAATGGTCTTTTGTTTGACACAGTCTCTTTTCTTCATAGTTTCAGGAAGGTAACTTCATCCAGAAGACTCCCACATCATTGCTTGACTTGTCTGTTACTGGTCTTAGATATCCTGCATTCATAGTAATAATACAGTGCAGCTTTTGTACTAATAGAAGTGCACCTAAATAATTTTCACTTGTCTTGGAGCATCTGCTATGTCCTCCCACATTCTTCCTTAAATCTTAACACAGGGTATCTTAAAGAAAACCTTGCTTCATAGTTATAGTTAAACTAGCTCATTGAATCGGTATACTTCTTAAAATTTTTTTCTATGAATGGAAAATGCGCTTCACTAGTTTAAAACACTTTTGTATTGGAAAAAATTTACTGAACAGCTAAAGTATTGTTGGCTAATTTTCTGGTTAAAGTTTCTGATCGCTGTCTTTTTCTCTCCCCTCAGGCGGTCGCTTACTTACCTCTCAGCCAATTACAGCTGGGCAGCACTCGCAACAGGGATTCATAATTTTAGAAGAAACTCTTGGAAACAGATGGCCCCATATTTTTTTGGTGAGGACTGCTGAATTCCTTTAGTATCTAATTTAAGTTAAATCTGTGAGCTGACAGCAGGACTTATGCTATATTGCCAGTTTCAGGCATTAAAAAATAACAAGATTTTAAAATGTAATGAACTTTTAAATTTGCCTTGTGATTTTTCAAGCTCTAAGTGGTCTAATTTTCAAATATTTCTCTGGAAGGATGAAAGCTAATAGCCTGCCATCCTTGCAAATAAAAAACTTACATTTTCATGTAATCCTGGGGGTTTGGAAACTAGAGTTTCACAAAAAGGTATGGTGTGTTGTGAATTTAATGGGGGGAAAAATAACCTTGGGACTTGCAACTGTGCAGTACCCAGCAGGGCGGTTCAGCACCCAGTGCATGTACTCATGGGTATGGCTGTGCACATGCACAGAGATACATGGTGCTAAACTCAGAAAGATGTCTTTCCCAAAGTGATCATTTTTCCAGTAGCAGATGAACGGTAGTCCATTATCATGAACTGTCTACTGAGAAGGAGAAAATATCTGTTAGTAGGCAGGGACAGTCTAAGGAGGTAGCTTGTCATTAGAAGCTGGAGCTGGAGTGGTTGAAAATGGCATAAGAGCTAGGTACTCACAGGGATCTACCAGCTGGTTGTTACCTTCTGCATCTGCTTCAGATGGAGGCCACCAGGTGAAAATTCCAGTGCCAATTAATTCCGCTGCAGAGTTAAATGTGAGCTCAAATCACAGATGTTCACTGATGCTGCAGAGATACAAAGGAATAACACAGATTGTTCTTGCGCTGCTGAGAGACCAGGTAGCGGCCTCCTACACGAGCACCACAATCATTCCAGATGCCTGCAAAGTAGATGTAAATTTGTATCTTGGTTTCAAATAAGTGTGCTTAGAATAAGTGCAAATTGCCATTCTACCATTTTCCACATCAATTCTAAATGTAGCGCACAATCCACAATAACTTGTTTCTAACTGATTAATTGGGAAGAGACCAGTTTTGCATAGCACAGTGGTGACAGGCCCCACTGTTGTCATACCACACTGAGTTGGGGTACGTGTAGAAACACAGATCTGCCTCATGACCCCTGGCATCCTTCCTCTTGTGGTTGTGTTGGTGGCAGAAGGTGGTTAACACTCATTTTTCATGGTGTTGCTGCACTGTAATAACTGCAGCTTCAGAACACTGATCCAGTTTCTTTTTGGGTTGCCACTACGTTTTTCCCCACCTTAAGGATTTTGTGACAATTGTCCATGCTATTGCCATAAAAATACAACTACTGCTTTCCAAGCATTTTGCCTTACAAAGAAATAGTGAGACAAAGGAGATCAAAAAGGGAAAATAAGCCTAAAACAATAAGGCTGGGGGAGGGAACAAAGCCAGATAACAAGGATCAGGGCACAGGACAGAAAAAGAAAGCAGGAGGAAAAGGAACCTTAAGAGACCTGGGACTATATCTGGAGCCCTTCTGAAGGAATTCCCCACCTCCTTAAGTCACCTCCCTGCCTTAGAAGGAGCTACAAGGCTCCAACTGCACCTGAATCTCTTTTGGTACTTTTGTCTTTCTGACAGCTCTACTATTTGAAATTAGGTGTATCTTTGTGACTTACTCTGGAGAATTGTAAAGCTGTTTCTTAGAAAGACAAGTTTATTAGTGTAATCTTTGGGATTAGTAGATTTGTCTTTATTTAAAAACACTGTTTCTTTTTTTTCACAGCCAAGCCAGAAAACCCTGACAGGAACCGGCAACACCATCTACGATACTGCAGTAGAGGGAGCCACATCATCACCATCTGCAATCGATAATGTAAGTACATTGCACTAACCTTGCTCCTCTGAACATGACAGCCAAGGGGACTCTCACTTGCTTGGCTGGAAAATGATCTATAGAAAGAAACACATGTACTGAATGTTCGGGCCTTCTCCATCACTGCAAAGATCTGATTTATTTAATCAATACAAAATCAGAGCTCTCAAAGCTTTAGCATCACCACCAGGCATTATTTTCTTTGAATGCAACTGTGACAGGTTAATACAATATTAATCGTGGCTTTGTTAAAACAGAGAGAGCAAATAACATTTAGCATAGTTACCTGCTGATTCTTGATCTGCTAAGATTTTCAGGAATAAAGGTTGGTATGGATTCAGTTGGGTTTTTTAATGCTCAAGAGCCAGATTTCTAAAGGCATTTAAAGATCAAAGAATACAACCAGGAGGGTCAAATGCTGCTTTCTCCTATCTCTATGTATCTGTTTCTTAAAGGACTTCTGTTAAGGCTACCCACTCACTTCTGGAAATATGGTTAGGCTTCCATGCCACTCGTGTTTAAATTGTAATTTGAAGTGGTTTTACTGCAGTTTGCCTGGAAATAAACATCTTTTAAAAACAGGTTGCAGAATGTTATTGTTTCAAGACTTTCTGGGTTTTTTTATGTTGTTTTTATTGTATTTATATTTGGTGTCATTGCTGTTCAGTTTTTACTTTTGCTTAATGCACAGCTTGGATTAATTTGCTTCAGTATCAAAAGGGTGGAGGAAGTATATTTTCCTAACACTAAAAACATAATTGAGCTCAGGTTACTTCAACTTTCTGGGTTTTAGGCCTGAAAGCTGGATAAACTGAAGCCAGGATGATTATTTTCTTTTCAAAGGGAAAAGAAAATAAATTGTTTTTAAAAATTGAATGAAACCAACAGATTATAACTGTATTCTAGGTGCTATGTGAAAATGATACGTAAACAAAAAGCTTAAGTCATTGGGAGTCACAAGACAGATTCAGGTTATAGTGAGTTTGTTTATATTCTGATGGCACTGTTATAATTTAAAAATAGTTACTAGCTGTATGTTGATTTACAGTAAATAATTCCTAGAAAAATTCTACATTTTTGAGATCCTTTACATGATTTTATAAATTGTACTCTCATATACTCTGACATAATACATTGAGACTACGGAGTTAGCCTGAATGCTTGTTATTTCCCCTTTTCTAGAGTTTTTGTTAAGTTAAAAAAAATTAAAAATAATCTAGTCTATTGCAGATATTGTAACCTTTGGGGTCATTTATAAAATTGAGCAAAGCTCTAATACAAGACCATTTTTTAGGAAAATTCCTAGTTTAGGTAGTATTGTAAAAAATTATGATGGGGGGTGTCCCTTTTGTAGTTGGTAGTATGTTCAAACCCTGCCAGTAAGTACAGTCTGTAGCAGCTTCTTATACATTATTTTCATTTTTACTATGCTGAAATTGTCTTTTTCCCTGCTTACACATTTTGACACCCTTAACCTTTTGTCCTCACTTTTCTTAGTCTTACTGCTCTTGGTGAAAGGCAGGCCTGGTAATATTCCTACTGTTCAAAATATATCCAAAATTCTGTGCAATAAACAAGAGCTCCCATACCAACAGTAAAGATTTTTTTTTTAAAATGTATTTTTATTAAGTAAAAGTTAGTTTAGATCATTATTCATTTTGAATTATAGAGCAAGCTAACAGGAAAAAATGAAACTAGGAGAAATCCTGCCTGATTGATAAATTGTATTCCCTATGTTTGCTAAGGAGCGCATTAACGATGCATATGCATTACTAAATTCTGAGGAGAACATCACTGGCATGTAAATTTCCCTGAGGCGTGGTTAAATCATTAGGTACTTGCATTTGTCTTTTGAAAGAGTGATTCATACATAGTTGATCATGATTTCATACCGGATTTCCACCCTGTGTAAATCCCCCTTCTGACTGACTTTTTGGTCTGCGTGTTGATAATAGCCATTTGTAACTTGGACGCCTAAGAGGTTGTAAGTAAAAATTATCAAAAGATGGATGTAATATGAGGCATATTCAGAGGTTACACTCTAGGCCTTTTCAGAAGTGAAGACAGGAAAAAAGGTGTGGCATAAAACAATCCTGCTTGTAAGAGGATGGATATCTGAAAGAGAATTACTGTGAATTACCAACTTAGACTCTAGTTTGTTTCAGTTTAATAGTATAGGAACAACATGAGCAAAATGGCAGTAAGTATGTGAGATGAGCAATTTGAACATCTGACTTTATGCAGTTTAGAGAGGAAAAGTGTGAATTAGTCTCAAATTAGACTTCTCTGCATTAATTACAGTATTCTAGTTTGATATTCAGTCAAGTAATAGAATACAGGACATGGTAGTACATATAATTTTGTTTACGATTGCAAATGTAGAGATTTGTCTATAAAGTTAGCTGAAATTTTTAATGCAAAAAATTAATTTCTGTTAATGCAAGTTTGGATCAAGTGGAACTACTTGCAAATTCACACCAGAATTTGGCCAGTAAACATTGGTCAACAAATACAGAAAATCCCCTAAAATGTGAAACAGTTTGTTTTAACATAGTAAGTTACAATGGGGTGTGACACTTTTTCATGTTAAAATAATATTTTATTTCCAAATTCAGTTAACTATTTAAGATGGCACGACAGTATATTAAAATCTGATGAGATAACAATAACAATATTGGATTTCAAAACTATTTATTTTTACCTGGCAATCATTGTTACTTTCTATTTTGATCAGGATGAAACCCCAGACTTTTCTTTTGAGTAGACTTTGAACAAGTAGCTTTTAAAATCACGTATTTGTTCAGCTTCCTTATTTAAATGAGGAATATATTTCTTTCTTCAGATTTTACTTTAGAAAATGCTCTAAGATATCAATATACGAAAGTCCAGCTTGAATTAGGCTCTATCACTTACCTGCTGCTACCGGATCCTTCACGTGGGAGAGTAACCTAGACTAGTCCTTGCACAATGCAATTGAGGAATAAAAGCATATGACTGAAAGGTACTTCTAATTCTGAAGTTCTGAAGCCAAATGATAAATGTGTTTAATTACTGTATGATAACTCTCTGTGTTGATGATTTACAAGGACAAGGTGGATTTCATGCATTATAGGAAAGACAGCTAGTGGACGTGATACATGTGGATTTTCAAAAAGGCTTTGACAAGACTCATCATGAAAAGCTATTAAATTAAACATCCAAGAGATTGGAGGAAAGGGCCTTTAATGGTCTGGAATCTAACTGCAGGATAAGAAGGAAAAGGAAAGGTGAAACTATCACTCTTCAGGGCAGAGAAAGTTCAACAGTAGTTTCTCTCAGGACCTGGCTGTGAGGCCAGTTTAATTCAGCGTCTTCATCTGTAGCCTGGAGAGGGCGGCAGATGGCAAAATCCCCAAACTGATGAAGGTTAGTAGTCTCTTATATGATTTATATTCTTATACGCCTAATTTTCAGTAAAGTATGGGCTGGTCAATTCCTACGGTAGTAAAAGTAGCTCGGTAGAGCCATCATCCCAGAAGAGGCTGTGAGGCTGTGTCTGGTACCAGACTTAGGGGTTTTACAAGTAGGGAGGAGAATAGTATTGCTAATTGCTTACCTTCAGACAGTTGCCGCATGGGAGCTGAGCACAGTCTAAACTTTTCTTGTGTTGCCTTTATTTCATAGGGGCTAGGACAAGTTTTTTGCTGAGAATGTGTGTGAAAGTTGTTGAATGACAATGACTAGTTTGATCATGCTCATTTTCACTATAAAGGGTTACTCTTTCTGTCACTTCTCAGAAGTCCCTTCTCAGACAGCGGCAGTCCCTTCTGTAGTGCTTTTTTAAATACAGAATAAACTGTGAATTAGAAAAGGCACACTCCTGTCTGAGTCACCAGCCCTGTCCAAATGATAGCTCAAAGCTGAATTGTGCTGTAAAGGCTCATAACTGCGGAAGCCAATTTGAAAAGTACTGATTCCTTAATGAATAAAGATGAGTAACTTCGGTGGAAAGGGATTGGGCTGCCACTAGACACCTCCCTTGTCGGTGTAAAAGCCACCCGACAATGTCAGGTGCTTTGACTGCCTGTGGGGTGCCAATACTGCCTGTAGGAGATCAAAGCAAGTGTGCATTGAGGGCAAAATAACATGGAAAACTAAGCCACAGAATCTTTATGTAAGGCATCCAAAATTAATCCATAAGTCTGTAGAAAAGGACAAAAAATGATAGGTTTTATGATGAGAAATATGTGTCAAAGGCTTAGAGATATAATATGCCTTGCTTTTCCACTGTAAAGCTTTTTGTGAGATTTCTGGAACATGAAGCCAGGCACTGCTGCCAAATCTGCAGCCACAGGGGACTCCCAAGGCATTAAAAAACCAAAAAGCACTCTTTATTCCATTAACTTCTTTGGATTTTTAACTTCTTTGGATTTATAGGACTACTGTGTTGAGGACTGGTTTGACTCTAAACGCTCTCCTGCAATTCAGCTGGCTGCTGAGAGAACAGTTTCCCCACCAAAAGAGATATCTCTGAGAACATCACAACTGTAAGACTTCCTACTCAAGAGATCTCTCCATGTCTCACCCCAGAACCTCTGTTCACACTTCTCTGTGCTAAGTGAAATGAGGGATTTCACGGATTATCGACAAAGCTGTGAGTGAGATCCACGCTCAAGCAGACAAAAGCCAGAATTGCTTTGCAGAATCGAGCTGCATCTTAGGGTGGAAATACTGAGCTGGCAAAAGGACTAAGATGTTTCTTATAGCATTAAAAGTTAAAAAAAAAAAAAAAAAAAAAAAAACAACCAAAAAAACCCAAACAAACAAACCACCCAAAAAGCTACACTTTAGTTGCACCTGGAGTCTCACGAGCAGCCCATGCAGCACAGATCACTGCCAAAGGCTCCTCTGGAACAGGTCCTTGGTTATAAACAAACTACTGCATTTTGCAGTCTCTTCCTCTTCCACGTGGCCTCGGAGCTTGTGTTGCTGCAGATCTTTGTTGCTCCACTGATACACAGGACAGATGGTTCATACATCTGAGCCAGATTCTGCCTCACTTTGGGCTTTTTTCCTCTTAACTTTTTCTTCTTCATTTCCTATTCCTCCAAGCTGATGCACTTTCATTCCCATTCTGTTTGCAGTTTTTATGCGTCACATTCTGCTCTTAGTTACAGTAGTAAAAAATCTGGTAGTGTTGGATTGACACAGATTTAGCTGGTCAGAAGTGCTCTCCCAGCAGCTGAGCTGAGTTATTGGGGTGACTCTCACCAAGTAGACCCTTGGATGGATGCTACTGCCCCTGCAGTAGTGATGACTTTGGAGCTGTTGGCAGGGTTGCACATTCAATGACTCCTTAAAGTCAGATAACACAACTCAAATTTGTATGTTCTGTTACGCCTGCAGATCTTGGAGCAGCAGTAACATCGAGGGGGAGGTGGCAATGAGTAGCTTCAACCATAACCTCTTACCCAACTGGAGCCACAGCAGCAAATCTGGCTGTGGCCTACGCTGCTGTTTCCCTGCTTTCTACTGTTAGTGTTGTCAATTTATTTCCCTCATTACTTAAAAAATAATTAAATGGTTCTGAACTTCTTTTTCTTTCTTTCAGCTTTTTCTCTTCAAAAAATGTAGTCACAGAAATGGGACTGATGAGAGAGAAGTAAAAATAACTAGACATGCATACACATACAGATATATTCTTTTCCTATTTGTATTCCAGATGCTTTACTAATGACTTCTTTCTGCAGTTCTCTTTTATTTTAACTCCCTGTTAAGGTTTTCTTTATTCTGAAAGCCAATAGTATACCAAAGGTTATATTACGTTTGTTGTGGGATGAAGACCTCATTGTTTAGATATCATGGCTACATCTAGTAAATCAGAAAGAAATGTGCATATTTTTAGTCACTTGAGAATACACTGTCAAATTACAAATACTCAAACCAACTACTTTAGCTGACCAGCAGTAGAGCAATTAAACCAGCTTTGCCCGAAGAGGGAAAAAAAAAAACACTTAAGAGCCTTTATTAATTACAAAAATACTTAAATGATTTAACAGATGAAAACAGTAACAAGTACCAAAAGGCCAGATGATGCCTCCAGTTATACCACATAAGTGATCTTAAAAAATGGAGATGAGCCAAAAGTAAAGTGGGTTGATAACGTTATGGCTCAAAGGAAAGAATGGGCTTCATTAATTTTAGTTTGCTGCAGAGTCCTGCCTTTTTTCTGCTTCTAGCCATAAGTGCAAAATTGTTCTATACAATTTCCTGATAGATTCAGCTCTTTCTTTTATCCCCATGTGTACTTCCAGGGCTCTTTACACAGAAAAATAGTAGTTTACCAAGCTATGCAGTATTCATGAACTTTCAGCATTACCCTGCATTACATCCACATATTGCATCTTCTTATTAAATGACATTCCCAATACATGGTGGCTGGAATAAGATAACTCAAAGTCTATGCTCATTGCCAACCAGCCTTCCATGGCTCCAAACTCAATAGCCTCTGTTGTAGTCCTGTTTAACCAGTGGAAGTAGCAGGGGGATATCGGAATCTTTTATTTTTGTAACAGAGAAAGCAAGAGCAGCAGGATCACAATATCTACATTAATTTGCAGGGCACAGTGACTTAGTGAGTGGGCAGGGCTTACCACAATTACTTGTTCCTTCCTTTTCACTGCTTTTTGCAAGGGTGGTCGTTACTTGCTTTGCTGGGACCGTGGATTCAGGGATAAACACAAAATAAAGATACGTACTGAAGTTCACACTCTTTAGAGCATTTTTCAGGCTCTCAAACATATCACATTGCACCGGTCTCTTTAGAGCTCTTGTTTCAGGCCCTCAGGCAGATGACATTGCACCAATTTCATATTTTGAAGATTTTATTGCTTTCGAGCTTTCTGTAAGGGCAATTGCCATTTCTTTTTTATGAAAATGCATGTTCTGATGTAATTGTATATCACTGTGAGCTGAGGCCCAAAATAACTGTATTATATTGCCTTGGCCGTAAAATTACTGGAGAATTTACAGTATTCCCTAAATGTTCCCGCAGAGGAACAGCACTACTAGCAAAAGAGCTAACATTATTGTAAGTCATTTAAGCAGTACAGGGATTACACAACTGGGTAAAGTCTCCCATGTGCATCGCACTGTGTCAGCTCAGATGCTTCTGAAGCATTTCTGCTCAAGGAAGCCAAGACCGGCAGCCATGGAATGGTCCCCCTCATCACCTAATCCAGTAGGCCATTGTCCTTTCATGCTCTGTGACAACAGAGAAGAAAAAAAGAATTGTGCCATTACCGAAAACCCAAGCCTTTTGTATGTAATCCCACACACCAGTGCAGATTAGGGATTTACCTGCTGGAAACCATCTCTGCAGAGAGAGACCTTGGAGTCCTGATGGACAAGTTGACCATGAGGCAGCAATGTGCCCTTGCGGCTAAGAAGGCCAATAGCATCCTGGGGAGCATAAAGAAGAGTGTGACCAGCAGGTTGAGGGAGGTCGTTCTGCCCCGGTGAGGTTGCGTCTGGCTGGAGTACTATGTCCTGTTCTAGGCCACCCTGTTCAAAAAGGGCAGAGAACTACTGGAAAGAGTCCAGAGGAGGCTACAGATGATCAAGGGACTGGAGCATCTCTCTGATGAGGAAAGGTTGAGAGACCTGTTTAGTCTGGAGAAGAGAAGACGGAGAGGGGATCTCATCAATACTGATCAATATCTAAAGGGCAGGTGTCAAGAGGATGGGGTCAAGCTCTTCTCAGTGGTGCCCGGCGACAGGACAAGGGGCGGTGGACACAAGCTGGAACACAGGAAGTTCTGTCTGAATGTACAGAAAAATCTTCTTTACTGTGAGGGTGACAGAATCCTGGCAGAGGCTGCCCAGAGAGGATGTGGAGTCTCCTTCTCTGGAGATATTCAAACCCCACCTGAACGTGTTCCTATCCAGCCTGCTCTTGGTGACCCTGCTTTGTCAGAGGGGTTGGACTAAAGGATCTCTGAAGGTCCCTTCCAGCCACTACATTTCTGTGATTCTGTCATTCTTTGCTGTATCCCTATGGAGATTTGATTCCCTGGGTGGTTTTCTGCACACACCCACCAGTTTCAGGAGTTCAAGCTGTCTGGAAAATTAAGTAAAGCAAGAGATCAAAGGTTTCTAGGAACACAGTATTCCCTCTCCTTTGGTTTGGCATGATGTTGACAAATCACATCAAGGAAGCACCCCCACCAAAAGTATATTTTTAAATTTTTTTTTAAATGGAAGGACTCTCTAGTACTTTCAGATTCAAACCTGGTATGAATAAGTGCTGACAGTTTGACTTTGCCAAAACTGGTGTTCAGATTCTTAAACTATTATCTTTATTTTACATTACATTTCACAGAGTAATTTCGGTTTAATTATTTCTGGGATGTGCATTCAAGAACTTGTACAAGGTAATGTATCACCCACAATATAGATTGTTCATCACCTAGAAAAGGAAATATCAATTGTATGGGTGGGAAAAGTGATTTGGTTTAATGTTTTACAGAACAGGTCTATTTCTCTTAATACTTTACATCTATAGAATCAGCTTTGAAATAATAATTTCCCTCAATAGTAAATCTCTGATATTTGTTTCTATTTTGTTATCTTCTGAGAAGGAATTACTGGCTAGGTCTTTTACTAATTTAGTTCATAATATGAATTAAAGTTCAAGCTATGCTTTTTGTAAGGATACTGCACTACTATTGCAAAAATAATTTAGAGACAGAGTTGGTAGCCAATCAATGTGTCAGACAAAGCGAATAAATGTAGTTAACACCTAAAAATTACTCACCTAAAGAGTCCAAACACATTCTTTAAGCATTGCATTTTATACTCACAGAGAATTTTTGCAGCTAGTATTTTTAGGCTTCAGGTAGCTTCCACTGGGCAGAGAGAATCCCTCACTGGATTTTGCTAGACCTGTCTCATATTCCCAAACAGAATTTGAATATCTTCTTAATAAAGCAGAATTTGCTGGCTGGATACAATGAGATATATAATGGGAATAAATCTAACACACACAAAAAACCCCAAGCAACAGCAAATAACAAATCTGAAAATGCTTTCTGAGAGTTATTAATATGAATTGCTAGATCAAGAGAATATGCATCTGATACCTCTTAGTCCTTACTTGCATTTAATTAAATCAATTGTTTAGGAGATTGGTATAGCTTCTCAGATAGCTGCCACATGAGTTCTAATAAGTCTGAATTTATAAGTAACTTACTAGAGTGAGTTTCGCTCTTTCCAAAAGCTTCAAAACTTAGAGAAATAGTCTGGTAGACTATTTCTAGCAATGGGAAGATCTTCACTTGCTGAAACCTGTGTGATAGGCATGAATATCTATTGTAATTTTGTGACTGTCAGTGCTACATTTGCTTGTCTTGCCCAGCTGGGTCTTTTTCAAATCTGTAAATAGACTGACATTCAAAGGCAAAAAAAAAAATCAAGAGGCACGACAAAAAAATCCCCATTTTCTGAAGTGTCCAGATCTACGTTATGAAAACTCAGCAGGGAGCTATAACTGTGATTCCCCTATTTTAGTCTTTGTTTATACCATTTCCAGTGTTAGAACTGGAACTTGTGCAAGCAGAGGAGGACAAAATCAATTTTGAAATAGAGTCTTAGATGGTGCGATGCCCTTTGGACACAGCACATAAAATAAAAGGATTTTATTATTTCGGGAGAAACAGCAAAACTACTTAGATCTGCAAATCCTGCGCATTCACCTGGCTTTCTGCTCTCAGGAGAATGCTGGATACCCATGTCATCCCCCAGCATGGAGTCAGAACACGGCTGGACCCAAGAGCTCTGCAGTTCTCTGGGATCTCACAGTGGCAGATTGCACTCCTCATTCTTCCAAAGAGTTTTATTTTGCTACAATAAATCTTGCAATTTTCAGGGAAATCCAGTTTAATTTCACCCAATTAATTTCTTTCCCTGTAAACTATTACATAGTAAAGCTACTTCCTCCCACCCCCGATCTTTAATGCTCTTTTATTTCTCACTGATTATTTTAGGTTTTAAAACACCAATAGTGTTGGCTTAAGAGAAGTACCAAGGGTAGTAAGGAGAAAAAATATGTTTTATCAGATAGACATGGAAAAAACATATAATCTTTCAGGCAATTAAAAACTGGCTAAGTGCTTTAATGAAATAATAATTTAGGTCTCCCTTGAGAACCTAGGATGACTTGAAACCAGCTGTGGTTTTGTTCACTCATGAATTTAAACAGCATAATGAGGCTTTGAGCAATCTTAACACATTAGGCCCTGTCATCCCAAATGTTTGTTTTCCGCTACAGGGTGATTCTTGTCCTTTTTAGTCCTTGATGGTCACTCACTTATTACCTGGCATCCTTTCCCCATGATTCTATCCCCTTCGCCTGATTTTCTTCCTCCTATAGACTGAAAATAAGGACACTCCTTATATGTTACTTGCTTCTGTTTCTTAAAGTTACTCTGATAAAAGCACACTTAATGTGTGCAATAAATTATTTTTACAAAACAGTATTTTAGCTTCACATTTTTAAAATGAAGTTCATAAATGTGCCCATTTGCTGCTTTATTTCTCTTGCCTTTGCTGTCTCTTCACTTCTAAGTCAGTGTGTTTTCTTACAATAGCTTGGTCTCCCTGCCTATATGTAATATACCACTCCATTTCAGCACCTTCAAACCTTTAAATTTAAAAATCACGAACTTTTGGAGATACAGAATGGCTTTCAGCAAGAGATATATCAGTGGAAACTGAAGTTTATTGTCCACAAAACAGGTGCAACACCAATTTAAATGCTTCGTGCACTCTCATATCTATTTTGCCTCAGTCCTGACCTTACAGATTGGAATATGCAGTTAATGGACCACATGATAACTTTTTTTTTCCCAAGGTATCTAGAGATGACTATCTCATGGCCCATGCCAGGAACCATCAGTCTCTCAACCTTTACAAGGGCTAATGGCTCACAGACACATGGCTTTCAGCTGCAGGAATACGATATTTTAAACTGCTGCCTTTCTTGTCCATTCAAATTCTTACCTCTGTCAATTGAATGTATGTCCATTAATCAACAAAACACAGAGAATGAAAAATGATTATTTTTCCTTCTGCTTCTTTTGCAGAATCAAGTCCATTTGTCTTACACTTGCAGACTCTGGACAGTTTAATGAAATGCTGACATGTACTAATGACAGACAGAGAACTACAGCACTTCTGTTTGCAGGGTGACTGTTTCCTTGTTTCAGATTGAGGAGATCAGAGTACTCTAGCTGGGACTTTAATCTACTACAGGCACAATACATGACATTTTGAAGCAGATCCTTCAGAATTTTGGAGCACTGAGAAAAACTGAATTCATATACTACAGGGATTTAATATGTTTTTATGATATAAAATTCACCACATGTGATGAAAAGCAGCAATGAGTGTATGAGGCAACAGGTGTCTGCGGTGCCTTACAGAAGAGTTAAAAAACATCAGTTAAAGTCCTGAGGTTTTCTCAGTCTGATTCCAGTATTCCAGCCAGTTTGCAGAGCTTTGCCATCCATGGTGTCACAATGGCTACAATAACAACTGTTATAAACATTAGAGGCATAATTATCGAAATAAATAGCTGCATGGGCTACTTCTTGTAGTTGCAAATGCAAGATATACTAGTCCCAAACTTGTGTAAATACCTTGACACACCAAGATCAGGTACTGATTGGTTTTTGGATCATTGTCTGGAAATCTAGATTTTGATTATACATAAGAGTTTTGAACAAGAAATCATACAATAATTTGTTTATCAGATGCAATTTTATGTAAGAATTTCAGTTCGCTACTAAATTTTGCTGAAGTGAAACACTGACTCCCGGGAATTATTTGGCTGGCAGGTAGCATGGGCTGAGAAGTAGAAGCTAGCAGGGGATCTCTTTTAGTAACCTTTTAGGAAGCTCTCCAAGGAGATTTTCTGTGCAGAGAAGTGACCACAGGAAGCAGCTTGCTTATAGCAAAACTGTGCACTGCCAGCAAAGTGCCTGTGCTGCCATCACAACACTTGGATTAAGCAAGAAGACAGATTTCAAGTTTTGAGTCATGTGAAGAGGCTTATGTCCCTGCATCTTTCCTTCTTGCCACTTGTATTTGTGAAGAGTAAGAACTACAAAGCCTAACCACAAAAAGGTTATGTGGCACTTATTCAAGATTGCCAGGTACTTTTCTATTTTTCATAAACTGAGGCGTATCTGCCTCCAGCAGAGCATGTGGCTTGGAGACGATTATCAGCAGTCACTTATGGACACCCACACACTTATAGAAACACCGTTGTACTTTGCAAGACAGGAGACAGCACATCCTCTCCTCCTATTCTGCTGCCAGAAGCAAATTTTTCTTCCCTTCACACTCTGGTCACCAGAGCAAGGTAGAGACAAAAGTCAGATAGTTAGACACTGCAAGTGATGCTTTAGAAAGGATGAGAAGAAGTTCATCCCCAAGCATTATTGCCACTGGGATGGAGTGACCATCAGACCACTTGGTGGAACTGGCTGGATGGCCACACTCAAAGAGTTGCAGTCAAAGGCTCGATGTCCAAGTGGAAACCAGTGATGAGTGGCATTTCTTGGGGGTTAATACTGGGTCTAGGGCTGTTTCACATCTTTGTTGGCGACATGGATGGCAGGATTGAGTGTACCCTCAGAAAGTTTGCTGATGAGGTGTGGTGTGGTTGACATGCTGGAGGGAAGGGATGCCATCCAGAGGGAACTGAACAGGCTTGAGAGGTAGGCCCATGCAAATATCATGAAGTTCAACTAAGCCAAGTGCAAGATCCTGCACCTGTGTCAGGGCAATCCCAAGCACAAATGCAGGCTGGGCAGAGAATGGCTGGAGAGCAGCTCTCAGGAGAAGGACTTGGAGGTGTTGATCGATAAGAAGCTCAACATGAGCTGCCAATGTGCGCTGGCAGCCCAGAAAGCCAACTGCATCCTGGGCTGCATCAAAAGAAGGATGGCCAGCAAGTCGAGGGAGGTGATTCTGCCTCTCTACTCTGCTCTTGTGAGACCCTACCTGAAGTACTATGTCCAGTGCTGGAGGCCTCCAACATAAGAAAGACATGGACCTGACAAGTCCACAGCATCCATGAAGATACTCAGGGCTGGAGCACTGTGAAAAAAGACTGAGAGAGTTGGGATTGTTCACCCTGGAGAAGAAAAGGCCTTATAGCAACCTTCCAGTATCTAAAGGGACTACAGAAGAGATGGGGAGGGACTCTTTGTGAAGGGGTGAAGCAATAGGATGAGGTGGAGCAGTTTTAAGCTGAAAGAGGGGAGATTTAGATTAGATCTTAGGAAGAAATTCTTTGCTGTGAGGGTAGTGAGACACTGGAACAGGTTGCCCAGAGAAGCTGCGGCTGCCCCATCCCTGGAGGTGTTCAAGGCCAGGCTGGATGGGGCTTTGAGCAACCTGGTCTAGTGGGAGGTGTCCCTGCCCATAGCAGTGGGGTTGGAACTCGATGCTCTCGAAGGTTCCTTCCAACTCAAACCATTCTATGATTCTATGATCTTCCCCAAAGCCATACAGGAGCTCTGCACTCATGGAAGTATCCACAATGCAGAAATCTGGCAAGAAGGTATGACAACTTATTAAAAGTCTTTACAAGAAGCCCTGCTCTGCCTTCCAGACACTCTTCATTTACCATCAGATGGGATTCACTAAGAGGGAGTGTCAAAAGTAGGTCAAACGTTTTACTGCACTGCAGAGGTGACACATGTTAGTTGGTAAGAGGCAGCATAAACCAACAATCGTAAAGCAGTGGAAACTCTGCAAGTATTGTGCACTTTTCCCCTTTAGGAAACAATATTGTTCCTGGCAGTAAATACAAATGCACTCGCCTTCAGACCCTCCTCCATATCTCTTCTCCTACTCTGAGTTCTCTTCCTTTCTAGCTTTCCTGTTGATGAAGAAGATATTTTCTTCTCCTCATAAAACCCAAAAGCCTGTGTCTTATACATGCTGACCTACTACTGTGCCTTCACAATGAAATTGAAGGCTCTGAGGACAAATTACACTTTTTAGGAAGTTTTTAAAATACCTTTGATAGTTAAAATGCAATTGCAACACAGTACTTAATTGCCTAATTCCCCAGTGCTCCTTGACCAGGACGTACTTGACAGGTAAGATCTAATGATTCATAGAATCATTTGAGTTGGAAAAGACCTTTAAGACGAGTTCCCTCAGCCGCTCCTCACAGGACTTGGCTCTAGACCCCTCACTAGCTTCGTTGCTCTTTGGACTCGCTCTAGAATCTCAAAGTCTTTCTTGTAGTGAGGGGCCCAAAACTGGACACGGCACTCGAGGTGGGGCCTCACCAGTGCAGAGTACACAGGGACAATCACTTCGCTTGTCCATGCTGGCCATGCTGTTCCTGATCCAGGCCAGGATGCTGTTGGCCTTCTTGGCCACCTGGGCACATTCCTGGCTCATATTCAACTGGCTGTTGACCAACACGCCCAGGTCCTTTTCTGCTAGGCAGCTCTCCAGCCACTCTCCCCCAAGCCTGTAGTTCTGCACGGGGTTGTTGTGACCCAAGTGTAGGACCCGGCATTTGGCCGCTAAGCTCTCTTTCCAAAGAAACATATCTTTCAAAGAAACTTTATGTGTCGCAGGCACCAAGGAAATACTTTAAAAGAGAAAGTGGAATTAAAAGGTAAAGTGGAGTGTCATTTCATCAGACTTCTCCCTCTGACGAATTTCTGGGGTGGAAGCTGAGTTCAGTGTGATGTACCTACTCGTTGTCTCGCTGCTAATCTACATTTGTCTGCTTTAACTCTTGACCATTTCATTGATGGAAAGAACAGTTACACTTTCTCCTTCCCCAGTTTTTTCCAGGACTGAACAGGATTTACTATCGAACCTACTGATACAGATTTACTACTTGAACCAACAGAGGATGATTTCAGCGAATGCCTGCTGTGGGGCCTCCTGCTCTTTTACGGATATGTGGCCAAAGAGCGCTGAGTGAAGCAGGTTTTTGTCTTACTTCTCTCCTGCCAGATGTATTTTTAGCAATACGTCTCTCTGGCCCTGCCAACTTCATTCTTAGTGAGATCCTAATAAGTGCTGGCTATTGCTCTGAGACCATGATTTCTGCTTTCGGGCTGATTATGCTTGTCTGCTGGAGCCTGACCACAGGGAAATGCATCGTGCTGTCTCTATGGCAGGTTGACAGTTTTTCAAGCACTTCTTGAACCTGATTCAGACAGAGCTTACCAGTGGGACAGCTTACTCTGATCCTGCCAGCCAGGGGAACCCCATGTGTTTTTTGCACTCTGGGCCAGATCCCTCCTGGGTGGTCATCTCCTGTGCAGTGAAGTCCTACTGCTTTCCCCTGGGCAAACAAATGGTAGGGTCATAGCCAGGGCAGAAAAAGAAAAGTAAGCCCCCCTAGACCCATGTGAGGGGCATCAGGAGGAGTCAAATATACCAGAACTTCTGTAATTCTTGTTGCCACTGCTGCCTGTGAAACGGTAGGAATGCTGGGGGTCAGAAAGAGGGAGGGGAAGAAGAGGACAAAGTGGGAGATGTGGAAATGCCTCATCATCTTGCTCACACTCTGGTCTTCTGGCCAAATATCATCCGTACTCCCATGCTTTAGCAGAGGGGGTAGGACTAGATAATCTCCGAAGGTCCCTTCCAACTCCTACAACTCTGTGATTCAGTTCCCACTGTAAGTAAAACCTGGGTGAATACCTTGGGCTGCACAGCCCAAATGTGGATTTGATTTTTCCCTTCTTTCTACCACATACTCCAGCTCATTCCCAGGCTGGGACGAGGGACACAACTGGCTGGGTCAGGTAGCTTGAGGCAAAGGAACTGTCTCTGAGCTAGCCCTGTGTTTTCATCCCAGGTCTCTGACAACACCTGGGTGTTGTATTGGGTTAAAGAGGTGGTAAATGCTCATTATTAGAATCTAAATATATAGTTTATATATAGTCTAGTTATCTAGTCAATAGTTTAGCATTATAGAAGTGACCTTATAGGAAGCTCAGGTCAACTTTTTTTTAGTTAGGTCCCTTCAGCAGTTTGGGGATCAGAAAATAGCAAAGGAACAAGACACAAAACTGAGGCTTCCATGGGCAGAAGGGTAGGAAAACAACCTGAATACCAAACAGCTGACATGCATTTTACTTAAATTGAGATGTTACGATCATAATCCAAATGGCTTTTATAGTTCAAGCTATTTCATAGCCTTGAGCCTGGTAATGAAAGGGCGGGCTGGCACTCTGATTATACCCCTCTGACCCTCCACAGTGCTCATGCAGAACTTTCTGCCCACAAATTTCCAAACTCTTCTGGAAATACAGTCATGGAACTTCGATAAGGAAAAACAGTGTCAAAATAGGTGGTATCCTTATTAGCATTTCTGTGGCATAATCTCTGCTCTTGATTTTATGTATCTACCTTTCTTTTACATTTGCTTTTATTTTCTTTCTGTATTCCTAAAATCATAATTTGCATACAGCTATTCAGGACATCACTGATAGTGTCACATCTCTATTGCATTGTTCATTATTTAGCCATTCTGCTGCATGATTAGAATCATAGAATTATACAATAGTTTGGGCTGGAAGGGACAGTTAAAGGTCATCTGTTCCAAACCCCCCTGCAGGATCAGCTTCAACTAGATGAGGTCACTGAGAGCCGCATCCAACCTGACCTTGAATGTTTCCAGGGACAGCGCATCTCTTACCTCTCTGGGCAACCTGGGCTCACCACCCTTACTGTAAAAAATTTCTTTCTATTTAGTCTAAATATACCTTCTTTTACTTTAAGATCATTACAACAGGCCCTGCTAAAAGGTTTGTCCCCATCTTTCCTATAGGCCCCCTTTAAGTACTGAAAGGCCTCAATAAGGTCTCCATGGACCTTCTCCAGGCTAAACAAACCCAACTCTCTCAACCTGTCTTCATAGCAGAGGTGCTCCAGCCCTTTGTGGCCCTCCTTCTGGACCCACTCCAACAGATCCATGTCCTTCCTGTGCTGAGACTCCTGGACGCAGTACTCCAGGTGGGATCTCACCAGAGGGGAGTAGAATCTCCTCCCTCGACCTGCTGGCCACGCTGATTTTGATGCAGCCCAGTATATGGTTGGCCTTCTATCAGAGTACGATTTTTTTACTGTTGCCATGAAAATATCATCTTTGGGAATAATTCCCTGAACTCTTGATTTTCCAGCTAGTAGCTGTAATTCCACATGGAGACTAGTCAAGGGCTCTGATGGCTCCTGAGCTAATGCAGACAACGACGACCAAGCCAGGAGGAACAGATGGGCAGTGTGAAAGTGCACAGTCCATCAGTCTATTTAATGCTTGCAGGCTTGGGACAGAGTTTGTTTCATTACTTTCTTTTGTTCTGCTAGGCTTTCCATGCATTAGTGCTGCTTTCCTGTGCTTAAGAGATTCTTTCTGCTAGGATGCTTCATATCTTGAATTATAATTAAGTCAGAAGTTCCTTGCTGACCTTTTCCCAGCCAAGGCTGCAATATCCTTCCCTCATTTCTCTCATCAAATCTGTACTAGAGGCTGCTTAATAGTGTTCAGAATTGAATGAAATGTGTGTGTCCTTTGCAGTCCTTAGATAGTATCTACATGATTAAACCATACCTTCTAGTTTCCTGGGATCAGGTGGATCCTATGAAGTCCTTGTCAGCTGTAACTTCCCACTGCTGAGCCAGTAGCTACCATGCACCTTCCTGGGATTAAATCTCCGTGAGTGTATCTTCCTAATTTGAGATTAGCATATCAAACAGAGACCCAGAAGCAGACTGCAGTGAAGGTGACCTGCTGAAGAAGCACTCTGTAATAATTTGTAATCTTTATATTTGTGGTTTGGGTTTGCCTTGCCAAAACTCCCATGGCTTTAGCACTATGATACGGGCTCCTGGACTGCGGACAGAGATGTACTAACTACATTTTCTGTGACATCCATCACGTGCTGCTGCTTGCCCTGTTGGTTTTGCCTACCAGTTGTTCCCTGAGCTTATCAGCAAAATACTTACCGTTTTCCACTGCTCTCTGCTTGCTTGTATCAACCACCTCTTGTCCTATGGTCTTTCTTTAGTTTTTTGTCACAGAATCACAGAACTGTAGAAGTTGGAAGGGACTTTCAAAGATCATCTAGTCCAACCCCCATGCCAGAGCAGATACCCAGCCAGAGCAGATTGGACAGGAATACATTCAGGTATGTTTTTAATGTTTCCAGAGAAGGAGACTCCACACCCTCTCTGGGCAGCCTCTTCCAGGGCTCTGGCACCCTCAAAGTAAAGAAATTTTTCTGCATGTTCAGATGGAACTTCCTGCGTTCCAGTTTGTGTCCATTGCCCCTTGTCCTGTCACCGGGCACCACTGAGAAGAGCAAGACCCTATCCTCTTGACACCCACCCTTTAGATATTAATCAGCATTAATGTGGTCCCCTCTCTTCTCCCGGCTAAACAGCCTCAGATGTCTCCACCTTTCCTCACAAGAGAGGTGCTCCAGTCTCTTGTTGAGAAATTGTGCTCTCTGCCTGCATGTGCTGTCACCACCAAAGCTGATCGTGGGCTTAAGACCAGTGGGAATGTTGTTTGCAAGCCATTTAACTTGCTGCTCAGAGCCTCCCATTTATCAAAGGCAGCTGACAGATGATCCACAGCATACAGCCAGAACAGCTGGTGGCTGGCTGAAGGTGTACTCAGATAATACTTCTTTCTCTGTGCCCAAAGCTTTGTGGAGTTCACTTCCTTCCCTAGCTTTCCCTTTGATTGCTGTAATCTCACCTATTTCCCAGCTTGATGGCAAATCTGGAGAAATGGACAAATCAATGAGAATCAGCGGAGCTCTGGAAAACCTCAGGTGGCAAATTTGGAAGTTTGAGTCACAGAAATGGTTAAGCAAAATAGGTCAGGGAATCATAGAATATCTCAAGTTGATAGGGGCCCATGAGGATCATCAAATACAACTCCCAAAAAGGGGAAGGGAAGAGGAGAAGTGCATATAGTTTAGCATCTGTGACAGATTTCCATATGCAAGAAGCAGGGTCCAGACTCAAACCCACCAGTGGGCTGCTGAGCACCAGATATTTGTCCTTGAGCTCTTATTAAGTGTGCCAGGGCTGAAGACTAAAGCTAGAGATGTTTGTGACTGGATACAGATCTTTCTGAAACACATGCTGGAACTAGAAGGAGGTGCCCATGTCAGCAAATCCTCTGTGTTCCTGGTCCTGAGGATGCTGTACAAGGTGCCTCTCAGCTGAGTTGTGCAGAAGGGTCCTACTGTAATGAGCATTCACAGAATTGTAGAATGGTTCAGGTTGGAAGGGACCTTAAAGATTGAGTTCCAACCCCCCTGTCCTGGGCAGGAAAACCTTCCACTAGAGCAGGTT
This sequence comes from Nycticryphes semicollaris, assembly GCA_013400055.1. Classification (NCBI taxonomy): domain Eukaryota; kingdom Metazoa; phylum Chordata; class Aves; order Charadriiformes; family Rostratulidae; genus Nycticryphes; species Nycticryphes semicollaris. The sequence continues at coordinate 550,884 of VXBJ01007575.1, forward strand.
GCCCAAAGCCTGCTCCAGCCTGGTCTTGAACACCTCCAGGCATGGGGCAGCCACAGTTTCTCTGGGCAACCTGTGCCAGTGCCTCACCCTCACAGGAAATAATTTCTTCCTGATATTTAATCTAAATCTCCCCTCATTCTATTTAAAACCATTACCCCTCATCCTATTGTTCCACTCCTTGATAAAAAGTCCCTCCCCATCTCTCCTGTCGCTCCTTTCAGGTATTGGAAGGAGCTCTAAGGTCTCCCCAGAGCCTTCTCTTCTCCAGGCTGAACAACCCCAACTCCGTCTTTGCTTTGAAGAGTCCCGCCCTGGTGACATGGTGCCTTGTCCCTTCCTGGCTTGGACACCAAACTGTCATTTCTTCTCTGTTTCTTTCCCTTTGCCTCCAGTCTAGTTCCTATCCTTGTGTTTGCGGTTTTTTTGGCAGAAACTTCATAGCAATCAGGCATTATTTTGTCAGTTCCACCAGAGTTTGCACAGAACCTGCTTCCCACCTGGCCACTTGGGGTTTTTTTAATCAGGTCATGACAAACTGGTAAATCCAAAATCTTTCAAGGTCAAAGTGGTGGGACAGGAGGTTATGGTGTGCCACAATTATTCCACAGATGAGTGTAGTTAGGCCACAGAATAACTACAGCTCTTGTAACCAGGCTTCATTTCCATGCTTTCAGACTGAACTCCCACATTTTTAATGTTTTGCAGGTAATGGCCTTTAGAGTTTTAATAGAATATTTTGCTTGGAACAGGGAAGGAATTTATTTAATTTCACTATTGCTGTGTACATGGTACTTTTTTCAATACTTCAGTAGGAAAGTTTGTGGAAAAAAAAGGGTCATTATAATAATGTAAAACCATTTTCCAGAGCAGTAAAGAGTGTATTTTCAGTGACAAGTAACAAAAGGACTGAGTACAAACAAATGAGTTAGTTAAGAAGTCTCTCTTAATGTAAAATAAAACGTAAGTTGTCTTTCTAAAAAGTCTCTTGACATCCAGTAGTGCTTACTTCAGCTAATTTCAGCTGGTGGTAGTAGCATGTTTGTAAACGTAACGTAATTCTATCCAAATACTTGGCTATGTAGGGCCAAGTTACAAGGAATGCTGAAAATTTTCTGTGTTCCTATGGCAGTCAGTATAAAGAGGCATTTATCTCCCTTCAAAAACTGGGCATTGAACTCTCCCACATGTAAATTTGCTCCAATTTTCCTTTTCATCTTGAGGATGGGTCATCTAGCCAGTAACTCCATTTGCCAGCAACAAAGCAGTATAATTTATCAATAATCAGACTTAAAAGGACTGTTAGAATTAGGCTAATCCTGCAAGCATCCTACTCAGATGGAAGCACACTACACTCATCTCTTATATCAATTTGTAGATCAAAAGTAGTAGTCTGGGTGCACAGTGCATGATGAGTGATGGCTTTGATTCCAGAATGGCAGAGCTTGGGGTACTGTTTTGTGGGAGCTCTCTGGCCTTCAGTGTGGGATCTCCAGCATGAAGGCTGTCAGGGAGACATCCTGCCCTGGCTCCTGCTTTCTGTGTTAGAAATGGATGTCTGGCAGCAGAGCTATTGTCCCTTGTAGCAGCAAGGCTAAATGCATCTCTTCACCAACAATCTCTTTTGGACAGAAGATTTCAGCTCAGGAAAGAGAGGTGCTCCTCCAATACTTGCTCATCTAATTCTTGTAGGAGGTAGAAATGGCCTCAGTATCTTCTCCTTTTTTTCCAGCCCCTTCCTTTTACGGTGAGCTAATCCCGATTCCAGGAGGCCATTTCATCTGCTTAAATTACTACTTGAGCAAAAGTTCTGCCTTGACACACTACAGGCATCATAGAATCATGGAATTGCCTGGGTTGGAAGGGGCTTTCAGATCATCAAGTCCAACCATCAACATAACACTGACAAAAACCATCACTAAAACAAATCTCTAAGCACTACGTCTACCCGTCTTTTCCAGTGCTTGATAACCCTTTCAGTGTAAAAAATTTTCCTAAGATCCAGTCTAAACCTCTCCTGGTGCAACTTGAGGCTGTTTCCCCTTGTCCTTTAGCCTATTACTTGCAAGAGACCAACCCCACCTCTCTACAACCTCCTTTCAGGGAGTTGTAGAGAGCAGTAAGGTCTTCTCTCAGCCTTCTTTTCTCCAGGCTGAACAACCCCAGCTCTCTCAACTGCTCCTCATGAGACTTGTTCTCCAGACTCCTCACCACCTCCATTGTTCTTCTCTGGACATGCTCCAGCACCTCTCTGTCTTTTTCTGCAATGAGGGGCACAAAACTGGACACAGTTCTTATGGCTTGGAGAAATCTCTTAAACATCTTCTGAGCCTCCTCCCATAAGGCCATTAGTTGTGCTCTGGATAGAGGTGGTCAGCTCTCACGTTGCCCACCTGTAAAATTTAAAACAACATGCTCCAGAAGCGCATTGCTCAAGGAAAAAGGATTGGGGCCTTAAAATGGAGATCTAAAAACAACAAATAAAAATAAACAGGATGTGAACTGGAAGTCTGCCCTGCATGGATTTTCAATTCAGTTTTGCTGCAAGAGAAGCTTCCAGGACTGAGATCTCTAATTAAGATAAATTCTTTGGGGAAAAAAATTAGTTTTCAATGGTCTATATGTGTATTTAAAAAAAATACTATTTGCCTGGGCAGCACTGATTCCAACCCTTCCTGTCTTTGAGGTTTTGTAATCTGAATATTCTTCTAAATAGAGAACTTAAGTTTATGTTCCTGGAATGCACGTCATTTTCTTAAAATAAGATATGTGAGATGCCATTGATAATACCTTCAGACGCAATTAGAGTTTAACGGTTACTCCCCAGCACAGATCTCTCTCCCTTAAAATAACAGATTAAATAGTAGTGAGGGTGGGAAGCTGCTTAGAGGAGTAAGGAAAGAGGAATAATACAAAGCAAAGATGCAGGATGAAGGAGTTGGCATCTTTTCCATTTAGTTTGTTGGTGGATTGCCCTGAACAGAAAGTCCTTCAGCAGCACAGTTTTCTCTACATGTTGTCCAGGAACTACTTCTCAAAACAAGAGAGATCTTTGACAGCACCCTGTGATACTGGCAAGATGGAGACGAGCCAAGTGGAGAATGAGCTATTTATGCCTGCCTCTGAAGAAGCTCCTACTTTTTGCTTTGACTGGTGTCTTGTAAATTCCTGTGGACCAAATTGAGTATTAGATGTGTCACTTCAGGGGAAATGGCACCAACATGTGAAATGTGGAGCTCTGAAAAAATGCATGATGTTTCAAGCATTTTTGGTTTGGTTTCTCTGGTTCTTTGCTTGCCTGCAGTCCCCAGTAAATGGGATGCAGCTATATCTAGCCTTTTAGAAGTGGCTCTCATAACTTTTTTTTTTCCATGGTGTAGCAGTCACATTGTTGACTGTAACTCTCAAGCAGCAAAAAGTTGGAGACACACGTCAGGCAACCAAGAGAAATGCAGCTGTTGGCCAAATGACTTGTTTTCCTCCCATGCACACGTTTAGTGATGGTTTTCCTATGACTGCAATACACTAGTCAGTAAACAATACACCAAAGAAGCTGGCGGTTCAATTTTGCGTCCAAAATCAAATGGTTATATACAGCCCCACGTCCTATTAGGGATGGTAACAGAATTGGGCTCCTTTGTTGATTTTTTTAGGTTTGCTTATGAATTTAGCTTTTACTGAACCCTTCTTCTGAGAAGAAACACTTTTGCAATGTGGGTTCATGGTCTAGTTCTGTAACAGATTTTCTGTGTGATGTGGTAAAGAAGACAGACTGTTTCCTACTTAAAAGGGAAAGGTTACTGATCTTCTCTACAGGTGTTGCCAAGACTGTTCATTTCTGAGTTGCTTAGATGTTATTTTGAGGTGGTTTCTAACATCTACAAAACATTATGAATTCAGTGAGATTAGCCTGTATTCAGAAAAAAAAGATGCTTTTCAAGTTTTGCCAAGAGATGGAGAGTGCAACAGTTTTAGCAGGACTAAATTTACCATATCAACTGATACTCAACTAAACAAAACCAATGCTGGGAAGACTTCACTAATTTCTCTGAACTGTGCAAATCAGTGAACTGACCTAGAATTCTCAGAAACATTTCTTGCTTTGCTGTCATGCTTTAGTTATAACTTTCACCATTTAAAAAGCACAGTTGTCTCATTAGCCATCAAAACCAAAGCAAAAACAAGCATGTGCTGTAGCAAACGACAAATACTGAGATGCTCCTTGCCCTTAAGAGTTTAAAGGTAGATGACACAAAAAGCAGAACATGCGAAATTGTCATGGCTTGTGTAATTATGGAGATCAGCATTACCGCCTGCTGGGCATGACTGACAGCTCCCCCAGAGGACCATTCCTAACAGCTCCCACATTTGCCAGATGTAACTAATGGCACACAAATAATCGGCTCAAGCTGTTTATTGCAATCCACTGGTGGCATATCCTCAAAACACCGAGTATCCTGTGTGAAAGAAATTACTTTTTAACATGTTATTTGGATTTCTTCTTCGCAGAATCATAGAATGGTTAGAGTTGGAAGAGACCTTAAAGACCATCGTGTTCCATGCCATGGGCAGGGACACCTCCCAGTAGACCAGGTTGCTCAAAGCCCCATCCAGTCTCATCTTGACAAACTCCAGGGACAGGGCATCTACAGCTTCTCTGGGCAACCTGTTCCAGTGCCTCACTACTCTCACAGCAAAGAATTTCTTCCAAAGATCTAGTCTAAATCTCCCCTCTTTCAGCTTAAAACTGCTCCGCCTCATCCAATAACTCCACTCCTTGATCAGGAGTCCCTCCCCATCTCTTCTGTAGTCCCTTTAGATACTGGAAGGCTGCTATAAGGTCTCCCAAGAGCCTTTTCTTCTCCAGGCTGAACAACCCCAATTCTCTCAGCCTGTCCTCATAGCAGAGGTGCTCCAGCTCTCTGGTCATCTTTGTGGCCTCCTCTGGACCCGCTCTAACAGGTCCATGTCCTTCCTGTAAAAAATCATTTTAGGATTCTGCTGGGTGTATTTTGCTGGTTGTTTTTGTGTGTGCAGTCTTTCTGGTGGTACTGGTTGTGCAAAAGTAAAGAGACCAGGTTGGATTGGGCTTTGAGCAACCTGGTTTAGTAAGAGGTGTCCCTGACCATGGCAGGGGGGTTGGAAATAGATGATATTTAAGGTCCCTTCCAATCCAAACCTTTCTATGATTCTATGGTTCTATGATTTAGACCCCAGTTAAAGCATCCATGAATCACACTTACACTGCTGTGGTGATAACCTTTGCACTGCCCAGAAGCGAATTCAGAGCGTGATTCTTTCCAACAGTACAAAACTTCGCTGTGCTTCCGTTTCACCCAGCACAGCTTTTATGCTAAGCATTTGACCAGAACCAAAATTTTCCTTCTTGAACATAAAGGGAAAATAAAACGGTGAAACAGATTTCTGGTGTTGAAATCCCTGGCTTCCTAAAAGCATTTTCTGGATAACTGCATCCTGTCAGTGGTGTGGGATACCAGCTGTCTCTACGCTGCCAAGATATTTTGGTAATTATCCCACAAGGACACACTAGAGAAAATGGCAGAAAATGTGGTGTTGAGGGGCATCCTCCACAAAGACTGAACTTCTGATAAATTAACATGTCTTGCTTGATCTTTCAAGTGTCTGTACTGTGCTATTGGATTTCATCTTAAACTTTTAAACAGAAATAGTCTGCTACAGTTTATTCTTTAAAAAAACCCACATTCCTGTCATAACATTAATTTTAAACCAAGATGCTAACAAAGTCCCTTTGTAGTAATTAATAATGCAATCATATAGACAGAGCTGACAATTGTTCTTTGCTCTTTTCTATGATGGCACAAACCTGGTGTCAGTTTTCCTCAATCGATTAGTAAAGATTTATGGTAAGTTCAAATGAAAGCAGGATCAAATGTGTTAATAGTTTTATATGTATTATGAAACAGTTTTGTAAAACGTAAAGATTTTGTGCTAGAATTATTTGAAGTGAAAAACTAGAATCAGGCTTTTTGGCTGCTGAGTTGTATGTTCTGCCGTAAAGGAATCAAGTCACTTTGTTCTTACCTACTACTTTAAATAAAAGATAAAAAATATGAACTCATCTTTAAAAAACCTTGAAGTGTAAGCTGCTGCTCCCCAATGTTCACTTAACTTGCAGTGAGCTAGACTTGAAAGGTCACAAGGTAGCACTGAATCATTATCCATTTGAGAGAATTAAGGGATAAGGGGGAAAAAAGTCAAGGCTATATTTAGCTGTGAAATTTATGGCCATGGTAGCATTTGGCCAAATGCAAGTGATCTGCTAAAAAAGCTGAAAGGCAAGGATATCTATTCTTCATGCATCTTTAAAAACACTACAAGGCAAGATGTTGGAACCATAGGGAAGAAGTTAATCTTACCTTCAAATAAAAGATTTACTGAAGCCTGTGGCAAAGAATTTAAATGTTAACAGATCAATTTCTCTTGCAGAAATACAATTCTACCGATTCTCTTACATTTGTTATTCATTTACAGGCAAGGCTCCATAGAACAGGCAATTTAGGATGGGAGCAAAACAATTTATCTTTGTATAATAAGACCATGGGAAACTATACAGCCCTTGAGAGCTTCTGTGTGGCCTCAGAGTTTTAAGAATAGGCTGCTGTAAGTAGCCAAAGAGAGTCAAGTCACTGTGACCCTCCTGCAGGGAGGAAACTGCTTAAGCACTTTATGAAGAGCTGTGTCTGTGTATAAGTCTGTGTATCAAGATGCATTTTTAAGGAAAAGCTAATTCAAAGGAGGTTTGATCACAGTGAGAACTAGGGTCACTTTGATAGATTGTAAAATAAGTAACATAATCCAAATTTCTTTCCCAGGGTGGTTCTGTCCCTTGCACTGTTGCTCCCTGTCCTGGATAGACAGTTTCATTATTTTCATAGAAGTTGTTTTTCTTAGGAAGCCATGGCCAGTAAAGCACATTACCTTCCAGAAAGCTGGAAGATAGGTCTCAACATGTGAATGCAAATTCTGATCTCAGCTCTACTCGAAGGGAATTTCTGTGGCTTGCTGACGGGACAGACTTGGCGACCTGTATTGTTAAACAATGGGTACTGCACTGTCAACTAGATGGAGCTTTTTGAAAGCCTTAAAGCCTTATAGATGATATTTTTTTCCCCTTCATTGATGCAGACTGTGAACCCCAGATTTGCTCAAAAACCAGACTTTAAAATAAAATCTCACATAAAAACATCTTTTTTCCCTGCAGAAGTCTCTATGTTGGCCCTGCAGCATGGAAATGCCACACACCAACAGCAGCACTGACCGATTTCCTGCATTCTTTGCAGAAGCAGGGGAAGAAAGTCTTTAATGAGCATGGTAAGAAATAGGATTTGTTGGTCAGAAAAATTAAATTCACACTGCTGGTAATCTTAAACTTGTGGGGCAAGAGGAATCATGGCTGTCTATTTTGGACCAAGATTATGCAGAATTTCCTTTTGTTTCTTCTAACATCCTTGCTATAATACCACATTTAGTCTTTCAAGAACGAGCACTCCATCAATCCCAGACTTTGGTGGTATTGTTTCTCTAACATCATAGCAATTTATCTTATGTCTGCCTTGTCTCATCACATTTCCTTTGTATTGGAAGAATTTTTCCGACTGGATACCCAGCAAACTGAATCATGGTGGGCAAGTTTTCCATATCTATATTTCTTCCCATTATATACCAGACATAAAACTTTCCCTTACCTGACAGACATGCTTACCTGTTTCTGCATGGTCCCCAATGCACAATTATAGAAATAATTTCTGAATACTCTGTTAAAGGAAGTTACAATTAGGTTAACAAAAGAATTATTGAAATAGCCACTATTGTTACACGATGCTCTCTCTATAGGCAAGTATATGGTATATGTAGAAAATGAAGATAAAGGCTTTCATTGGACACATTGAACGCTCTTCTACCTCACACTTTTCCTATAGAAAAAGAAAATCACACTGGATAAGTACATCTCTCTTTTTCTGGAACTGTAGCAATGTGTCCATGTGACAATATCCTAACAAAAGAGAGAGCAGGGAGGCCACTTGTGAACAAGCTCTATTGCTATAGCACAGGGACATTTAGTAGGTTAGCATATGTGGCTTTGTTTCCAGATTATAACTATGATATTAATCTGTGATGTGAGTTTATATGACACCATTTCAAAAATGAAATGGAAAATACTCAGGTCCTGGTTGCATGGGCATCCAGAAGCCCTAAGGGTTTCTAGACAGCCTGAAATCTGTGGATTTAATAGTGCAGGAAAAAAACAGGTATAGTATATATACGAAATAAGAAAAATAGCTTTTCTCTTTCAGTGTAGTGGATCAGCTATACACTAAGTTAAGAAATGTGATGGTAATAGAATTTTGAAAAAGCATTTTTGAAAGGTAAAATTTTAAAGCAAAATATCTCATCTTATTGAACCCTTTAATTTAGTTTCTCTACATGTGTCTTACCCCTGTTGTCCCAAATCTGGGTTCTTTACCTGGTGTGCAAACCAATAACACACAGAGAAGAGGTATTTCCAAGTTTATTCCATTAATGCACAGAAATGGGGTGCTCATCCCAAAATGGGAGCACACCTTTTTATACACTGATTATTACATATTCTAATAATTAATATATCTCCATTGTTATTCTCTTTAAAGATTGGTTGAGATTTCTTCACTTCCTAAGTTATTATGCAGACTCTGCTTTCTTCTTCCATTGTTCTTTTTTGAGTACGTGCTATCATCTGGGGAGGTAGCCAGTGAGTTGGTGGTCATGATTTCCTCCCTGCCAAAATCACCTTTTACCTACTTCTCCTCCAATCTGGGAAGTTCTATATGTTTTTCTCACTTTGCTGTCCAGACCTACAGTTCATCACTCTCTTGACAAGAATATCCTGCTTATAAACAAAACCATATTGTCTAGTAGTCAGTTCCTTAATTTATTCTTAGGTAAATCATGCCTAGTTACTATTTCTCTATAAATGATCAAATAGGTTTGGGGCTGTATAGAGAACATTTAGCAGCAGCAGGTTCCCTTGGTTGCTTCAATTACGTGTTACATTTCATTTTTCTAGTTAATATCAATTTTACTACAACACCCCTGCATCGGTAGAACAGAAAATTATTTTTATAATTGGAAAGCTTAAAAGTACCACTTCTACAACTGCTTTCAGGAACAAGAGGGATGCCAATGTATTTTGAATACTGATTTGACTTTGAGAATCTGAAGGTTAGTGCTAAGTAGAAGTAATCCAATCCTTGCTTGGGAGAAAGATGTTTTTCCCCCCTCACATCTCTAGAAAATGAGACCTTGCCCTGCTATTTATCCTTTCAACACTTACCAGGTGTTGAATTGTACTCAGTTCAGAGCTGCCGCATCCAATTCAAACACACAGTCTGTGTTCAGAGATGAGATTCTCTTTCCAAACACAAGACCACCACAACTGTGTTACAATTTTCTGATCCCTTGAGTTTAAACAATTTCAGTTCATGATTCCTGAATTGCGTTTTTTCTTTATTGCAAATTCAGATGTTGGCATCATCTTTCAGAGAAAAGCTAGGCAAATGCCACTGCAGTGCTCCTTCCTTCCCCAGAACTTTCCCTTGAGATGGGAGAAGCTGCTGCCCTCGTCACATCCCCCTCCATGTTTTCTCTACACACGCTCCTGTCCCCCATCTGCCTCTGTACTCCATTTGCTTCCCTTACACTACCCTCCTGTTGTATACTATATTTCTGCCATGCCATATGTCCTCACACATCTTTCCAGTCTGGATTTTGCTGTTTCCAATTTTTTTTTTTTTTT
>VXBJ01007575.1:560710-634685 GCA_013400055.1 Nycticryphes semicollaris
TTTGGTGGGCTCCTTGCAGCTCCATGGCCTTTCCCTCCACTCATCACCTTCCTGGTGCCCCTTCATGTTGCCCACACACTCACGTGTTCCTTTGTCTCCCTGTCACACTTGACCTCAAGGATTAATTGCAGCTTGTAGAAGCATATTCCACCTGCTTTAGGTACCCACAGCCCTTCAGCTCTGGCAGCACAGGGCACAAGATTGTCTAGAAACTCAAGTGTCCTTCAAGGGTTCTCAAAGACTTGCAACCAATAGTAACCACCAAGAGGCTGCTGTGGCCCTCTACTTAAAGCAACTCAAAGGTATCTGCCTCCTCTACAACACTGTGTTTCACTCCATTACAGTTTGAGAAAACCCATAACAATTTATTGTTGTTTAGACAATTATTCTCTCATCCAATGACCCTGCCCCTCTCAGAAAGGGGAATTAGGGAAAGCAAGGAAACATGAGGGTTGACATATAAATAGATTTAATAGGGTAAGTCAAAGTAATTAACAATAATAATAATACAGAATCAGTATTAATCTCGATACTAATATAAGATATGTAAGTATAATATTCAGCCAATTCTATCAGCAGGAAGCTGTGTACGCCCACGGGGGACAGCAAACATGGGACACTGTGAGCTCTACAGATTCAGGAGGAAGGGAAGGTCTCAGGGGTCTGGCACCAGGGCAAGGAGTTCTCTGGACCCACCTCCATCAAGGGAGAGAGAGAGCTATATAGCAAACTTTAATTTATATTGAATGTGACGTTCATGGTATGAAATAGTCCTGCTGGGCCAAATACCCAGGCCTTGCTCCTCCACTCCCTTGCTCCTGGCAAGTCTCAAAAACATGGAGACCTTGAAAGCCATATCAGCTGACTGCCTATAAAGTAGATATTTTAATGAATTCAGATACTAGAGTCTTCTAAAAGTGCAGTTTTCCCCAGTATTAGAAGAGAAGTTAGTCCTGTGTCACTCAACCCAGGACAGAGTCCCAATCCAGGCATACCGTAAGGGTGTACCACCTTTCCCTGGGGTTGATGGGCTTCATCTCCATTTGGGAGCAATGGCATCTAGCACATCTCCCAAGGGTACTTCGTCTTACACTGGCAGCAACTACAAGGGTGACTTCAGTGCCACAAACCACAAGGAGAGGCAGAAGCCACTTTAAATAAGAACAAAAAAGCAACCTGAAAAATGTTTACACTTCCCCTTACTGTTATTTTTATCTTTTCCAATAGCCAAGGAAGTAAAAGCAGATTAGACCTGGGAAAGAAAGAAGCAAGACGGTATTTCTAATGGACAATTAGGTGGTCCCTTTTTTATAGTGTGCATTCATTTATCAAACAGGTTATATATGAACATATATATGGTGTTAGTCTGTCCTTCCAGTCAAATATCCAAAAGCTTTTTATTACTGCTTATGGTAGTGTGTGAGCGTGTCTTGGTCTCCTACACAACGTTCCACATCCACATGTAAATCTTTCAAGTAAATGTTACCTGGCGGATTTTTTTTTTTTGTCTATTACTGTGGCAGAAGTTTGGGGCTTATTATTTTCTAATATTTACCCTGACAAAGGGTAACCTGACAGCTTAAGGTAGAGCAAGACATGGCATGTATGCTTTGAGTCTTAGTTTTGAGCTACAGTGGCACTGGCCATGAGCCCTTTTATGGGGCTGAACCTCAAGATTCTGCTTTGAAATAGAATCCTTCTCCCTGAAGATTTTTGATTGTTTATGTTATGGGCTTTTGTTTCTACTACTCTGTAAAGTATAGTGCTAAGTCTTCACAGGAAGTGTGAAGATATGCCACCTCCAGAAGCATGGAGTACCAAATGTGTGTTCTTTAAACACATCAACAAGATCAGGAAACAGCTGCAGGGACTGGATCACAGAACACAGCCAGGCTAAATGAACAGCCACTCTCCTGATAGAAGTTCATTAGCTGACGAAGCCAACTTAAGCCTACTACCTCCAGTTTTAACTACAGATCAGACATGAGAAGTCTAATTCAGGCAAGCTATAAATTACACTACATGCTCATTCTTTGTCATGATCTCCAATCTGTTCCTCCGGTGAAATCTTGGAAATATTTCTTTCACTACTATATTAAGCCCAGAAGATGGTATGGATTTTTGTGCAAGTAATGATCCATTTTACAGGCTTATGAATCTATATAAATGCTGTACTATCAGACTGCAAGGTCTCCCTTCTAAAATGACGTTTTCCACAACATCTGGTGTTCCAGAAGACAATGTGTCTGCTTAGGCCACATACACTTCTTGAGGAAAAATAGGATTTCCTACTGCAGTGCCATCTTTGACATTTTCTAGGGGCTTTAGGATTAAATATAGCCAGCCTTGCAATGAAGCTGTCTCAGTCCCGGATTTTCCATATTTAAATGTTCCAGAAAGTTAGCTTCAAGATGTAATAAGCCTATTCAGTGGCACCCACAAGGTCAACTATATTTCCCAGCATTTATTGAAGTTAGGAAAAGCCTTATTAAGCTGTCTTACCCTGCTAAGATCAAACCCAGTGGCAGGTACCTCCATAGTCCATGCACAGAAGGATCATGAACTTGCAGGGAGAAGAGTGCACAGCATGGAGAGGGACATTTGCGCAGAGCTATATTACAAATTGTTTCTGCTCTATTCTGCAGATGTTTTTGCCCTCCAGTTGCTTGTTTGGTACTCAGGGCACCACAGGGCTGTGGTCTGCATTTTCCCCCCTTGCCAGTTTACACCAGAGAGAAATTTCTCTGCCAGCTGCAAGGACAAGCAACTAATCTGAATTCCTTACACCTCTGGCCTTCTGCAACTCCCTTCCCATGTTCTTAACACTATGCTACAGTTGTAGAAATGGGTCCTCTGCATTGCTAAGCTAAGAGACCATGCTTCTTCATTTTTATTAGTCCAATTTTACTGGCCTTTCAGATAACTTAAAAACAAGATTTTAAATCAGAATTAAGATTTAAAAACTGAGTGTCCCTAAAGTGCTATTTCTTAAGTCTGAAAAAAAAATCCATGTAAAGAAGGAGAGGATACAGCCTTCCAGTACCTAAAGAGGCTACAGGAGAGATGGAAAGGACTCTTGATCAGGAAGGGGAGTGACAGGACAAGGGGGAAGAGTTTTAAACTGAAAGGGGGGAGATTTAGATTAGATACCAGGAAGAAATTCTTTACTGTGAGCCAGTGAGACATTGGAACATGTTGCCCAGAGAAACTGTGAATGCCCCATCCCTGGAGGTGTTCAAGGCCAGGGTGGATGGTCTACCGGGAGGTATCCCTGCCCATGACAGAGAGGTTGGAACTCCATGATCTTTAAGGTCCCTTCCAACCTAAATCATTCCATGATTCTGTTATTCTAGGATATATGTCAGCTGACAGTAACAAGGGACAATTTCTAGTCCATGCTATAAGACAGTTACAATTATATTTATTTTCTTCTGGAAGAGACTGTGTTGAATAAACAGAAAATAACTCTTCTAGCATATCAAGAAGGTATCACGTCCAGTTTATTTTTTTTAATATAGATTTTGCATTTGTGAATACTTTGCAAAAGAATTTACTGACCATCTTTATTCAGAACAAGTAGTGGCCAAGTCTTTATATTTATGTTTTGTACATTTGCCAGTGTTTTATCATTCAGGCAAAACAAAAGTGAAGCCCATTACTGAAAATGGCAGTATTTAAAGAAATGTTCAACTGAGGTTTTCAATCTTCTTGTTATACTGTTGGAAAGGAAAAAAAATAAAATAAAAAAAAAAATTACCTATGCTGTTCCAAATCCATTGATAGTGAAGCCTGTCTCTGCTCCCCGAGAAAAAATTACTCTTGTAGGACCAGGCCAGGCAGCAAACCATTACAGAAATCACATCCTTCAGAAAATTCATTTCATAAGGCAGTGTTTGAAGGGAGAGGATGCTAAGATTTGCCTTGAATTTTTGAGCCTCAGGGGGCATACACCAGCAAAGTTCAGACACTCATCGCTGATCTCAACAGCCTTGGGTATTCTAAAATCTGCAGAACCATGAGTCTAAAACCAGTAATTGATACTGTCTCCCTGTTTCCCCCCCACAAGAGTTCACAAAATTCTGAAGCCTTGGCAGCAATGCAGACTGGAATGACACCGCTTACAGGGATAGGCTGTACTCATTTTTTAGGCATTTTAGTGCAGGTCAGTGTAATTCAACTTTAGAAAAATTATTATGCTTATTTTTAAAGAGCTTGTGGTTAGATAGTTTAGAATGCTACGAACATCTTTGTGAAGGTAACAGAGAAGTTTCAAATCACTTAAGAACTGGAGACAAAAAGATTGCCAAGGAAATGGTGAGTTAGAAAATGGTGATGGCTTGACCAACTTCTCACATTTTATGTTCCCACCAGTGTTCAAAAAAACAAAAGTAGTTCTTTAAAGATTAACCTTTCAAAAGTAGTTTTCTAGCATATCTGATTTCTTTACAAGTTTATTAGCCAAATTAGTCCTTTAAAATTCTGGTCTTGTAAGCAACAAAAAAATGGATAAACACAGGACTTTTCCTAAAATTTGTGCTGATTACACCCTATACATTTATATTTACATGTTTGTGGTCTTGGTACTCATCCTTTTCAGCACACACTAAAAAAACACTGAGAGTTGGTATACTTGTGTATATTTAATGTGTGTTCCCTGACTGGCTGGACTGTAAATACAGTAAAACTGCCTTGAACCCTGTCCCTCCAGTTGCTAGGGGTGTGACAATGGGCACTGGGTTTGCCCCCAGTGCCTCAAAATTGTCTCATCAAGACTGGCAGCCTAAACCACTTCTGCCCGACCTCCCATCCCCTGTCCTGCACTGATCTCCCTGCAAAAAGCAAAAACTGTGCCCCACAGGTGACTTGAGGAAGCACAAAGGTTAGAAGACACCATAGGACAGGGCAAAGACATGTGGGATAATCTCGTAAATCCCAGTTCATCTCTGCTGGAAGGACCCCGGGCAAGTGAAGGGTTGCAAGTGACTTCAGTGGCACAAGGAACTCCAGCTCCTTTTCAGACCAAAAGTACCCTAAAGAAACCTTCAAAATGAGATAAAAAGCTGAAAAATTAAATCAGAATGAGCTTCTAGAATTTCCTGCCAAAATACAAAATAGAAAAAATTAACTTGGGACATACCATGTCTGGCAATGATTGAGCTCCTCTAAGTGCAGATAATTGTTGAGTAAAACAAGAAACCTGTGGATGATGATGGTGAAAGGTTAAACCTGTATGCGGAGAGGAAGAGCTGGTGGGAGAAGCCTGTGGCCTTGGCAAGCCTGGAGATTTGGTACTTCAACCCACTTTGCAGGTTTTTGAAGGAGATGTCGAGTTAGTGAAAATGGAGGTGTGGTGTGGTTTGTCCTGAAATTTAGCTGCTATCTTCTCATTTCTGGAGAATACCTTTTTTGGGGGTCATTATTTTCTATAGTGAGGATACTCCTTGGTGAGTTTGCACTTGTGCATATGTGGGTGGGAGACCCCATTGATGGCACTGCTGGTTGCACTGGCATTGCACCAGATTGCATCTGGGAATCTAAGTCATAATTCACAGAAATGTGGACAGCCTGGAGCCTGATTCTGGGAAGCTGGGTTTGTTTTATTCCCCACAGTTTGCTTAGCTCTGACTAAAGAAGGTACAGACACGTTCCCTCTCTGGTACTCAGCCTACTCTTCTTTGGTTTTTCAAGGTAATGTCTTTATGGCCCTTCATTCAGCATGTGATTTTTGACTCTAGATAGCATATTTTCTTTCTAAAGTTATTGCCTGTTGATTATTACCTTAAATCCTGCAGTAAAACATGGCTTTTCCTTGTGCTGTAAAACAAAATCTGTGTTTCTCCCTCAGTATTACTGGCCAGGAGGTATGAGGCTTACCGACTTTTTGCAAGCAGTCTTTCACCCCTCTGGTTCTTGCATCGCTACAAAACCTTTAAGTACCTCTTTCCTAAGGAGCCTATTAATGAAGAGAGTTAAACATTTACTCTATTTATATGAATGGTTTGCATTACTTAAATTAGGTTCATGCTGGCATAACTTTTTGAGTGCAGTCACACGCTGGTATAAAGCATTTTTAAAAAACCAACTTGGGTCCATAGCACTGCATCGCATGCAGTTATTGCACTAAGTGCAAAGCAGGATGCTCCCGAGCTTGAACAACAGTGTTTAAGTCTGTCACATCAGAAAAGGCAGTAAGAAATCTTGCTCAGTGGGCTAAAATTGGAAGTAAATGAAGGGAGTTGGGAAGTTTTAATTTACACAGTGTGACTAGGGCTTCAGCCAAGGCAAGACGTATCATTTACTTTGCCACAACACTTAGATGTCTTTACAGCTTGACCAAGTGACTTTTATTTTCTTGCCTTATCAATGTGTCCTTTCCTTCTGTTGCTTTGAAGCCAGCGCTGGCAAGGACAACAAACAGACTTCCAAAGAAGCTGCCAAAATGACACTATCCAAAGTGAAGTGTGTACCTTTTTCCTCAGCATGGATTAATTTCAGTCTAATGGAATGAATCCCAGTAATCAAACAGCTTGTTGTGAAGGTCATCCCATATTGCAACATTTAATTAACAGCAGATATATATATATATATATGCCTGTATATTTAGATAGATCCATATTTATACATATATTTATATATATATTAGAGAATGGGAGATACAAACTGGAACAAATGCTTAGTAGGAGTGAATAAATCACCTTGTAAAAAATGAAAGAACCTTCTCATTCTCAATTACTTGAAGTCTCAGTGGAGTCTGAGAATTGGATCATCATCAAAAATAAGGGCAAGCAGCATTGGTAAGAGAGGCTACAAGGAATTAATTGCAAGGAAGAATGTTCTGATGCAAGACTGGCTGCAAATACAAGTCATTAATTTTTAAATACAAGAAAAAGTGTGACAAGATATTAAGTCTCTTAGCCCACTGCAACTCAAAAGATTTTTGTTCAAATTCCAGCAGCAAATGTTTGCAGAGAAAAAATTGGTTTACTGCTTTGCTGCATAGTTTCTATTTCATGAATTGTACTCTAAAAATGGCATAATTACTCATGTGAAATGTACAGAACAAATCAGGGAAAGAATTCCAGCTTCAGAATTCTGAATGTAGGAGAATTGGAAAACACTGAAAAAGAGGAAGAAAAAGATTGTATGTGTATGCCATAGATACTTGTACGTACATGTGAAAACACACTTACTAAAGAGAAGCTGTAAATTAATCATGAGGGTTTCCAAATAATTCATAACTTGTGATTTATTCTTGTGAAACTTTGCTGGGGGTTAGGTCCAAGAGAGCAGGGGAATGAATTGTATTTCTACATGGTTTTCTCTTTGTGACTGTGACTGTGCCCTTCTCTTAACAGTAGCCTAAATTACAGACTAACACCCTGAAAAGTGCTGCCTTAAATAATCAATATTTTCTTAAAAACATTTAATATCTATAATTGAATTAATTTTGATTGCATAGTGTCTGGCATTATTTAATATTTTCATTAATAACCTGTTTGAAAGAAAAAGCATTAGCTGATTGAGTCTTTGAGTGACATCAACGTGGAACTGCAATGGAGTAAGTGCAGAGTGAGAACTTAAAATGATCCCGACGGAAGTATAGTATAATCAGAGATAACAAGGTGTAACAGAAACAAGTGTAGTCAAATCACTTTAATTTTGCATTTTAATTACTTAATATTATATGCCCATTTGCAGCAGTTTACAAGGGTAAGGATATTTAATTAATCTTTTAAAAAATGGTAGCCAATCACTGCATAATGTAAAATAATAAAGCAGGGGACTTCTAATTGTGATTTACAGTAGTCTGCAATACCTTCTAGTGTGCTTAAAATACCATATGCCCATGGATCATGCCATCTATTAACAGCTATTTAATTGTCATTCGCAATGTTCAGGGAATACTTTATGAAGAACTATGCTGCAAAAGCACCAAAAAAAAAAAAACCAACCCCAAAACCAAAAAAACCTTCTAATGAAAAATTTTAATTCAAATTCTAGTTAGTCAAATTTGCTCTCAGAGTGGTGTGGAGAGATGTGGAAAAGCTGAGACCATCACGCAGATGCATTAGGTTTTATGTGGTTTTCTGGGACTTCTCAGGATGTTTGCTCAGTAACAGACCTGCTTTCATCCTGTCCAGCAGGAGAACCCTCATTTCTAGGCGTGGAGCTATTGTACCTGATCAAAAATGTTGAGATAAAGAGTGCAAATGAAAGGATATGTTAAATGGGAGTATGATCACTCTACAAAATGTCTAGTCCACAGCCTATGAATTATAGATCCCCTTAATTCAGGCATCTGGGCATGAGTGGGAGGGTAAGACTTAATTGCAAATACAGCCATTCAAATTGAGAGCTGCTGGCAAACAAAATACAGGGTAAATGTATGCTACATCTTGAATGTATTTTTCAGTGATTAAACCTCCACACTGGTATCAAGCACTAAAAACTGTCATCAAAGCTGTTCTTTTTGCCATGCATCTGGCCTGGTCAGCCAGCAGATGATATTCCCAATATTAGCATCCTACTTCCCCTCTTTCCCCACTGAGCATAAATCCCTAGCAGAATCACCAGACCATGGACTGCTGGGAGTCTGTAACCCATCGCTGTGAGGAGCAGACACTGCATGAAACTTCTGGCCATAATTTGGAAAGAAGTGACCAGTGAGCGCAGAGAGGCAAATAGTGAGAGTCATGCAAAACACTCCATTACCTGAGAACACGGTTCTTACTATCAGCTCTGCCTTAAATAGCAGGGAAACAAAGGCCCATTTGCATATATATATTTGCACAAACTCCAGGGACAGGGCATCCACAGCTTCTCTGGGCAACCTGTTCCAATGTCTCACCACTCTCACATGGAAGAATTTCTTCCTGAGATCTAATCTAAATCTCCCCTCTTTCAGTTTAAATCATTACCCCTTGTAATCATAGGAATGAGACTAAATAAATCCAACCAAATTAATTTTAAGTGTTTGCTTAGTTCTAGTGGAAATTGTGCATTATTTATCCCCAGAAAAGAAGACACTTTGGAAATTACTGTGTCTCTTCAGGAATCTTGAAGGCTTCTAAGTGGAGGAAGGTATATGACTTCATATAGGTATGACACTTTTATTCACTGTATTGCACTAAGCACTTCCATTTCTCAGAATAAAATTAAAGCAAATATTTCTGATCCATGAAAAATATTTAAGCAGTACAATTGCTTTCATAATAAGTGGCATTTAAATACAGAGCAATTTTAAAAATAGATATTAAAGTTATGTGAGTTAACTGCTCTAAAAACTGTCATTTTCCAAAACAAAGCTGTTTTTGTCTGATGGTGGTTTAGCAATTTATTATAAAGACAGAACAGAGACTGAATTAACATTATGTCCCCTTGCAGCGAGAAGTGCTAATCTGAATAATGTACTCCAGGGGAATTCTACTTAGCATTTATATGAATATGGGGAAAATGATAATATGATAATTATTACTTTTTTTTTTTCCAAACAAAGATCTTTCGCAGAGAAATGCTTTGCACTGTTTTAAATTTTTTCTGCAGCTCCTTTTTGCTCACAGTTTTATTCTGAACTCAGTCTCGGGATGTGTTATACCTGCAATACTCTTTTTCCCAAGGGGTCCACACCTTTCACCTCCCTGCGGTGCCTCTTCAGATTTCTAGAGACTCCATCCATTTTTGTGAGCTTCCCAAATACTGCTCAACACTGACCAGAATTTTTTGAGCTTTTGAGCCAGTTATGGATTTCGTAGGAATGACTTTGGATTAATGCTGAGCACTAACTAAAACCCTACCTTTCATATTCATGAATGCTCCTTTAGTAAACTTTGTTCTTTCTTTTCTGCATTCTTTCTTGTCTAAAAATAAGTCATTTCTACGAGAAGGTGAGATTGCAGTGAAGTGTTTTCAGCCCTGAGCTTAATTGCAAGCGAGAGTGAGCCAGGGTGGTGGCAGCAGTCCAGGCCCAGCTGTGCGAAGCTCTAAACTATAACTTTGCCACGTTGAAGCTTCATCTGATCTATGCACTAGTTCATTTATAATTAAGTAACTGGATCATTTATAATTAATTAGCTGCAATCCACTGAATTATAACATAACCAAAGGTCGAAAGATTTCAGAAAAGGGGGTGTGGGGTGGAATAGACACTGTGAAACAAAATCTCTCAGCAATTCCAGGCACAAACCAAGCAGTGCTGTAACCACCTTGGACTGAGCTGAGTCACCTCCTGAGTTAACCCTTTCTGCTGCAAAACTGCCAGCAAATTAATCAATAGATGTAGTGGGTAGGACTTCTGCTGCAACAGTGAAAGGGCAGGAGTAACTTCTTTCTGGTTTTTATCATTTGTAGGAGGAAAACAGCTTAGGAGATTGTCCCGTCAAGGTGGTACTTGTAGTCACTGGAGCATCTGGTAATGAAAGAATCTAAGAACATTTTTTAATGTGAATTCGGGGAAAATCAGCAACAAGAATAGTTAGGTGCTGGGGAACTGCCATGTCTGTTAACTCCAGAAAGCTGCAAATTCTTAGTATTTCCAGACAATCAGCAATTATAGGACTTTCCTCAGGGTGCAAGCAGGCAAAACCAGTTATTATTCAGAAATTCTGTTTTTGCTTGGATGTGACAGGTGGTGTCACTTCTACAACCAGGTGAGCAATCATAAGCATGAGCTTTCTGTTTTGTGAAGACTTTTAGTGCTTTAATAGTACTGTTTAATTGAACAAGGTTTTCCTTTTGTTGGATAATGAACTGAACTGGAAATACAAACCTTTAGGGGATCTTGCGAACAAACAAAATGTGAACCCTGACTTTACTGTTTAGATCAAATGGAAAAAGACATATACAAGGGATCTGATTTCATAACCCATCCTTTGCAATCTTATGTTTCCGTGTCTGGTGGCCCTAACTTACATCTACATGTCTGTGCAGATGAGCAAGGGTGAACGCAGCCTGATTCCACCCTCCCACATACAAGTTTAATGTGCGTGCTTCAAACAGTACTCTGTTCTGAAATAACTACCTAGAGATAAAAAAAAACACTTTCCCATCCTGATTCAAGGGTGGACCAAAGGTCTGCATAGTGTTGCAAGAAGTATTCCCTGAAGAATACAAACTGGTGCACAGAAAGGATTTTTTTCTGCCTTTATAATATACCTTTCCTAAGAGAACTGTGGAAAAACACACTATGTTTGTGACCTCCAGCACATCTTTGAATTTAAAGTAACTGCCTTTGATATTGCCAAAGAAGGGGCAGAGCAGTAGAAAATTCAGCCTGTATTTAGCACTGACCATGGAAATCATGATATATCTGTTCCTGGGGAGTAAAAATACATATATCCTTTAAACTCTATTCAATTTCTTTGTAATAAAATTATATTAATAACAGGCTCCAAGATACTAGGGTAAATTAGATTTTGTAATTGGAAAGTAAGAGACATCTCAAACAAGTTACCTGCAAGGAAACTAGCAGACCTCTATATGTTAAATTTTGTGTGGAAAAAATGGGACTATTTGGTCTAAATTTAATGAGAAAACTGAAATTCCATAAGGAACTGTAGCAGGAGCATGGGAAATGGATAATATTGTAAAAGTCTGAGCACAGGCAGGTCTGTGATGTGATGGAGATTATAATTATAAGGTTGCACATTCACACCAAAGGCACTGCAGCTACATCTTCAGTTTCTGCTTTCATCCTGCGCTGACACACACCGGAAAACAGGGAGGGATGGTTGTTAGATCCCAGCACGGTAAGCTTAGATGGTTGCATGTGTTAGCCCTGCATTCCTGCCAGGACAGGACTGCTGCAGTCCTACTGTCTGTCACTTGATGCCTTTGGAAGTGACTGGACACACAAGCCTTGATGATGCCAAGGTGATTAGAAACTGGCCAGGTGGGAGGAAGAAGGACTGGAGTGAGGAAAGAGAAATAGACAGAAATAAATCTCCACTGAATGTCACGAATACTGAAAATTGTGTTGGGAGGCTGAGCTTGCCACTCATTATCCCACCATCGCTGTCCTCAGTGGAGCACTAAAAGCTGTTGTGGAACAGCAAGTACAGCTGGAAACCATGCATCTGAGGCATGAGCAGATCAACAGTAGAAGAAGGGAACAACTGCAGATTTAAATCACTGCCACAGCAACCCCAGCACCCTGCTGTCTGGATGAAGGCAGCATTAGCTCCTAACATGACATCCGAGGATAAAGGAAAACCAAAAAGACTCTGAGGTATCAGACAAGAAGCATGCATGCCACCACTGCCTGATTTGCAGGTTTTACAACAAATGTTACATTATTTTTTCATGTCATGGCTACTGTGATCTTGAGTCTGTAAGAGGTGAACACCCTTCACCCATCCAAGGGATGCGAAAGGAATATGTCTTCTGCTGGATGTCTTGGGAGTCCATTAGGTTGGACATAGCCATGGAGGTCTTATCTCCTGCTCCCCTCTCCAGGCAGGGCTGCCTGTTGGGTTATGGCAGGTTGCTCGATACCATCCAGCTATGTTTTGAAAATAGTCAGGAAGGCATCCTGGGCATCTAGTCCTGTGTCTCTTCATGAAGAGGTTTCTTATTTACAGTGAGGATGTCCTCATTGCAGCTTGTGTCAGCTGCCTCTTGTCCTTTCATTGTGCATCTCCAAGGACAGTCTGGCTCTGTCTTCTCTATATCCCCACTTTTCCTTGGCACCAGGATGTAATATGTACCAATTCATCTGTCAGTGCAAAAGCTGGCATTTAATCTTCGGGGTGTTTTTATCTAATGATTCTGGGGCACTAGTGATAAATAGGTTGAAGAGTATCCTCAGTTCAAATTTCACTGATGTTGACTCTTCAAGTAAAAAAACCGAAAAAAATCCAAACCAAAACAAAAAAACCAACTGCTCAACTTCTTAGTGGGGAGCTGAAGGAGACCCCAGCACAGAGCAGTACCCTCACATCCCTGAGCACCACCCCATGGCACTCAGGTAGGGCAGGGCTGCAGCTGGTGACAGGTCTCCCCACTGTCCCAGCAAGGTCACCTACAGCCAGGTCTGGGGGACAACGCAGGATTTGATTACAATGTGTTATACAGATCAAGGGGTTAGCCCCTGAGTTGTTCACACTAAGACCAGCCCAGGACGTGGCAGCCAGCGCTGTGCCCAAGCAAGCTCCATCAGCTTCTGTTCCTTTTTGAGAGGAACCCAAGTTGCTGGCTTTATCCTCCATGTTTGGATCAGAGTGACTGTTGCTCTACTCACCCAACAACACTACTTCTTGGAAGAGCACAGATTTGATTGCCTTCAATACACAAGAATAAACTGATCTTCTTTGCATTGCGCAATTTTTTACGTCCATTTCTTGAGCCTCCCTTCATCTGGGACATAAAACTGCAGCACGGCATTTCATTTTAATTAATCCTAACATCCTTCCTCATTTTTCTCGTGCCCTCTGGTGATTTTTCAAGAGGCAAATCTCCATGTGTAGGTATTGTTCTGGTGAAAACTATAACTAACTCCCCGTTTCCTGAGTTAGCAAAGGAGCATTTCAAGTGGCACTGAGTCAGCAATTTCCAGGAATATGTAAATTTTGAAGGCTAAGGTATCTTGGTTCTTACAGTCAAAGTTATGTTTTCATTTTCAGTGATGCTTCCATAACAGCCATAATTATTCCCCATGGGTATGAAGCAAAGCTTACAAAAAATACTTAAGTGGGAATATTTTAAAATATAGATGCAAATAGAAGGTTTTTCTCAAATTATATAGCAAAAACATTGAAACTAGTACTTTCTAAGATGTGCCCTATTTTGCAGAGCCAAAGCTAATATACAGTTTCACTTTAAAACCAGATACTTTTTAGCATAAGCACAATTTGGAAATGTGGTTTCCATTCACTTTCTGATGTATTTATTGCCATTCTCCATTACTTCTTCCACAGCACTGATTTTTTTTTATTTTTTTTTTGTCAGCCAAAAGCAAATCAGCACCATGCTGCTCAGATACTCCAGCTCTTTGACAAGGGAGACATGTGAGTCACGGAGTGCACTGGGAAGCACGGCCAGGGCAAGTCTGTGGAAAATGTGCAGCCATGTGAAAGCAAAGGCAGCACAAGGGACCATTTGCTCATTCCACGGTAAGCAATAAAGAGCAAAAAAGCCATTGGGTGCCTCCTGGCACTGGGGTTCGATCTCAGTTGGGGAGCTGTGCATTTTGACTGTCCACAAGGCACTTTCAGGGTCTGACTAGGTGTGTGTTTGTTTGTATATCCATATAATAACATAAATATATGTATAAACAGACACTAGGAAAACACCTTTTACTGCATTAAATGCCCAGGCTGACTTAGATTCAAATCAGTGTCATTTGGGAAAAGAAAAATTTTCTATCCTATGCAAACTTTCAATTTTGTTTAAATTAAACTATACTTGCTTCACATTAGAGGAAAAAAGAAAAAGAGGTTCAGACCCAATAAGAAACTTACTATAAATTTCTAAGTAAGAAATACGGGCTTAAGTGATTTTCAGCATTTTTAATTATGTTCTGTCTAAGCTGAGATCTTGTGAACAAAGTCTTAACCTTATCCCTTTTGAACTGGATGAAATATTAAACCTCAAATAGGAGGATTATCTTGAAAAGCTCATGTCACCTATAATAAATGACTAAAATAAGTGCTGCGGATCAGTGACTTAGTGACTAAATGGTGTCACTTTTAGGGGAGCTGCTTCCTCATTAAGATTCAGCTCGTCTTCAAGGAAACCTCTCCAGCCTGGACAGCACTTTGGGGTCAACCAGCTCCTCTATTTACTCTGAAATTAACTTTTTATTTAATATTTAAAACCTCCCCATGCATTAGAATTGGGAAGCTTTTACAAGCTTTTTCTGGTAGGACTGTACAAGCCAGTTCTCCCCTGGTTACCACTTGTTTTAATGGCAAAAATGAGTTTCTGCAGAACTCATTCCAGCTCTGACTTGGAAGTTAGAAAATTGTTGATTATGCTGCTTTTCACATAATAAAATCTATACCTGCATTGGAAGACTAATTAACTTTACTTTGCTACAAGTGCTCTCAGCAAAAAAAAAAAAATAAATATGCAGAGTTTGGGCACAAAAGGAAAATAGT
This sequence comes from Nycticryphes semicollaris, assembly GCA_013400055.1. Classification (NCBI taxonomy): domain Eukaryota; kingdom Metazoa; phylum Chordata; class Aves; order Charadriiformes; family Rostratulidae; genus Nycticryphes; species Nycticryphes semicollaris. Next base: position 575,803 of record VXBJ01007575.1, read on the forward strand.
CTGACCCCAAGCTGTTATCATTTAAAATTTCACCATTCTTTTGTGAGCAAAGCAGCCACAGCCAGGAAATTGTTAGAGTAAGATGACTCAGGAACTTCATGCCCATATACTTATTTTTCAGACTCACGGTTTTTGAAGATTTCGGTACTAGCTATGTAATCGAATTAATCTCCAGAGAGCTTCCCAGCTACACTGAGGGACATTACAGTTGAGTTCGGTCTTCCATAGGATTTGTATTATTTGTGTAAGGGGCTTGTGCTTTCAGCTTACAGCATGATCAGGACTTCATTTTACTACACTACAATATAGGGAGAACATGTGCCGAGTGAGAGCTGTAATTTACATTCTTGTTTTTCCCCTTTTGCCTACAGAAATACATGCCAATTATACACTGAACAGTACTGAATGAAATTGCCACAAAACTGTCATTTGGTATAAAAGTCTTATTTAATTGAGATTTTCTTGCTGGGTGGGGTTTTTTTTTTTTTTGTTTTGGTTTTTGGTTTTTTGCAGAAATGTGAACAAATCTGCGACATTTCTGAGCACATGGGCAGCACAGGCAGACTGGTAGAGCAGCCAGGATGCAAACAAGTTGGCAAAGAACTTTTTTGGGGGTTGGGTCCTCAGCTTCTGATGCTATCCTGGACGTTGCCTTTACGCCACCCTTCACAAGGGAGGGCTGCACATCAGTGCTTGGAGGGCTGCTGCCCCACACCTCTCCTCACCTGCGTGGTAGCCCTTACCCAGCTGGTACATTTTTGTAGTCCCCAGTCCCTCCAGAGGCTGAGTCAGCCCAGCAAACAGCATCCTGAAAATGCTGAAACACCGTTAAGTGCTCCTACCACCATCCTGTCTCTTACCATCACTTCTGTAGGATACAGCACACCCTAAAGGAAGGAAGAATCCAACCCGACAGCTCATATTTAGCAGAGATTGGGAACTTGTTTTCAACAGCGATATCTCTCAGCAGTGCATCTACCAGTTTTCAAGGGTGTTTCGAGCACCCCATCACCCTCACAGTTGCTGCTGTAATTTTCTTTTGTAGTTCCCTTGTGTGCAGTCAGCACCTGCTCAAGTTTTGATGTGGTATTGCTGTGGCAACTTTTTGAAACACCATGTGTCCATCTGAACAGTGAATTTAAAAACTAATGATGTCTCTCTGGACACAGGATGTCACGCTACATGAATATTTATCTTATTTCCCCCTGTTATGTTGGAAAAACTATTGTATTACTAAGCACTTGCCAGCCATATGGGAAAAATACTGTGTTGTGTTGAAGCTTATATACAAAATCTATGTTGCCTAATAGAAAGCTGTATGTTCCACCTGGATTTTGATTGAAAATAAGGCATGCTGAGAAAACCTAAAGTCTGTTCATGTATGACAGCAGGCAACAGAATGAAATGGCAGTAGAAGACAAAAGCAAAAGCCCTGAAGACTGAACAGTACATTAGAGCCAAACAAGTCACTGGATTGTAGGATGTGGCCTTACAGATTTCTAGGTCCAGCTCTGCTGCTCCTTCTGTCTCATGACCTGAAGAAAGTTCTCTCTCTTTGTGTGTCTTTTGGCTTACATTTTCTGTCTTAGGTACTTGCAATGTAAGTCCCTTGGGGTCCAGGATGCGAGGTTCAGCCTGCATTATAGCAAAGTGGCAGCAAAGCAACAGCTCAGACTGCATCAGGACATTTTATTTCTTATGAGTGGGGAACAAGAGTTCTGGCATTTCTCTCCAAAAATCCAGGAGGAAGTGAAGAAAAAGAGCACAAGGAGCTGCAACGTTCTGTGCCATTGCAACTCATAGTGGAGAATTACATCTCAAAATAGACAAAAGATAAAAGCAATTTCTTTTACTAAGAATGGTAAGTTTGCATATTTTACAAAAAGTGTATATATCTCAGAATAACCCTAATCACTAGTGATAAAACTATAGCAAATAAACCATAAAATATATTAGTGTAAAATTAAGGTGGTCCAAATGTACTTATGCCTCAACAAAACCATTCGGTTTTACTTCATGCATATGATGTCTGGAAACTAGCCTGAACATCCCCTTTAATGACAATAAATCATTCAGAAATCTATGCACATGTCACTAAAATGACAGGAATTCTAGGAGAGGGGCTTTTTTTTTCTCTTCTGTGAAAACACTTTGCATCATAAAAGAGAATATGTTCAGTCACTGAGCACTCGGTTGTTTTTAAGAGGTGACTTAGATAAAGCATCTGGCTTTAAGTCTTTCCTTTATGCTGTACTTTGGAAAACAGATGTTCGAGGTGACTGCAAGAGGTCTGGAATCACCATAGGACACATTCCGTCTGCAGATTGTACTTCACACCTGGGAGCCACTGTTTTGTCCCAGCACCAAGACTCTGAGAAGCAGAATTTCACCACAGCCTCACCGTAAGGTAAGGGTGATGGGACACACAGTGCACGGGACTGTGGTGAGTAAGTCAAGAGCCTCCCTTTTTCTATGGGGATTTCTACCTCAACATAGTTTATTTAATGTTTAGTTACAAGCTGCAAATACGCAACTAATGGGAAATTGTCATGCTAGAAACATTTCTGGACAAACATGTAAATAGTTAACGAAAGCAGCTTCTCAGACAACAGGATACCTCCTCCATCTGAAAGATGCACTGCCTCCCAGGGGCATGGTATTTATCTCTAGAAAATAGGAGTTTATAAGACAGTTGTGCTTTAGAAGGAGATGCAGGTGAAGCTAATAAATTAAAATGCAATTATGCTTTGTTTAGGAGAAGGAATAAACCGTTATAAGGTCAACTCTCCATCCTTCTGTGCAAAAACAGTCTGCAGAATAAGTGAACTCCAAAACATTGTATAGTTTTTTCTTACTGAGAGTGTTTTGTTCTCTGAACACTTCTTATTAGTCTTCAGACTTCATGAAATTACATGAATGGATAAGAAACTACAGAAAATACTAATTACTGTAATGTAATACATGTTTCTTCAGGAGGCATAAGCCTTTTATGGTTGTTTTGAGATATCCCATCAGGAGTGAGAAGGTTAATGTACACTCAAGCAATGTCAATTCAGGCTGTGACTAGTGACTAATACAAGTAACCAACGCCAAATACTTGTATTAACTGGGACCTTCAGTTTGTAATAGTCCTCTAGCAACTGCCTTAGCAAATTCAGAATAACTAGAGCCACCTAAGAGCTGGTAGAAGAGGAAAATAACTTCTTAAATGGCTATTTAAGAAATAAATTTTAAAAGATTGTAGAAAATGGACTGAATAAATTAAGAAGATGCTCTGAGAAATCTGAGTACATTAAAAAAGCTAATTGCATGTACTCCACAGGTTTATTAAAATGGATTGTATATTCAAGAGTTGTATGTGCCACCAAGATTAGCAATGCAAAGGAAAGAGCTCCCTTTGAATTTACTCCTGAAGGAGTTGTTTTCCTCCCTTCACCACTCACCATGGGACATTCTGTTCCTCTCTGCAGGAAGAAGCAGACAGACAGCTGAGGAGTAAGAAGGACAAGAGAAATCAGAGCAAATAATGCAGGAGCATCACTTCCCATTTCTTGCTGCTTGGCCATGTGCTCTCCTCTCTCTTGTGCCATTGACTTTCAGTACGAGTACTTTTCTGTTCCCATTACAATGTGCATGGGTGCTGACAGCGATATGGTGCTTAGTGCCGTGGTTTAGTGATGTTTTTTGTCAGTGTTAGGTTGATGGTTGGACTGGATGGTCTGAAAAGTCCCTTCCAGCCCAGGTAACTCTATGATACTATGATTCTATTTTCATGCCTCACTGTCATTGGAAACCTCTGCTACCTCTGATTGTTCCCGATGTCTCTCCTGGAGCAAGGCTGACAATGTAGGTCTCACTGGTTACTGCCTACGCCCCACAAAAACTTCTGCATCTTCCCCACTGGGTCAACAATGCCCACTAAAAACAGCAATGTTAACAATTAGAATAAGGGGCAAGCTTAGTTCTGTTGGATGTCTGGAAAGCCTTAGGAAATGGTTCTTAGAGAGACTGGTTGATCTGTCACAAGGGGCTACCTGCCCCATCTCACTGCTCTGAGCACCCATGCCACGTCACAGATAAAGATTTCCCTGATACAGCCCTGAATATCAGCCTGGTGCGTTTCTGGGGCTGGGTGTTCAGTGAGGAACGGCAGACACATTCAAGTATCAAAATGATTCCCTCTCCTGATATTTTCCACTGATTTTTGAAACTAGGTCTTCAGAGTGAACATTATTTAAATGGCTTATTAATGGGCATACCTTTAAAATGAGACATTATTAAAAAATTATGAATTTTTTCATAATTAGAATTATGAATATCCTATCCCTATTAGTAACCTTGAACTGAATTCTGCACAGATGAGTACCGTCAGCATGCATTGGCTCAAACTGACACCAGCAGTTTCCCTGTTCAGGGAAAGTTATGGATATGCAAAATGTACAGAGCTGCTGGTCCTTTTTATATATATACATGCATGTGTGTCTGTATGACCTGATTTCCCCTGAAATTAGCTTCAACATATGACTGCCTTCATGGAAAAAGAAAGAGAAGAGCTGGGTCCACAGGTGAAGGCAAGAACTTCTAAATTTTGTAGCTCTTGCAAAACAAAACAGTAAAAGCAACACCAAAGTTTCAGACCTGCAGAAGTTAACTAACCTGCATTCTTCTCGAGTGAGTAGTATGTCCTGGAAAATAAACCTCAAGACACCAGGTCAAACTGACCACACCGATTTCCCTAAGTCTAGACAACCTGTGACCAGAAAAAATATGTGTAGGGTCCCTAAATCTAAAATTAGTTTGTGACTCATGCACATATTGAAACGGAGCCACACAGAACACAGCATTAAAAAAGACCTTCAAAAATATTCAAACCTCAGCCTTACATGCATTTATTTGTAGATGCACAGGGAGGCTGTGATAAACAGGCTTTCTTGTTTCCTTCCTTGTGTACCAGTAGTCAGGAGAGGCTTTTCTGGGGTTGTTTAAAGATGATATTTTGAGATGGGGATATGTCAAAGACTGAATCTGTGTTCTGTGTCTATGTAACCCCTCTCATGTTTAGGGGCTGGGGGAGGACATTTCCCCCTTCTAGAAAGCATTGAGAAACACCTTCTAGAAAAACCTAGCCTTTTTCTGTTCATTTGGAAAGAGACTTTGCAGGAAAAGAGCAGGACAGTGAGATTACCGCTATAATACACACTGTAAAATGTTACCCATACATTGCTGGTGAAAACAGAACCAAGGTTAATGTATTTATAACTCTGCCCATTTTGCTGTGAGCTCAAAAAAGGAGAGTCATCTTTACATGTTTGCCTTCCACTTGGAAGATCATTCAGCTCAAGAAACGCATGTGAATTTGATGAGCTTTCCTGGATATGTACGTTGGACTGAAAACAGCTTTCACTCCCCAGTGTTATTTATAGCACAGTCACAGTAAATAGTGCAGCAAGTGGGAAGGGAAAGGAAGAACAGCATTACTAAAATACATGGCTCCGCTAACTCCAGGAACAGGTCAGTTGCTCTCCTACCAGCAGAGCATCCTGGCTTGGCTTGTGTCCTCTGCCACCTCATTTTCTTGCTTCCCTTGAAACCTTCTGCCAGTCTGTTAGCAACCAGTAACTACTCTTGGATGCTTTATTCTCACATTTCCGTGCAATGGCCACCTGTCACAGTGCAAATAAAATCCTTCTAATTCCACAAACCTGCCAATTAACATTCTTGAGGTTTATTGAGCTGGGAGAGACAATCTGTACCCACTTGTCAAACAAGAGCAAGATGGGCAAGTTCCACTTTCAGTTAGTTGCCTTCAACTTTCCGTCTCAAAAGATCCAGCTCTGGGTTCCCCTGTGAAACCACCCAGGGGAGGAGGTGGGAGATGTTTCTACAGGAAGCCAAAGGAGAGACTTGAAGAGATCAGGAGGCTCCTCCGACAGCTGGACCAACCCCAGGCTGAGGTCTGCAAACTATCAGCCAGGTTGTGGCCCTCTGCTGCCAGCATCAGGCATGGTCCCTGGCATGGTCCATGTTCCAGTAGCATGAGACCTGCCCAGGTGAGCAGGAGAAGAGCAAGGAGGGCTTTCTTTTGGCTCCTGATACAAGCACCCAACGTGCCTGGGCAAATACGGCCAATGTCTGATGTAAATGGCACAGGAATTTGTGGTGTATCCATTCTGTGGCAACTGGCTGAATATCCCTGCCTGTCACCTCTTAAAAATGAGCTGGAGAAGGAAGCAACACTCATGCCGTGTCTCAGAGGTAACATCTAATTTCTCTGCTTTCTGTCACAGACTTTTGTCCTTCCTCATTTCAGTGTTCGCTCATTTAAAATAAGGGCTGTTAAGAAAGAATGTGTTTGCTGTTTCCTTACAAGGAAACAAGCAAGGTATATTTAAAAAAAAAAAAACAGTCTACCTGCATCAGAGAGTAAAAAAATAATGTATTGCAGGACACAAAGGTAAGGACTCTCTTCTTGTGGTGCTGAGTCCAGCTGATGCTGATGGGACACATTAAGTGATACAGCAGCTTAGAAGGAGCACCAAGTAAATCTATGATTCTATAAGCCTTTTTCTATACAGTAGTAGATTATGGCTTTGTGTACCATTGCTTTGGTCAATAGGAGGGCATAAAGATAACTCCTTTACCACTTGTTTTCCCTGAAGAGTTTGAGCCAAGGATAGAAAAACTTCACCTCCTATTTATCTCAATGTAATTACAGTAATTAAGATGACCTTAGCTATCTTTTCAAAACAAACTCACCTGCTGTCCATACCCCTGCACGCTTGGAAGGCTTTGGTATGCGTAAACACCCAATACCAAAACCAGTTCACAGTTTTATCTTCTCTTTCAGAATGCAAGAAATTTGTCTGTGAAGTCCATATGTGCTCTCCTTGGTACTCTAATAATGACATTCATACAGTGTTACTCTGAACAGCCTCCTGGAGATTTGTACCCTATTTTCTAACACTGCTGCAAGTAAGCACCATTGCACAACCTGTTATTTCAGAGCACAAATTCATGGAAATACAGCTGACTGATTTTCAAAGCAAGCCAGTTCATATTTGCTGACCTACTCAGAATTCATGTGCAAGTTCTGGTTTCTCCTCCAAATTTCCTCCAAATGGAGCTCCTGCTCTGTCCAAAGGGCAAACTGGCTTCATCTACCTTAAAAACATGATATAAGGCTTTCTATTCTGCCTTAAGTTTCATCTGAGCAATATAAATAGGCTTTTTTTTTAATACCTATTCCATGTTTTTAATACACTTTTCCATTTTCCTTATTCTAATGATCACTGAAACTCTAAAATAACTTGCTTAATCTTCTACTCAATATTTCTGAATAAGCCAATTACAAAATAGCTATGGACAGAGAGGTTTGTTGATGATATTAGGATAGCTTCTAATATCACCTAGGAGGCTGGTCTTTTCAGCAATGTTTAGCTGTTGTCAAATATGTCTTCTTTTGACCCTCTTAAGCTAAAATATCCACTAAACCTGATATTGAGTCTCTTGCGTGTTTTTCTTGCTCTTCTCACAAGGGTACCTGCAATTTCTGCCCAACTTGCCATTTACTTCTTTTTCATTAAGTCCAAGGTGGAAACCACAGCAGCAGAGCGATCCGTGAGTTTGAAAGCGGCCTGAGGCAGTGGTGTTATATCACAAGAAAAATTCAGCCTTCGTTCAGCAACCCTTGCTTTTATAGCAACAATAAAAAAAAACCCCAAAAACCAAAACAAAACTATTATGCATTTCAAATGGATAATGAAACATTGAGGCCCTTTGCATCACAGAGTTGTCACAGAGTCAATTATTGGACTATGTAGATTGTCTGTGGTGACTTTTCCTATTAATGTATAAATCACCACCTTCACACAGAATAAATCCAATAAATGCATGAAGAAAGAAAACATGGAACTGAGTGTCCTGGGTGTCCCAGGCATCTAAGTACAATAAAGCAAGGGGTTTACATTCACTCATACACACTCAGCAAAATGAGCATCAGGGAGTTCAGCCTTCAGAAAAGCCTACTTCATAAATAAATGAATAAAATTAATTAAAAGAAAATTAAAGTGTAGGAAAGGTCAACACTACAGGATCCCAGTCTGTCTGGCTGACAGAAAGAAGGCAAAATCTTTATCCTACTGATATTAACATCAGTACCACTGATTTTAATGTACCACTGGTTTTAATGGAAACAGAATTTTATCCACTGATAAACTGGGTGTCCTTCTTCAGTGTTACATCCATTTATTTTCTGAGGGATTCCCAAGAACAAAATCCCTCTTAATGCAGTGGAGCATTTGATTTTGGTGTCTTGCATCAATAGATGTCACATCCAAAAGCAAAGCAATGCAAACAGCCAAATAATGTGATTCACTTTGGGCTTTCATTTTGTGAGAGCACTGATTTGTTGGAAGTTTGGCCTGTGCTTATACACTTTGTAATTTTGATGCCAATTGTTTTCCCAAAAAGTGCATGCTTTTCATATCTAAATTCCTGACCTGTTTCTATTGTTACTTGGAAAGTAGCTTTGCCTGCTGCAAAACCTTGACAGATATTACACACTTCCCTAACTAAATTGTCTTCTACACATTTGAGAGCCTTCCTAAATAGCTGTATTCATTGGGGCTTTTTTAAATATCCCTCAGATTGAAAACTTAATTCTGAGGCTGAGCATATCCACAGAGATTTGTCATCAGCTCCCTGATGTTCTTGCTCCAAGGGAGAGGTTCTGTTGCTGCTGACATGAGCAAAGAATAATGTCCCAGGCTAACGGAGGTACTATATACTGTTTGTTAGCTCACTTTTGCATGTACAATTCAGCCTAAAACATCGCTTCTATTAGCAAAAGCAGCATTTTAAAAGGGCTATCTAAGATGGAATAAAGATCCATATTTACTGCAATGGTACAAGACGAGGAAAAAGTAACACACCCTACGTGAATTCTAAGGAAACGGGGCTGCTTTCAATAATCAAATTAATTCAAAGGCAAGTAAGGGCATTGCAGGAAGCCAGGGCAACCACAAGACCTCCCCTGTAGCAGCAGAGGAGTTGGGCAACCCAAGGAGAAAATGTTTTCACGCTTTACAGAAAGCTCTGCCTGCAATGAATGTGTTTGCCCCAAATACTTTTTTTATCAAATCACCATTTTTTTTTTTTGTGAAAATTACTCTCAGGGAAATGTTATGCTTCTTCCATTTCATGCCATGCAACCAAATCGTTAAGGATCTTCACACTCCGGAATTATTTTAGTCCCTTACCATATGAAATGTTTCCTGTTTAAAACAAAGTGGGCTGATAAGAAGAAGGCGGTAGAATATTGATATGAATATAAAATAGCTGTTTAAGTGAAATATTATCTAAGAAAGGATAATTACAATTATCAGATGCCTAAGTTTTATGTAATTAAGAGGTAATGTGAAAGTGTGTCTCCAAAGCTAATATAGTAAAACACACAAGCTCCTTTCAAATGAAATTTTGCTGCTTTTTTTCCTTGCATTCGTAACTTGCCATAACCACAAAAAAATCTTCCAACTGCGACACAGGCTGAGCATACATCAAAGTCTGGTTTACAAAGCAGAGCAATTAAAAGTTGTGGTCCCCATTTGTATCTCAGTTGTCATGCCTACAAAAACACGGCAGCCCTCCCTTTCTGAAGAGAAGTGTCAGGTACCTGCCTGCTGCTTTGACTGCTGATGTCAGAGCGAGCCCTGGAAGCTGCTTCTCTTCCCTTTGCCATTTTTTATTTTTAATGCTGGAGAAGTGCAGTGCAGCTCTGGGGAGACGCATTCTTAAAAGCTGGGAAATTAAATAATGCTAAAGCACTTCTCCATGGCGAGCAATCATGAATTCAGAAAAAAAAAAGTTCCTTATCTTGAAATGTTGTAAAAGTATTCTATAGTATATCACCATTATGACAGTGTAATAAAAGTATGCTGGCGATTGCTGTGAAACTACTACAAAACGTTCACTGTTCCAACAAAAAAGTGAAAGCTGTTGCAAAATTATCACTAGGAAGGCCTGTAAGGCAGAAAAAATGTCATCTTCTTCTTCCCCAAACAACTATGTATGCTGGTACTATCATGAGCTACATTTTGTACGAGCTAGGTTTTGTCCAACAACACAGGAATCTCTCCCGAAGTACCAGCTGACTTAGTCTGGGTCCCATTTCTCTGGCTGCATGGCCAGTGTCTGCAGCATCCATAACTTGGATAGGTAAAAAAATTTAGAGGTGACTCATGTACATATATGTAAATAGTGTGTCTGATGCATGGAATAAACAAGAGAAGCATCAGAGTGATGCCCTTTTCTGCATCCACTCACTGGTAGTTATTTCCTTCCTTAAAAATGCACACACAGTGTTTTCATCGGTGATACCCTGAATACATGTATTTTTTTACTGTGATGTATGTTTTTATTAGAAAAAACTCACCTTAAAGAACACCTCGCTTTCTGAGTAGAGTGTACTGAATTTCAGATGACGCTTAATTTTTGCACAAATCTGCTCTGCAGCCATGGAACAATCTCCAAGGAAATGTTCAATGCACAGTGAGTTTTGTACTTGCTGAAAAGCGATCTGCTGTGCCTGAGGAAAGAAGTGGTCAAGCACAATGATCATCCTTCAGGTGATGTTTTATGTTTACAGGGTAGGGTCACTGATAATTTCAAAGATATGGAAAATATTCTAAAATATTCTAAAATATTCTGTGGTAGCTTAATAAGGAACTCATAGTAGCTTATACAGCAAAATTCTGTGCTAGCAGCTATTTTCTTAACTCTGGTGGCTCCATGCCCAAATATATTTTGGTGCTGCTGGGAGGTGACAAAGGCAAGCATTACCAAGTTCTTTCAAGTCTCAGCTAAACCACAAGCCCCCAGAACTGAATTATTATGATTTAATTCCAGTATATGATAGCACTCAAGTCATGGGATTGGTGCTATATCTATGAATAATGCAAGTTTATTTAAAGGAATGGAAGCAGACCAGATTATTTAAAAGACACTGACTGCCAGGGCTGAATATAAATTTTTCCAAATGTCTTCATCTGTTAACTGAGCTGTTACCAGAAGCACAAGGAAATACTAGTTTTGTTATTTATTTGAATGATAGACAAGTTGCTGTCTATCAGCCTGGGAGACGATCTCCTACCCCACCAGAAGCAGTAGGAGATGCTGCTGCAGACTTCATGACCAGGCAGCTTGCTATATATAAGGAATCCCACATTTATAAACCACAGACCAGACTGACTGCCTTAGCTGAGCATCTTCCACCAAATGCAGCTGCAACTCTGTCAGCTAAATGGCTTCCTTAGATCAGCTCTTCATCACCTGCTTCCTGCTTTTGATCAAGTGACAACAGGGGCAGTAGGAAGCATTGGAGCCAGGCATTATGCAAGCCTGTCCCAGTTGCCCATCGATCATCTTCAGTATCTTGAGCTGAATGCAAATAGTCTTCATGGTTGCATGAGCATGAGGTACCTGCTGTGAAAGAGCTGGTTCTTGCTGGACTGGAATACTCAAATGCTGTGTCCAGTTTTGGGGCCCTCACTACAAGAAAGACATTGAGATGTGGAAGCATGTCCAGAGAAGGGCAAGGAAGCTGGTCAGGGTTCTGGAGAAAAAGTCCTGTGAGGAGAGGCTGAGGGAGCTGGGGTTGTTCAGCCTGGAGAAAAGGAGGCTGAAGGGAGACCTTACTGTTCTGTACACCTACATTCAGGGTGTAGCGAGGAGGCTGTTGTTCTCTTCTCCCAAGTAACAGGCAATGGGACAAGAGGAAATGACCTTGAGTTGCACCAAGGGAGGTTTAGATTGGATATTAAGAAAAATTTCTTCACTGAAAGGGTTGTCAAGCATTGGAACAGGCTGCTCAAAGAAGTGGTTGAATCACCATCCCTGGGGAAATATTTGGACTTCAGGCAGGAGCAGCAACAGGAAGCACACTATGCCCCTTTTTTCGTGTGTGTGAAATCAAGTACAGGATTTGGAAAATGGTAGGACAAGGTGGAAAAGAATTTAACAGCTGTCAGGGAGATACTACAGAGTTTGAGTGCGCCTTGTCACGACTTCTAAATTTTTCATGGCAGCGCTGTCAGCATTGGGCTAACAGCTGCACATCAGTGATTTGTTATAAGTGTTCCACCAGGGCAGCGTTTAACAGTGTTTTCTGCTTTGACCCAGTTGTTCTCATGAAAGATACTGCTGGAAAGTGTGTCATTTGTATCTGTCAACTATCGTGTTTAGCACAGCAGTGATAGTCTGCAAGATACCATCACTTCTTCAGTACATGTAGCGTCGGTGGCTGCTGCTGTTATCTCTACTGAAGACATTTAATAACAGCTGCTAGCAGGTGGAAAAAGAAGTTCAGGGTTTATTGACTCAATTTCCCCCTTGAAAAATACTGGTAAGTCCTGGCATTTTCAAGTTATTGCAAAAGAAGCTTCACTCATTTTTCATGAAGTTACTCGAGATGCTTTACTCATCACTTGCAAAACCTCCATTAACCAAAAGTGTTTTAATCACAGGAGGCAACTCTTAAAAGAGTGTGAACTTTTTTTCTGAAGGATATTGCCTTGAATGGGTAAACTGCCTTGCTTATTCAAGTTGACTCTTTACCAAGCTCTTCTATTCGTTCCTGATATTTGACTGTCAGAAATAATTGCTATTTTTTTCTGATGAGATTATTTAATCCATCTTCCTCTGAGAAATACACTTTTCTGATTCCTAAAATAAACCACCACGTTCTCCAGGTTTATTTGGTGGCTGTGTTTGCTGGTTTGGAATTTCATTAACAGCTTATCGACTGATCCCTTGACAGAGTTTTCCACCCAAAATATAAATTATTTCCTTCCTAAAAAGGTATATACTTCAATGAAATGGACCCTTTTGTACATGCCTCCTTTTGTACATACTAAGTCTGGGTGCATCTCATATCAGACCTGGGTTCCAGTTCTACATTTGGCTACACGACACTGGCATGAGGCGTAACTCTATCCAGGTAGAGAGGACAAAGTGTGGGCATTGCTCTTTCAGCAGCACAGGGACGGATTCAATAGAGGTGAGAAGACTCTGTGGAAGCAACTTTGAGGTGATACGTATGTTTAACAGAGGGAAAACCTTACTGACAATAGTAGCTTCTGAAAACATTGAGGAAATGAGAATGCTGCAGAGAGAGAAAAACATGCTGGTTTTCATCAGTCTGTACTTTCTACATCTAAAACTCTTCACGTAGTAAAGATAATAGTGAACTACAAGGCTACAGGTACTCTGATGGAATCTTTGCAAACACCGAGGTTGAGAAGCTGAAGTGAATGGTGAGAGCACCACTCAGTTTGTTCATCTATTTTGCATTTTGTCTTGTCATTTCTCACCTCTGTGTTATTTCTTGTGTCTGTATTTGCAGCTGGCTCTTGAGGAGGTCAACCCACAACAGTAAAGTAATGCTAATGCCAAGGCAGAGGCACAAAGGTCAGTATCTGCACCATCAAGTATCTGTAAGTGTATTCATATCTTCATGGGACCAGTACCAAAAATGTTTTGGAACTCTCTGAGGCTGAGAGAGCTGGCGCTGTTCAGCCTGGAGAAGAGAAAGCTCTGGGGAGACCTTAGAGCCCCTTTCAGTACTGAAACAGGGCTACAGGAGAGGTGGGGAGGGACTCTTGATCAGGGGATGGAAAAATATTACAAGGAGGAACGTTTTTAAACTGAAAGAGGGGAGATATAGATTAGATCTTAGGAAGAAATTCTTTGCTGTGAGGGTGGTGAGACACTGGAACAGGTTACCTAGAGAAGCCTTGGCTGTCCCATCCCTGGAGGTGTTCAAGGCTGGACTGGATGGGGCTTTAAGCAACCTGCTCTTGTGGGCAGTGTCTCAGCCCATGGCAGGGGGGTTGTAATGAGTTGATCTTTAGGGTCCCTTCCAACCTGAACAATTCTATGGTTCTATGTTAGAAAAGAAAAAGGGGAAATATTTGAAGTAGTTTTTTGCTGTGTCTTGTGATTTTAAATATTTTGACGACAGGGGAAGTCAAATGATGAGGAGACTCATTGAATTCAACACTCTTAATGATGTCTTGGTTATAATCCTGTGGTCTCTTGGTTAATTTAAGCTCCCCTGATGGATAACAGGATGATGCTGCCATGCCTCCAGCCACTTGTCCTCTTCTCCATGTGCTTTGTGTTTGTTGATGGTGGGTACCATGGGGCCAGCAAGGCCCTTGGTGGGCTCAAACCCACCTTGATCATGTCAAGACAAGGGAGAAAAGTGGCTCTCTTGGGAAAAGTGATTGCACTCTTTGGAAATGCATCCCTTGTAGTTACATAAGAAGAGAGATCATGGAGGAGGAATAAGTATAATAAGCTGTTAGGATGATTTTCTGAAACTAGTCTTCACCTCAGCTCCCACAGAAGCACAGAAATAAAAGTTGAGTTTCCTCCATAGACAGAGATCACTGAGGGCAGAAAAATTACAGAATTAAGAGAAACATTTCCGTTGGGTGTCTGCTGTCAGCAAAAGTGATGCTAAAAAGATAAAAAGTTACAGCCACCAGGGCATAAAGTCAAAATGGGGTGGAAATTTCAGTCAGCAAAAAAATGATATAGCACAAAAGGAATGATCTGTTTGCAGGCTGTGACAGAGGGAAGAGCATGTCTGGATTGTGCAGAGAAGTGAAAAGGAAAAAGTTGAAGAGCTTCCCTCTATTTAGACAATAGTTAAGTCCAAGAATTATAAATTCAACAGAGTAGAAAAATGGTTATAAACAGCTAATATTTCTAGAATATCCATAATATCTGTTCAGAGCTTCTAACTAGTCAGTACCCACCAATTGTCCACATCTTAGGACAAGCTTAATATTTACATTCACATGATCGTGTGCATTAATTTTCTTTATGAGAAAGATACATTGATCAATTTAATTTCTATATAAAGAATAAAGGGCAACAGATAATGTCATACCACATTCGCAGACACATTTCATTCTTGGAGTCATATAGCAAAGAGATAGTTACATCCTAAATTTTATTAACTGCCCCAATTATCATCTTTCTGGCAAACAATAGAAGCATGATATCAAATTTGGAACTTATAAACCTTCCAGCCAAATAGCACCAGACCATTTTATCATGACTAGGAATCATACACTCATTTCTTCTTCTCAACTTGGTTAATTTGTCTTGAGTCATAAGTTTTTTGCCAGTCATCCTTAGCTGATTAATGGTTAGGCAGAGCATCCCCATCAAATTGACGCAGAAGAATCTGCATTAATACTTGCTGTTGTTATTATAGAATCATAGAATTGCCAGGGTTTGAAGGGACCTTTCAGACCATCAAGTCCAACTGTCAACCTAACACTGATTAAAACTGTCACTAAACCATATATCTAAGCACTATGTCTACCTGTCTTTTAACTACCGCCAGAGACGGTGACTCAACCACTTCTCTGAGCAGCACATTCCAAAGCTTAATAGCCCTTTCAGTGTAAAAATTTTTCCTAAGATCCATCCTAAACTTCCCCTGGTGCAATTTGAGGCTAGTTCCTCTTGTCCCATCACCTGTGACTGGGGAGAAGAGACTTTTCTCCAGTCTCCTTTCAGGTAGTTGTAGAGAGTGAGAAGGTTCCCCCTCAGCCTCATTTTGTCCTTTCACCTGTTACATGGGAGAAGAGAACAACAGCCCCCTTGCTACACCCTGAAGGTAGGTGTACAGAACAGTAAGGTCTCCCCTTGGCCTCCTTTTCTTCAGGGTGAACAACCCCAGCTCCCTCAGCCTCTCCTCACAAGACTTGTTCTCCAGACCTCTCATCAGCTTCATTGCCCTTCTCCTCAATGCCTTTCTTGTAGTAAAGGCTCCAAAACTGGACACAGTAGTATTATGGTGATACCACTGTCAGAGGTTATGTAATGTTTGTGTGACTACTTAGCTGCTTTGGGAAGGACCAAGAGGTGGCTTCAGGAGAGAAGGGGAGGCGATTATTGAGACTCTCACATTGAATCAGCTGGAGTATGGTCACAGCACTACTGTACTTAATTCAAGAATATGCCAGATCCCTTGTACATAATAGGCAGTGCTATCTAACTCCACAGACATGCTTCAGTTTGTACATTTACCCTTTCTTTCCAGGTTACCTAGCAGGATCAAAGACCATGGTCTAAGATTAACTTAATTTTCTTTTGCCACGGGGAGGTGGAGGCAAGGGTAGAAAGCAGAATATTTTTGCTTGCTGTTGCAGGGTCCCACAACTTTTCTGATGAATGCTGAGCTCTCTTCCTGTTGTAGTTTTCTGATTCTCAAAGAATCACTCAGGAAGTCTTTCATGGGCACTTCTATTGCCATAGAAGTAATTTTAAAGCATGCCATCATATCCCTCAAAAGCCTTCTGAGCAAGGCTTAGCTGGAGAATTTTTAGGGAAAGGTTTGATTTTAGTAAGTATATTGGGTTTTCAAATGGTACTGAAAAATAAAATATTCCCTTCTTCTTCCATCATAATTCACATTTATTGTCACTTGGAAATCTCCTCATATTTTTGCAGTAGGAATTTATTCAATCATCTGCATGTAGCACATGGCATTGCAGAGCAGAAAAAGCCCTTGGATAGGTCTGTCAGTGGAGGGTGCTGCACTCTGTCAGGCTACAAAGCCTGTGATTCTACCAGGGAATGCTGTTTTCCCTTCATACAAATGCATCAAGATAAGCAATGCAGCAAATCACTGTCTGCAGTTTCAGCTGAGATATTTCAGCAGCACCAGCTCAAAGTCCATTCCCTATTCCACCCACACAGCTTTCCTGGTGATAACCCTGCCCACACCCACATAACTTTACCTAATATCATGTATTCAGGACAAGCACACAGGGATGGAGAAGTTCCTGGTCTTTTCCACGGGCATCTAGAAGCTGTTGTCTGCTTCGGAAGGATGCAGAGCAGTGTGGTGCCTCCTGTTCAGACCTCATTCCCAGGAGGGTTTGGGACTTGGCTTTGCAGTAGAGGTGATGGGACTGCACATGACAACTGCTTGCCAGCAGGAACGTGGCAGGAATGCAGAAAACCCTGCTGCATTTCTGAGGACAGAAAGAGCTCCAGAACTCGTCCCTGTAAAAGGAAATGCTGTGTGTTGAGTTAGCTGCTGAATTTAAAGTCACACTTGTCTTAGTGGCATCAAACCTCTAGTCATAAAACGCACCAAGAGATAAAATCTGCAGCCAAGAGTGATAAAGTTCTGGGGCTTGTCCAGCTGATTGGCAAACCTTTTTCATCCCGTATGTTCTTCAATGAGTGGGAAAGAAAAATAATCAATTACTGGAAGGGGTTTGTGACCTCTCAACTTTCTCCATCTCTACCAGCTGATGATATCCCAGCAACATACTCTTGGGATTATTTTCTTCTAAATGATGATATAATTTAAAAATAACACCCTTTCATTTCACAGAAATGCAAATATGTTTGAGGAGGAGAATGACTGTAAATAATACAACTGTCCAGAAAAAAAAAATTGCAGAACTTTTTTCAGACTGCTTCTTTGTTTCAGAAACTTGCAATTCATGTTTTCTGGAGCCAACCTGTTATTGGCTTGGCTTGGCTGGGCTGGAAAAACAGTGACTGCAGTTCATGTGGCAGGGAAAGGTGCGTTATGTGACACATGAAGGCTGAAGCATAACTGGAGACATAAGTTCTGCTCTCATCTCTGCCTGGACTTGCTTGAAACTGAAGAGCCCTGCTCTCTCCGAGATGTTTACCTGGTTTCTTCAAATCACGTCTCCTCTCATCCCTGTTCTGCTAGACTAAGCAAACCATGTTTTGCATCTTTCCTTGTGTGATATGTTTTCGCTTCCCTGTATCATCATAGCAGAACTTCTCTGAACCTGCTCTGGTGTACATCATCAGTCTTGCAAGCAGATGAAGAGGATGCCCAAAGTAGACCAAGAGGGGACTTTCTAAATAGGTTTGAGGGGAAATACACTAAAACAGGGATGAGACTATCCATCTCGACATGCAGAGGAATCCAGCGAGGGTTGACCTGCCCAGCTCTGTGCACCAAGTGTGAGTGCCTTTTCACAGAATCATAGAATTGTCCAGGTTGGAAGGGATCTTCAAGATCATCGAGTCCAACCATCAACCTAACAACAACAAAGCCATCACTAAACCATGTTCCTCAGCACCTCATCTCCCCATCTTTTAAATATCTCCAGGGATGTCAGAATGGATCAGAAACCATCCAGCCAAGCCTATGCTGGTATCCCCTACCTCTCAGCATGAATGTTGGGAAAGCAGTGAGTTTTATCTGAACTTCCCGTGGGTGTGGGGCATTGCTGCCTGCAGAAGACTATGTAGACTCACAATCTCGATGGAGAAACCCTTCATAAATATAGAAGCATATTAGCACTTCACAAAAGCTCTGGCACTTTGGCATATAAATATCACAAGACAGATTTGAATATCACAGAAGTGTCACTTTTGCAAACAGGTTTTGGGTAATCCATCAGCAGTATCTAGCACAGCGAGATAACGAACAGCTAAACCCTCTCAGATTACCATTAGCCATTAAAGTTGCACTGAAATGAGAGAATACATTGCATTGACTAGTTTTTTAAAAATACTTGTCCATCACACACCCAGACTCATTCTGGGTTTCCTTAGCACCAATAAACTCAATGGAAGTTGGACCTGCTTCACAACAGCACTACTTTATTCCTTACTCATGCTATGAAAGCATGTGGTGTGGTTGAGCCCCCTGTTTATTTCCAGGTTCTTACATATGCATGATCCAGAAGTAGCAATATAATTGAATAATACCTCTAAGATGTTGAACATGATTTTTTTTCACATCAGAATAATATTTAACGTTATTAGAAAAGCCATGAAACAAATCACGGATATCACAGAGCAGGTTTTGTTGGGACTTTTTTTCCATATTTTTGTTGGCATCTTACCACCACTCAGATGTCAGCCTTCCTGAACTACCTTGTTGGATATTTTGGTTTGTGTGTGTTTGCTGTTGGTGACAGAGTTACTCTGTGAACTTCATATTCAGTGTTCAAAATTTGAGCCATGAAGATTCATTTGCCTTGATTGCAAAATTCGTACAGCATTTTTCCAGACAAGTAATCTTCACAAAGAACATGAATCAAATCGAAAGAGTTACAGATTCCCAAGAATAGATAGAGAAAAAGCAAAGCAAAAAAATGCTTATGAAGATATTTTCACAAGTGTGAGCCTATTCTTTTTGGAGCCACATTTTTTACACCATACAAAGAAAGTCTGTTGCAACGTCAAAACCACAGACATCAGACCTGGGAGAGGAAAAGTTTCCAGGATCTCCCTGGGAGCAAAAAGGAGAGCTGACAGTGGGGTGGGCTCCTACCTGCTGCTCTATTCACATCCACATGCTGCTTTGCCCTGGTTTCTTCCCAAAGTGTTAGAGGCTGTCCCAAGCTACAGCCCCAAGTCCTTTTTTTTTTTTTTTTAGAAACTACTTGTTTATCTCATTTTTTCTTTCCTTGGTTGATAAGGAGAGATACCAGCAGATACATGCACAAAAGAGACACTGTTAACTGCTAAATTTTGTCAGGGCAGAAAGATGATTGAACTTGAGACAAATTTTTACATCTAAAGGAATTCTGAGTCATCCCAAATTTGGCTTCTAGCATTACTTTCAGCACCTGATTGAAAGACTCAGTTACAATTTACTGCCTCAGTGAAGACAAGTTGTCTCTTACCTAATGGCCACAAAACCCTTCTCTTGGTGTAGGGTGAACCGTCCTGGCTCTGAGAGAAAACCACCCGGCACAAGACCCTGCCCCACAGCCACTGTAGCACAGAGCCTAATGGAGGCCACTAGCCTGTAGAGTTTTGTATCTCAGTATAAGGCTACAGGCAAAGGGATGGGGTCAGCAGAGGAGGTGGCTCAAGGAAACCCTCACATGAGATGGGTCACCACCACAAGCGAGCTGCAGTCCCTGTTCCTTCCAGCTGCCATCCCAGCAGCACTGGGAGAGCAAACACCTTCCTCTGGGATAATTCTGTTAACGTTTGCACTTTGCGCTGATACAGAAATGGACTCTGCCATTTCAGAAGCCGGTAAACACATCCTATTCACAGCAGCAATATTTGCTTTCTTTTCCCCAGCACCTTCTCAAGGTGAGATGCAGTAACCTCCTGCTTTCACTCGGACACAAATGAAGAGGACAATTGAGCATCAGTTCAGACATGGGTTTTCAAAGCCAGCTGCTTAAAAGTTAACTGACTAGGTGAGAAGCCATCAACAGAATTAATGAGGAGAAAGAAATGGGAAGAAGTCAGTCATGACATACTGTCTGAATTCTGAAAAATAACTAAGGTAACTGTGCTTCATCAAAAATTCTTACTATTTCTTCATGAGCTATCGGACACTATGAAAAGCTGATGATGCGTGCTCATAGGTGTCAACATGCACCTTATTTTGACAAGGAATTCACTGGATAGATTGTACCATATTGATCCAGGAAATAAACTTCTTTCTTTTATTTGCTGTTGGCTCCAGTTTGGCTGGAGCTATTTGTATTCTGTATTTCAGTAGCACTGAACAAGGTCTGCTGGAACCCAGCCACAAACAGTCTGGATTTCTGTGAGGTATAGAAGCTGGGATCCCAATGCATGCCTGCCTCAACTGGAAGGAAGCCCAAAAAAAGAGGCATGCTTTTGCTGAAGGGCATCACGCTGCGACAAGACATGATCCTAGAGAACATGATCCTGAGATTGCGTTCAAGGTTTCAGAACTCTTCCTCCCTTCCATCAAGGGATGCATAGGGAAATCTGGATGTAGTGTAGTGTTAGTAAGAACAGCAGCCTAACACACCAAAACAAAAGGAGGAAGGAAGGAGGGAGGGAGGGGTGGGGGATGGCCGGCAGGGGGAAGGGGAAGGAGAATTCTCTTATCAACAGAAGAAGATGAATATACATGAAGAAATAAAAAAAAGACCAAAAAAAAATATCTATACATGATGTCAAAGTCAGTCACTTCGCTACTGCTGCTTACTTACCAGAACTCAGTAGCTCTCACAACCACGCACTTTAAAAGGATGAAATAAAGAGATATATCACATGATCTTTTAATGAAACAATGTTGATTTGTGGCAAATTGGCTGAAAAGACAGGAGATGGAGGTGTAATTTCTCAGGGGATGCTTGCCACTGCCAGCATGGTGCTCTGACTGTTCCCCTCCACGCTACGCCTGCTCTGCATTTCAGAGTAAGGCCAGACCTCACCAGCCCAGGAGTCTGTTGTGGTGCTTGAGTACTGAAAATTAAACGTACTAAAATTCAGAGGCAAAAAGAAACCCTACATGTGTGCCTTGGGTATATTTGGGAGTATTAATATTTTATCTAGGAAACTGATTACAATATGCAGAGGGACTGCTTCCACAAACTGATCGGTTGTGCCCGCAGTGCTGGGAAATACAGCCCAAGTCAGATTAAACACTTACTGACTTCAGCAATCTTCGATCAGCCAAGGCACTAGGAAAGGAAGGGAGCAGAGACATAAACATGCTCAATCCACTTGTAGCAACTCAAGCTCAATCCCTGTGGATTTCAAAGCAGATTTCCTCTCACTTGCTATTTAACAGGCATCCTTGATAGAACTTGCTCATTTAAGGTAAGCTGTACATATCACTGCCTGCTCTGTAACCCTGCCACCGCACTGAACTGCTGCTGGAGAGCCAAACATAGGAGTTAAGAAACAGGTATATGAAAAGAAATATTAAACTCATGAAGCTGTGAGTCCATCCTGTTGGTTTTATGGGATAGCACTTTTCTCCAAGCTTCCTTTTAGGTTCCTGTGATTCACCAGAGTGTTGAGCAATGTGTCCTTGTTACCTGGATGCATTATGTATCCCTAAAATTCAGGGGCTCTCGCTATCTGTTTTAATGAATAAATTTATATATAAATTTGGTCACCTTGCCCAGTAAAACAGGGAGAAAATTCAGAAAGAGAATTTTGTGGCCTGATAATGGACCAGATCTCCAGCTTGCATTAATTCTTATACTTCCAGGAGCATCACTGGCGGTGTGTTGATTTACATCAGTCAAGGAGTCAGGCAGGTGACATCTCAATAGCAAATATAAAGTGTTATTCACCTCAGCAAACCTTTTAAGTTGTAATCCTACTGACTGATGCTCGCAGCAGACTACAAAACAATCTTCAACTCTTGGTCTTGTTGAAAATCATGCTTTTAGTGAGACTTTTGTGCTGCTGAAGCAAATAGTTTAGATCTGTTTACTCAGCACAGAGTGCGCAGATGATGGCTCCCATACATCAAATATAACCTTTACGTTTTGCATGGATGTAAGGGATATGTCAATCACAGCTTTCTGGTAGTTTAAGGAAGACCTTTTAAGGGCATTCTAGTAGCAGTAGAGCATTCACGAAGTTAAAACGAAGAAACCTAGAACAACTTAATATTTGACAGCCCTATAGATAATTGTAAACCCCTCTACCTCAATCAGAAGGCTGTGACTTCAGCCAAGAGGGGACAAACGCAGCTTGAAATCAATGACATCTGCATCACAAGTGCTGCCTACAGCATCCAATTCAGAGAAACCACCCAGACCATCAGCTGGCCCAGGTGAGCATACGTTTCTAGATCGGTTTTATTAGCACCCAAATGTCAACAAGACATTTTAATAAAGGAAATATATATTTGTGCAACACAAGCACTAAATTATAGATTTACTACCCTGTTAGGCCCCCTTTAGGTACTATTTCCAGTACCTAAAGGGGGCTACAGGAGAGATGGGAAGGGACTCTTGATCAGGGAGGGGAGCAATAGGATGAGGGGGAATGGCTTTAAACTGAAAGGAGAGGAGATTTAGATTGGATCTCAGGAAAAAATTATTTGCTGTGAGGCTGGTGAGACACTGGAACAGGTTGCCCAGAGAAGTTGTGATCGCCCCATCCTTGGAGGTGTTCAAGACCAAGATGGATGGGGCTTTGAGCAACCTGTTCTTGTGGGACGTGTCCCTACCCATGGCAGGGGTGTTGGAACTCCATGATCTTTAAGGTCCCTTCCAACCTGGACCATTCTGTGATTCTATGATTTGGGACATATAATGTAAGCACATAGCTCTAAAAATAAATGTTTGTAGCAATTGTCAATGGCACATTGGGAAATCAAAAAGCATGTACATTCAGCCCTGATAGATGAATGACTTTTATTTGTTCCATCTATTTTATTTTGCAGAACTTAATCCTGAGACCTGGTGTCAACCACTGGGCATGCTTTTTAGATGGTACAGTTTTTCCTTCTCCTGCTTCTTGAGCTAATCCTGTGCTTGAGGCAGATCAGTGGAGTGGAAGAGCTGAGCTGGCTTGAAGGTACAGCTGGCTTGAAGCTGAAAGCCATGAATCAAGTATCTACAGCTGTTGGGTCCCTCAGCTTCAGCTCAGGAAGCCGTACATCTACAATTCAGAAGTGCCATGCTGATGGACAAGCCTTTGGCACATAAACTCATGGAAAACAGATTGATTACAGCCTGGCTAGTAACGTACCACTGAGACTGATTCCCACATCTCTATAAGCATTAACCTTCAAGGAGGGTTTTTAATTTCCAAGATTATTTCTTGTTTTGGCTGTGACATTTTCTGCAGCACTCACAATGCAATCTGCAAACATTTCTGTCTTTCAGGTGTCATTTTCACAAGGATCCCAGGGGAAACGTCACCTCTTCTCTGTGGATTTGGTGCAATATAAATTCCTGGTCACTGCACACCTGCTGAAGGCTTTGATGGCTATTCCCCTGAAAGACTGCAGGTATAAATCCTGGCAAGGTGAAGAGAAATGGATTTGTCTATGCATCTCTAAGTCTTGGCAAATAAAGTTATCATAAATAGAAACTTTTCCTGTCTTAAAACACTCACCAAACAAGAGCTTGTACACAGATTCATGTTGATTTTTAAGTACTCAATGAATTGATTTATTTCTTTTAATAAATAATACTTCAGTGCCTCTCATTTAACCACTTTCTTTAAAAAAAGGACTATTTCTTCTTTACCATTCCCTGATTCTTTTTCTTTCTTTTGGCACCTCAAAGGAATGGCCTCAAATTACACTAGAAAAGAGCTCCCTTCCACCCTTACTTTTTTAATGCAGGACAGTGCTGAATTAGCTCAGGCTTTTACAAGTCATGTGAGCTGAAGCAGAGAAGCAAAGGGAATCCTTGGTAGGACTGCATGCCCAGGACCTGTGACCCTGGTTTTCCACCCTTGCTCCAGGAGTGCCCCAGCCCTATGGCTCCTCCTGAGTGAGGAATATTAATGCAGTTAAAGACTGAAGGACTGGGTGTCTGCACCAAAGAAGTACCAATGATCAGTAATTCATTTGAAGAACAATTTGCTGAAAGGTGTTGTCACAGTACAGGTGGCTGAGCATAAAATGTTTATCACCCTGAGAAGTATTTTCTCCTGCCTGGCTCAGAATTTGACTGCAGCATCACAAGTAAAATGAATTCACTTTGAATTACAAGCAGAAGTCTAGTCTATCTGGTACCTATAGGGGGCTACATGAGAGATGGGGAGGGACTCTTGATCGGGCAATGCAGCAAGAGGATGAGGGGTAATGGTTTTAAACTGAAAGAGGGGAGATTTAGATTAGAATTTAGGAAGAAATCCTTCGCTGTGAGGGTGGTGAGACACTGGAACAGGTTGCCTAGAGAAGCTGTGGACGCCCATCCCTGGAGGTGTTCAAGGCCTGGATGGGGCTTTGAGCAACCTGGTCTAGTGGGAGGTGTCCCTGACCATGGCAGGGGGGTTGGAACTCCATGATCATAGAATCATAGAATGGTCCAGGAAGGGATCTCCACAGGTCATCTAGTCCAACCTCCCCACAATCAGCAGGGACATCCCCCAACTAGACCAGGTTGCCCAGGACCTCATCAAGCCTCACCTTGAATATCTCCAGGAAAGGGGCCTCAACCACCTCCCTGGCAAACCTGTCCCAGTGTTCCACCACCCTCATAGTAAAGAATTTATTCCTAATATCTAATCTCAATCTGTTCTTCTCCAGTGTAAAGCTATTGCCTCTCATCCTGTCACTACAGGCCTTTGTAAACAAACTCTTCCCAGCCTTCCTGTAGGCCCCCTTCAGGTATTGGAATGCTGCTATTAGTTCTCTCCAGAGCCTCCTCTTCTCCAGGCTGGACAACCCTAGATCCCTCAGCCTGTTCTTGTAGCAGAGGTGCTCCAACCCCCTGATCATTTTCATGGCCCTCCTCTGGACCTGCTCCATCAGGTCCATGCCCTTCCTATATTGAGGGCTCCAGACCTGTACACAGTACTCCAATTGATGTCTCACCAGAGCAGAACAAAATGGCAGAATCACCTCTCTGGATCTGCTGGCAACGCATCTTTTGATGCAGCCCAGGATGTGGTTGGCTTTCTGGGCTGCAAGTGCACACTGCCTACTCATGTCCAACTTCTCATCCACCAGCACCCCCAGGGTCCTTTTCCTCACGGCTGCTTTCTAATACCTCATCCCCTAGACTGTATGATAGTGAGGATTGTTCCAGCCATGAGGTTCACCTGGGCCACCTTCTCCAGCCTGTTCAGGTCCCTCTGGATGACAGCCCCTCCCTCTGGTATATCGACACCATACAGTTTGGTGTTATCTGCAAACTTGCTGATGGTGCACTCAATCCCTCTGTTTATATCGTTGATAAAGATGTTAAATAGTACCGGTCCCAGCACAGACCCTTGAGGGACACCACTTGTCACTGCTCTCCATCTGGACCTCAAATCACTGAGACACAATCATCCACCCAATTCCTTACTCACTCTGAACAGTCAACCCATCAAATCCCGATCCTTCCAATTTGGTGAGCAGGATGTTGTGGGGGACCATGTCAAAGGTTTTACAGAAGTCCAGACAGATCACATCCATAGGTTGTGCCTTATCTACCGACTTAGTCACCCTACCATAGAAGGCCACTAGGTTAGTCAGGCAGGACCTGCCCCTAGTAAAGCCATGCTTCCATCTCCCTGTCCTCCATGTGCCCAAGCATGGCATCTAGAAGGATCTGTTCCATGATCTTCCCAGACATGGAGGTGAGGCTGGGAGGTTGAAGGTTCCCAGGGTCCTCCTTTCTACCCTTTTTAAAAATGGGTGTGATAATTCCTTTCTTCCAGTCCACGGAACTTCACCTGACTGCCACGACTTTTCTAATATCATGGAAAGTGGCTTGGCAACTACATCAGCCGGTTCCTTCAGGACTTTGGGAGGTATTTCATCAGGTCCCATGGACTTGTATATATTCAGGTTCCTCATCTGATCATGTACCTTGTTTTTACTTACAGTGGGAGGGACTTTGTCTTTGATCTTTAAGGTCCCTTTCAATACAAAACCATTCTATGATTCTATGATCTTTTTCTGTATATCCCCGTGTTACTCAAAAGCAGCTCTGTGCCATGCCACTGCCCATGTGAGCCCTCCAATAGGCAGGAGGCTTTCCACTGCATCCGTGGTGGTATTTAAAAGAGGGGTAGATGTGGTGCTTAGAGGTATGGTTTAGTTAGTGTTAGGTTGATGGTTGGACTCAATCTGAAATGTTCCTTCCAACCCAGGAAATTCTGTGATCTCAACATGTTGGGCAGCCTGGCTTCAGGAAGATGTCTCTTCAGCAGATGTCGTGGACTTTGTTCTCTCTCTGCATGAGCAAGTCCCACGTCTGGTAGAAAACCCTGCTCTCTCTCTTTTTAAACAGGATGTAAAAAACCCAAGGACCTTCTGGCTTGTTACCTTCTCCCCTCATTCACTTTCTCGCATTCCCTCTGTGGTTCCTCCCTTTTGGGCAGACATGCTTTCTGAGCTAATATCATGGCTGGGCAACTTCAAATAAGGAACTGCCTGAGCTGAGTGAAACTTAGATTACTAATTTTCTCCTTCTGCTCCCACAGCAGGAGCAATGCACAAACACACGTCAAAGCTCACAACTGGTGACACTACACTGTATCACTTCTGCATATGATATGTAAGCACGGCTTTGAGATCCTTCTCTGAATTATTTTAAATATAAGGGAAATTTTTCATCATCTCTCTCTTTCTCTCCCTCTACTTTCTTCCTAAGCAGTAGAGATAAAACCTCCTCCTGCTTTGTTTGAAACATTGCTTGTTATTAATGACACGTGTCAGCCTGCTTGCCTATTTCTTGGTCCTCTGCTGCCAGATCAAGGCTGTCTGCTCCTCCCTCCAGAGACAGCTCTCAGGACATTGCCTCCTTGGGTTTCCATCTGAATCTTGTCACTCAAAGTGTAACTTTAGCCTGACAGTCATTTTCACTAAGAGCAACAAAGCACTGGAAAGAGGCTGCCCAGACAGGTTGTGGAGTCTCCTTCTCTGTACATATTCCAAACCTGCCTGGATGCATGCTCTGGGTGACCCAACTTTGGCAGGATGATTGGACTAGATGATCTCCGAAGGTCCCTTCCACTCTCTACAACTCTGTGATTCTGTGAAGTCATGCAAGCTGTGCTTCCCCCATACCAGCCACCACCAACCCATGAGGCAGTTGTCTCAGCTGTGCCCCAGGTCTCAGAACAGTACTTAGGAGACATGGTGCCAAAGCAGAAGGAATCAGCTGGATCCCTCCAAGGCATGCCATCCATGCCAGGACACTGTGGGGCTGACAACAGAAAGCAGCAAAACACAGATGGTTTCCAAACATCTGGAGATTTCTTCATGGGCAGGATGAAAGGTTTCCAGCATGAAAAGGCCAGAGGTCCCCTCAAAGCTGTCTCTGTGAGTAGAGATGTGGGGTAAGTTTTCAAAGTCTGTCCTTTCCCCATCTCCTTTGCATTCACAGCATCGTTTACTGGCTGGAACCTGCACAGGNTGCTTGTTATTAATGACACGTGTCAGCCTGCTTGCCTATTTCTTGGTCCTCTGCTGCCAGATCAAGGCTGTCTGCTCCTCCCTCCAGAGACAGCTCTCAGGACATTGCCTCCTTGGGTTTCCATCTGAATCTTGTCACTCAAAGTGTAACTTTAGCCTGACAGTCATTTTCACTAAGAGCAACAAAGCACTGGAAAGAGGCTGCCCAGACAGGTTGTGGAGTCTCCTTCTCTGTACATATTCCAAACCTGCCTGGATGCATGCTCTGGGTGACCCAACTTTGGCAGGATGATTGGACTAGATGATCTCCGAAGGTCCCTTCCACTCTCTACAACTCTGTGATTCTGTGAAGTCATGCAAGCTGTGCTTCCCCCATACCAGCCACCACCAACCCATGAGGCAGTTGTCTCAGCTGTGCCCCAGGTCTCAGAACAGTACTTAGGAGACATGGTGCCAAAGCAGAAGGAATCAGCTGGATCCCTCCAAGGCATGCCATCCATGCCAGGACACTGTGGGGCTGACAACAGAAAGCAGCAAAACACAGATGGTTTCCAAACATCTGGAGATTTCTTCATGGGCAGGATGAAAGGTTTCCAGCATGAAAAGGCCAGAGGTCCCCTCAAAGCTGTCTCTGTGAGTAGAGATGTGGGGTAAGTTTTCAAAGTCTGTCCTTTCCCCATCTCCTTTGCATTCACAGCATCGTTTACTGGCTGGAACCTGCACAGGTAATGCAGATTCATCATGTACCTGTATGGTTTTGTCCCACTTTAGTGTGGGGCTTGCATGATACTCATTTATTATCAGAAGGAGCAATGCTTTCCAAAGGCTTTTAAAAGATCTCTTGGGTGTGTTTTTGCCTTCCACACACAGCCATACATTTTATAGGGTCCTTAAGAGAAGTTGCATGAAAGCTGCCAACATCTACACATCGAGAGAGCAAGCTGGGCAGTTTTTCCTTGGTGAGGCTATCCTCAACACTATACTGAAATCCAAACCCAGTTTTATGTGGACAGTGATGGGTGGAAAGACATTGACCTCCTGGAGTCATTACTATCCATTTGACTCCATTTCGTACAGCAACTCAGATGTGTCCAACCCTCATGTTGAAAAGTGCCAACACCTTTCCAACTCTCTTCAGCAGAATCACTAAAAATGCTCGTGGTGATGATCTATATTGTGTAGTGGTACCTAGTAAACAGCAATGGAGTTGTTACGCTGTCAAGCTGAAAAGTAGTGTCAAAGTCACCAGTATATTTAACTGTAAAGCTGGTTTATGTGATTAGAACTGAGCATTTGGTTTGCTGAGCCTATTATGTACCGGAATGATAATTTTTTTCTTTCCAATAAATACTGCAGCACTGCCCTAGGAACATCCATGGCTCATGGGCAGCCCTCTGAGCTATAATTCCTTGGAAGACTCAGTTTTGCTTGGGGGTGAAGAGCAAATGACAGAAAGCTACTTGTAATTTTCTAATTTTAGCACAAAGATTTCTACTGTAGCCACTGTACCACCTCCGGGTTTCCAAGGCAAGTAAGCACTTCACATCTTCCTAGCGTATACTGCTCAGAAATGCACAACCTGCTGACCCATTTGTTCTCATTGGATTTCTATCCTCTACACTTCTCTTCAACACAGCTCGGGTTATTTCCATCTAAGTCTTCTAAGTAAGAAAAAAATGCAAAATTGTGTATGTAGGCTGCACACATTATTTTCTAACTTTTTCTAATTTCAGCAAGTCCTCAAAACAAGTACCAAGTGGCACTCCAGTTTGTTCCCAATATGAGGTCAGACTGGCTTAACCCAAAACTCAGTTCCGCTCGTATCTAAAAATGGCATTAAAAAAAGGCAGAAGTCAGACTTGGTCACCATTAGAAACTGGTTTGGAATTCAAAACCAAACCAATGCAGGCTTGATTATGCTGGTTAACTGCTGTGTTCTTGAAACCTGGGCTTGGGATTTGGCAAGAGATCTACTTGCAGCTGGCCCAACTCCAGGGCCGACAGCTCTGTGTTCAGACCGCTCTGCTGTGGCCTCCTGTCTCAAGGGCTGGTTCTCCCAGGTTCAACAGTTTGAATAGAATAATGTGAGGTACATGGGCACCTGAAACAGGGCTTCTGGATGCTGCTACAATGCCAAATTAACAGCTCATCTGGGGCATGGTGATCCTACAGCAGCAAAGAGGCACAATGTTAGTGGATACTGGTTGTAAGGGAGCAATAAATCTGTGTGCCAACCTACAAGAGGATCCTAATTAAAACCTCTCTGTTCAAAAATAGGAACTCTCAGCCATTGGTGGCCACATGAGTGTTCAAAGCATGACTTGATTTGAGGCAGCACTTGGTAAGGGAAACAGAAAGTGGGGTAAATCTGACATGCACTGACTTTGCACCAGGGAACTGTCTTCCCTGTTATTCTGTCCCCTTAATAATTAAAACAATTCTGGGTGCTGGTCTGATGCCTGGCTCACTGTCTTCCTTTAAGCTTCCCTCTGCCTCTCCTGCTTTTTGAAAAAGTTCAAAACACCTCAGGCTGCTCCTTCCTTTATCACAGACCGAAATGTTCCTTTCTTACTAATTAGGGCATGAGCTAGACTGATTGCTCCTCTTCCAAACTGCCTTCCTCCTCCTCCTTCCTCCTCCAGCAAGTTTGCCAGGAAAACTCTTCTTGTCCCCCGAGTATGCATTCACCACTCAGCCACTCTGAAAAGTTCTTGTGCTTGGAACAATTTTGTAAATTCTTAACGATTAGTTCAAATCCCATCATGGCCCCTTAATGGTGACTCTAATCGATGTTGGCAGATTCAGTGAGAAAACCAAATATATTCAGATTAAGAGCAGAAGGCTCTCAGGCTTGGTGAGAAATGTTTGTTCTCTTGCAGTTGCAGGAGGTTTATGTGGGGAAGAGGAGCAAATTCATGGCAGAGCAGAGCTAATGCAGTCTATAACTGACAGCTCACAGCATTGATTTTAATATGATAATCACTATGACTATTTTCAATTAAAAAAAAAAAGAAAAAGAGTTCCCTTCAGCTGCCTTGAGTCATATTGAAACCTGCAAAGGCTTCCCATCCTGACCTGCCAAAGTACTGGAGTTAACTGTGCCCAGGGGGACAGGGCTGGGGACAATCAGACGAGGTCTGTGCCTCCCCTCACTTTGGGATCTCAAAGCACTTTGCAGTTAATGTAGCTCAGGGTGGAAAAATCCATCAAAAGCAACAGAGCTGCTGTATATCAATGCAGAAAACAAGTAGTGCAGAGGCAAATATTTGGAGATGATAAGGAGATCTGCAGAGGACTGATTATGCCTCAGCAGCTGCAGAGATAGATACTTCTCTGGTCTGGGGTTACACACAACCTCAGCGGCATGTAGGGGATAATGGTCATGCTTGGGACCAAGGAGTCACAGCTGGCAGACTTCTCCCTTCCACTGTTATCCCCGGTTCTGGCTGTTTGAGTTATACCACTCCTCATTTTAGTGTTAATGTGAGAGATGTTTAAGGAAATTAACAGCGCTAATAAAAAGGACAAGAGTAACCATTTAAAAATGAGTAACTATACCTAATTTAAAATAGCATTTGAATTTCAGCTGGCTGAAATAAAGAATATTTATTTCCGCTGGAACTGCATGTAATAGAAATACCAAGAGTATATGCATTATACAAAAAATAGATTTAGAAACTCTGAACAGGGAAGAGCACTTTCACACACCCCTTGGGGCCATCAAGAAGCAACACTACATCAAGAAGCCACAAATGAAATGCCTCCCCAGGTATATTAAGCTAAAAAAGTAAAAAGCTATTGAAAGGTGCATTCTGACAACTATTTTTAACACTTCAGAAGTACACATTACCATGAGGTATTGTATTTCATCAGTTGTATATTGAAAGAATCCTTAAATGAACACACAGAACAATTATGGCCCTTCTCCCTCTCTTTTCATTGCAGATGACTTGTTACAAGGTGCGGTAACACAGATGATTATTATGTTTCCCAAAAGCTAATAATACAGTGCAAATTTTCACTTCAGTGATTTTTAGGTGCTGGTCTCTTCCAGTTACTTTGCAGTGTCTCACGGGAGCATAAAGCCAAGAAATTAAGTTGTTTTCACAGAGCATTTGTTGCACACCCTTCTGTTAATGATGTAAGACAACCACTGACTTTAAATCAAGATAAGGCTGCATCAGTCTTAAAAACTTAACTCAGATAAATCTTAAATGCAATGGCATAATCAACACAGCATGAATCCTATGTGGTTCCTAGGAACTGAGGCTCTCTTTTTTTTATATTGCTGGAACTTTTTCTCGGCTGAAGAACTGAAGAATATTTATGATTCTTTCTCTAAGTGCGAATCAAAAGATATAAAGAGATGCTTGTTAACCCTGAATGTCAGCTGTCCCCAGATAGGTGCAAGGAGGGTTCATAGCTGCAGTTCAACATGATTTTTAAAGCCCCCAGCTTGGAAAGCAGTAAAACTAAATTAGAAATATTAATATTGAAAAAATGAATATTGAAAAAATGAATATTGAAAAATAAAAGGATTTTCCTGACACAAGCAGAAATCCTTCTCCAGCTTCTGTTTTTCAGACTCATAGATTTTTCATGCCAGGAGGGAGGATGAGGCCAACTGGTTGGAAAACTGCTGTTATTTATTCTGGGGGGGGGGAAAAAAAAAGTACAAATGAGATGCTGAGTCAGCAGGACTCAGGCATCATTAGAAAACTTTTCCTGCAGGGGTAAAGTAAGTGCAACTGCAGGTCAACCTGACACAGATGGCATGTCCTGGCATGCATAAGAATGGCAGTAGTTCAGTCTGTGTATATCCCTAACCATATAAACTGTAAATCATATGTAAATTATGGAGCCCAGGGGTCTACCACCTCAAACCCACAGTGGGGCCACCAATTTCTTTTTTAAACCCAAAGACTGTATTACTCTCAGGAGGACCCAGACACAAACCTCAAAACCCAAGGCTACACAGCCTCTCCAGATGGTATTTTCCCTATAACGTAATAAACAGGGATTGCTTTTCCTCCATGCAAGAAGTGATTTAACAACAGAAATGAACTTGTATCCTGGCAGCAAGCAGAGGACCTAGCTGAACCAGAGAACCTGGTTCCTTCAGGACCAGAGGAAATGGTTTGAAGCTGCAGTAGGGGAGGTTCAGACTGGATATTAGGAAGAATTACTTTACTGAAAGAGTGGACAGGCAATGGAACAGCCTGCCCAGGGAGGTGGTTGGGTCACCTTTCGTGGAGGTATTTAAGAAAGGAGTAGATGTGGCACTTAAAGGCATGCTTTAGTGGCCGAGATGGTAGGGCATGGGTTGTGTTTTTGTGTATGGTTGGACTTGGTGACCTCAGAGGTCCTTTCCAACCATGACAATTCTGTGAATCTTTGAACTCAGCTCTCCCAGCTCTCACCACAACCCTGGTACTCTGGGGTGGTCACTAATGCTACCAAACATACATGCAGGTGAGACGACAGGCGTATTACCTTCTGGCATGAATTCTACCACTTTAAGCACTGTTGAGAACCTAAGTAGTTTGCAAAAAAATGGACTGTGTGAAACTGAAAAGAAAAAAAAAAAAAGCAGAGTCCACTGTCCTGAATTATGGATGGACAAACAACCACAAAACAGCATTGTCTGCAGCTGCACCGGAAACACGTCTGATCGCTCCCTCTCTTCTGAAATATAAAATCAAGTCCTGTTCAAATTATAAATCATAGGTTCAGATTGGAAGGGATCTGAAAGATCATGGACTTCCAACCCTGCTGCCATGGGCAGAGACACCTCCCACTAGACCAGGCTGCCCAAAGCTCCATCCAATCTGGCCTTGAACATCTCCAGGGATGGGGCATCCACAACTGTCCTGGGCAAGCTGTTCCAGTTCCAGATTAGAAAGATAATTGGAAATACTAAATGTATTTCTATTATTTTGCACTAAAAGGCACCTTTGTTTTTTTCTCTGTGATTCGTAATTATTATAAAATCTGTTTCATGTTCTGGTATCTCACAGGTACTTTGCACCAACTCTGACTAAAAAAACTCTGTGATGTATAAGACTAGAAAAACCAGGATCATAATGTACTACCTTACAGCCCACATATATACTCAGCAGAAGAAAACTCACTTTCCTACCTTTTATATGGAGAAGCTCTGCTCCTGCTTTTACTACAGTGCTCAGGAGAACCATAATAATATTATTTGCATTATAATAATGCAAATGCCTCTTGCAGGGAGGAAAGGTGTTAAAGGCTTTGCCAAGGAAATTCCCACCAAGCCATCCTGTCTTTCTGAAACGAGGATGCTGGATTGTGGAACACAGGGGAGTTGCTAAGGTCATGGAAATTCTTGAGCAACCATGTTCTTCTGCATTTACTTTCAACAGCTGTGGTTGTAGTGGGTCCTATAAAACTGTTGTCCATTACAGAAGAAAGTGCCCCACATCATCTCTAAGTCAGTGAGAAGACTCAGGAAGCCATTTTTCTTCTCACAGGGAAACAACTGGTCATTCATCACCAACTTTGGTGATACACACTCTTTAAGGAATATATTAAGAACATCAGAGGGACCAGCAGCATTGTCACTGAGATGTATACCTAGGGCATCTACATCTTATCTTGAAAATCCCTCTTGATGCAAGGTTATATCCTCCATTGACAGTTTAGAAGCCATTTGCCACTATCTGAGTCACAAGACTGAGAGCAGGGAAGTCCTTAGGTCTAACCCCTTCTTTTGCTGATATGTATTTTTGAGCAGGTTCGTAGAATCATAGAATCATTGAATCATCTGGGCCAGAAGGGACCTTCAAAGGTCATCTAGTCCGACCCCCCCGCAATCAGCAGAGACACCCCCAACTAACCCAGGCTGCCCAGGGCCTCATCGAGCCTTCCCTTGAATATCTCCAGGAAAGGGGCCTCAACCACCTCCCTGGGCAACCTGTCCCAGTGCTCTACTACCCTCATTGTAAAGAACTTATTCCTTCATTAAGTGTACACCTGAGTTTCCATGCTCTTACAGCACCCAACCCTCTCCTGCGCATGTCATGTAGACTGATTATTTGTACAGGGATGTGTAGTGTTTAATGTCACCTTCCTCACTTCAGCTGAGAACTTCTTACACCATAATAGCTGCAATGGATGGGACTCAAGATCTCTCCAGTACCAGTTGGTGGCAAGTGCTTCAGGGCATGTAATAAGAACCAGAAACAGGTACAGCAATACTTCCACTAAAACATCGTCTCTGTGGCTCCCGAAGGTGCCTGTGTGTGAACACCTCTGTGCTAAGAGGCCCTGGCAGACGTCTCTTCCCGCAATGAGCTAATTTCCTCCTGAAGCTATTTGAGTGATGGGTCTCCGGTGGCTAGCAGCAATGAATTCTGTGACTGAATTATGAACCATATGAAGTAATACTTCATTATTTTCATTTAAACCTGCCACCCAGCAATTTCATGGGGTGCCTCATAATACACTGTTGTAGGAGGATCAGCAAATAAACCTTTACTGTCTTACTGACCTCTGTCTCATCTTGCTCTGGTCATGTCCTCCTGATACTGAGGACCCATAGCCTGTTTATTCTCCCCTGACTGAGAGGTTGTTGCATATCTTCGATCATTTAGCTGCCCTTCTCTGTACCTTTTCTAGCTTTATTATTATTATGCTACTGACAATATTTTAAGTTGTGGTGAGACTTGGGAAATAACACATTAGGAAACATCCTTTCCCTTTGAAAGGACATTTAAAACCAAGTAACACC
This sequence comes from Nycticryphes semicollaris, assembly GCA_013400055.1. Taxonomy (NCBI): domain Eukaryota; kingdom Metazoa; phylum Chordata; class Aves; order Charadriiformes; family Rostratulidae; genus Nycticryphes; species Nycticryphes semicollaris. Next base: position 611,406 of record VXBJ01007575.1, read on the forward strand.
ATCTGGAGTTAATTGCCTTCTGCTTCTAATAAACTACAATAAAGAAAAAAATGGTTGAAAATGAATGAATTGTGACAACCGAGGCATGGAATTGGCTGTGCCCAACGTTTTGTACTTGGATTCTCATGGTGCCTTCCCACCAGCAGAGGCAGGAGCTCCGAGATGCAATTCCTGTAGTTCTCTGTCCTCTTGAACTGGGGAGCCCAGAACTGGATGCAGCATTCCAGTTGTGGCCTCACCAGTGCCAAGTAGAGGGGGAGAATGACCTCCCTCGACCTACTGACCACACTCTTCCCTATGCATTGGCCCTCTTGGCAACAAGGTCACATTGCTGGCTAATGGAAAGTTTGCTGTCCCCCAGGACTCCCAGATCCTTCTCCTCAGAAGTGTTTTCCAGGAGATCCACCCCTCACTTATATTGGTGCCTGGGGTTCTTCCTCCCAGGTGCAGGACCCTACATTTGCCCTTGTTGAACCTCATTAGGTTCTTCTCTGCCCAGCTCTCCAGCCTGTCCAGGTCACGCTGGATGGTGGCAGAGCCCTCTGGAGTGTCGGCCAGCCCTCCCAGTTTGGTATCATCAGTGACCATACTGAGGATACACTCTGTCTCCTCATCCAGGTTTTGGAGACCCTCCTAACCTCAGCTCTTTGGGATACATGGCTGGCACCTTGCAGCGCCAAGTCCATGGAGACACTGCCATGAAGTGCACAGAGTGCAGAGGTTTGGCTCACTACTTCTCTCCCTGCATTTCGTAGCCTGCTTGCACAGATGTAAATAGCTAACCAGCACCAAATTATTTTTCCCTCTAATGCCAAGGCTGGGTTTGTTTCTGTCATGACACGCTGTTTGTACAATGTGCTGTGCTACAATTGTATTTGTAGCAGATTGCTGGAGCTTTGGATGGCATAACATTATACAAGAGAGGCCAATAACACACAAATAGCAGAGTAATTTTATTCTTGCTAAAAAGAAGGGTTGATTTTACTTATCACTGCAAAGGAAATTGATGTTGTCACTTACAAATACATCCCTCTTTTCATTTAAATCTCTGGGAATGGCAAAGCGAGAAAAGCTGGAGATGCAAGATAGACCTGAGTGATCAAAGTGGAAAAATATAATCACCCCTGATGCATGAGAGCATTATGAGGACAGTCCATGTGCTACCAAATATTTTGAATCCTATGAGGCTTGGTATTTTATTTGTCATAAAGAAGGTCTGGCCACAGTTTTTCATGTTGAACAGCTGCTGTGCTGCACAGTGAGTATGAGAAATAGAGACAGAAACTAAAACTGAAATGTCCTCTGCTTTGAGCGATGCATGCCACCTGGGTCATGGCAATCCAAGGCACAAATACAGGCTGGACAAAGAATGGATGGAGAGCAACCTTGAGGAGAAGGACTTGGGAGTGTTGGTGGAGAAGAAGCTTGATATGAGCTGGCAACATGCGCTGGCAGCCCAGAAAACCAACCACATTCTGGGCTGCATCAAAAGAAGTGTGGCAAACAGGTCAGGGGAGGTGATTCTGCCCCTCTACTCCACTCTGGTGAGACCTCACCTGGAGTACTGTGTCCAGCTCTGGCGCCCTCAGCACAAGAAGGACAAGGACCTACAGGTCCAGAGGTGAGTCAAGAGGATGCTCAGAGGGCTGGAGCCCCTTTGCTATGAAGAAAGGCTGAGAGAGTTGGAGTTGTTCAGCCCAGAGAAGAAAAGGCTCCAGGGAGACATTATAGCAGCCTTCCAGTACCTAAGGGGGGGCTACAGGAGAGATGGGAAGGGACTCTTGATCAGGGAGGGGAGCAATAGGATGAGGGGGAATGGTTTTAAACTGAAAGGAGGGGAGATTTAGATTAGATCTCAGGAAAAAATTCTTTGCTGTGAGGCTGGTGAGACACTGGAACAGGTTGCCCAGAGAAGTAGTGATCGCCCCATCCCTGGAGGTGTTCAAGACCAAGATGGATGGGCTTTGAGCAACCTGTTCTTGTGGGACGTGTCCCTGCCCATGGCAGGCGGTTTGGAACTCCATGATCTTTGAGGTCTCTTCCAACCCAAACCATTCTATGATGCTATGATTCTATGATTCTATGATGCTATGATTCTATGATTCTATAATTCTATGATTCTATGATTCTATGCCAGGTTCCATTGGAGGCAAAGGTAATGGTTATTTAGTTATTAGTATTCCCTATTTATAACTGGAACCATGTATAAGTCATCTGTAGGCCAATCTCACGGTCACCACTGCAGAGACTTCTAAAAACAGTGTTTACGTTGGTTAGTCTTTGGCTGGTTATCACAGAAGTAGTAAAGCTTAAAAACCCTGCTAGAGGAGATCCACAGGGTGTGAAATTTTCTGAATTTTGATTAATTAATTAATGTTTGTAAAGCATTTTCTGGAGAAAAAGAAAAGTGCCAAGTATGATCATTATTATCAACAGTCTTTCTTTTCTTCAAGTCCTTGCCAATTGTGGTTTCAGTTTTGTTTTCACGATAAATTAAACACTTTTGTAATTCTGTCAGGCAAATGTTAAGCACAGCCGAACAATCTTGCTTTTCAACTCAATCCTTCCAGGTTTGATATGATTTTATCCAGGCTTTTCTTTACAGCTGTCTCCAATCTTGTTAGTTTGGCAGCTAATGACCTTCCCCTGGACTACCCACATTTAAGACAGTGGAAAGAAGTGACTGAGAAAGACATTTAATTAATTGAACTTTAGCAATATGCATGATTGAGAACAAACCTAGGCACAAAGGAAAGAGGGCTGAAGTATAGCATAAAATTACTAGACATAAATGTGATCTTTTTTTCTATAGAAGAGATAGGGTGGTTTTTTTTCTGAAACATGATGCACAACATCTCACCTTGTGTGTTTGATGAAAAGGTCCATGAAAAAATATTAGTTAAGGCAGAAAAGAGGAAGCTCAGTATGAAACTAGTTATTAGAGAATAAATCAAAGAGTACTTAAAGAGTAAATATTAACAGACTGGGCTAAAGATGGAGAAAGGATCCACTAAACTTTCTTGTGGCTCAAGCTTAGAAATACTTATTTCATATTTTGGTTTTATGCAACACTATGGGTCAAAAAAACAATACTGGTGAGGAAGAACTTGCTTCAGTGCCTGACAAGAATCAGAATATGCTACAGGAAGAAACAGATAATTTTGATAAATATGATCTAAGAAATTAGTTTAATTGTACAGTGCAGCCCAAAGAGGAAGATAATACACTTAGGAGCTGCTAAACACATTTTCTGCTTTAATTAAAGTTATCATCTGCTGGAACTCATGAGAAGGGGAAAGATGTGACCATTATGAAAACATCAATGAGCAAAGGTAAGCTACCTTTATGAAGTTTCTTTTAAGTACATCTCTAGCTTTCAAATTGTTTTGAATGTATGAAAACATGACTCTCCAAGGCTTCTAAGTCAGAATAACTTTTTGTTATATATATCTCAATCATTATCTTTTTGGTGCTTCATTCATGTGTCACAGCCTTTATAAGTTCGTTGGGTACTTAATACATCCCTTTGTGAACTTCAATTGGAAAATTGAGATGAATGTACTGCTAAGCAACTGAAGGGAGAGGATTAAGAAAAATGGGAAAAGAGGAGCAGGGGAGAAGAAGAGATCAGGTCTGCATCTTCACTCAACCTATGTGAATCACATAAAGAGTGATTCAAAAGAGTGAATGGCTCAAAAGAGTGCAGGGCACCACATTGTAATATTGTAATATCCCTGTGTGCTCTGCATGCAAAATGCTTTGGGTTGCTGTGAGCTTGGCAGGTTAAGAGCGCTCCTCTGAGTCTTGAAGTTTGCTTACAGAAGAGATTTGATCCTATTTATTACATTCCTTGCTCTGAGTGTCATAAAAAAAAAAAAAAAAAAAAAAAAAAAAAAAAAAAAAAAAAAAAAAAAAAAATTGGGTTTAAAAAAAAAAAAAAAAAAAAAAAAAAAAAAGCAATACTTGGTGTTCTGGTAACTAAAAATGCACTGGAAATTGTCATTAAAGCTGTCCTCGTGGCCAGTAAAGGGGCTGTCTGTCTGAGTCATAATAAATGTGATGTAGTAGAATTCAAGTACCTGGTCTTCCCCTGTCAGATCAATTCTCCAGCTTGATATGGGTAACGTGTCTACACATAATTCATCTATGGGTAATTCATCTGTGTTTACTGGGTTTGGCAGCTTGTGTGACAGGCAAGCTGGACGCTTTCAGTTGGATGGGGGCCAGCCGCAGCCACAAGAGGTGGCAACAGCACATTCTTCCAAAGCACAGCTGGGTTAAAAGGAACTAGATGATTTTGTACACATGCGAGAGGGAAGCACTGGGTGAGAGGCAGACGAAACTCATTTTTGGATCAATGTTTCATAACTCCGGGCTGAAGAACTAAGACCCAGAACCCCCTAGCCCTATGGTCAGACTGCGATTTCTTGCATGCCACTGGGTATTTGCCCTACACTAATGAAGGGTGCTGCAGTAGCAAATAAAAACAGACAGAAGGCTAATCAATAGGAAGAAACTTTATCCACATTTATTTTCAAGGATTAGTTGGGCTCCCATAAAGCACAAGGTTTCTTCAATATCTCTGACAGATAGTTATCAAACTGTCTCATGCACAGTCAACACCATTACAGAAGCAAACACATACGATTTAAGAGCCCTTTATATTTGGCTCATAACTTTATTTTTGGAACAAAATTAGAACTTTGTCAGCCTGAAGACAGCACAATAAAAACAAGATCATTACTCTTTCCCTGCTTGGTGAAAGCTTTATGGCTCAAACAGCATTTCTAATCCTTTATGTCCTGTCTCTATGATGCAGCTAATGAATAATCTCCCTTTCTCCTCTATAATTCACTTGACAGCAAAACAATGTCTTTTAAAAACCACCCATTTTTTAAGCAGTATCTTATCTCCCTCATTCCCATCTTAATTTTGCAGTTATTGCCTCTTCTCCATTTCTTTACATTCTTGCCCCCCCTGATACCCTCATGCTCTCCCAACACTGCCAATCAGGCATCCGTCTGTTTCCACAAAGCAGCTTTTGTTTCCTAGGGGATATATGCCTTCTCCAGAAATGCTGTCCACAGACAGAGACCTGCGGCCTAATCACATCAAGAAAAAAATCAAATTAATCCTTGGTCTTCTCCTGCAGCCCAGGTGTTCAGCAGAACTGAATACCTGCAGAGTACAGTGGCCAGGAGTGAAGAGTAGTGCTGGAAGTTTAGTAACAGGATACTCAAGTCTTCTCAGAGCACTAACAGTTTTCTTCTGCTAAAGGTACTGGAGTAACTAAGAAAAAGGGAATATGCTTCTGTTTTTATGGGCCAGGTGAAGAGAGAACAATTTCCACGAAGATCCCTTTTAATCAGTCACTTGGCAAAGTGTTCCAAGGACAATCAAGATTTATTACCTTCACCTTGAGGCTGATATATAGTCAGTATTAGTTACCTACAGCACACAATTTTGCAACAGTGGAATTAAAAGGTTTATATGACGCACTTCTTATCACCTCCAGTAATGAAATAAAGATCAACAAGAAAATTCAAAAAATTAGGAAAGGTTGAAATATACTGTGGAGTTGTGGGTGTCCTAAATTCATTAAAACAAGGAGAGAAATCTGTATCAAAAGCAACTTCAAGTACAGGGGAGAACCAATTTTGCTCCACACCAGACTGTACATACATCAGTTTGGCAGATTAATAGCAGTATAAGAGGGAACTTAATAACCACTTACAAATAATTCTAAATTGTCTGACGTGTAAATTTCAAAAATGCAGAATTATTCAGGGTAGCTTTGGGAGGAAAAGGAAAGGAGGAAAAAATAAAGACAAATGGATCAAATTTAGAAAGGAAATTTTTCACTGCTGGGAAGATTTCTTGACCCAGGTCTGAGGCCTTACTCAGTTTTGAATGTATTGAAATGCACAGATATGAAGGAGTTTAAAGCCCTAGCGTCTAATAGCCCATTTGCAGATGGAGTGAGGCATCCACTGGGAGCAGAGCTGGAGAGGTCACAGCTCTGGGACAGTGGACAGATTGTCATAGCTGACCCCAACAGTCTGTGGAAGCAGAGCATCAGTTGCAATAAGCAGTACATTTTTAATATCTTTAAATTTTTTTGTTTTTAATTTTTATTCCCTCTCTGGCTGGAGAGAGGGAGTCCCTCACTGCAACAAATTCAAATAAAAACTTTCACACAAACTCCTGGCAGCACTGAGCCTTTATCAAGTGCGTGCAACTTCCAAGGTAACAACAGGTTCAACTCTCCAGAGGCCCTTGGCAAGAGCTCAGTGGCCCATCAAACCCATCACGACTGCAAGAGGCAGCGCTGCTCTGAAGAGCAGCACAGCCAAGAGACCTAATCATCCCTTCTAGATGCAATTCGTCAGTTCTCTCCAATAAATAAACATACCTGAGATTCCCACCCCACCCGAAAAAGAGTACAAGAGAACAAAAATTTATTAGAAATTTAATGTAGCACATCTATATTAATATTATTTGTAATATGCAAATGTATAGCACCACTTTCACAATCAGGGCCATTTAATAAACCTATATAAATTGCTTTTTGCAATTGATGCTTGGAGAGAGGAAGAAATTCATACCCAGCCACCTACAATCCAGGCATGACGCTGGGAGCCTGGGAAGCTTTTCCCCTGTCAGCACAGCTGCTGACATGGAATTCCCCCTTCTTTGGCTACAAAACATACAGCCGGTTCTCCTGGCACATTTTAATTCTAGCTCTCCATGTTTTAGCCATAGGCTTCTTGAGCAGCAACAAGATTTTTCATCTTGATTTGTGCTGGAGGAAATCATGTGAGTAGGTTACCACCATCAACTAATGGCAGCTGAGCTGCTTTTTCCTGCATTGCCATCTTTCCCTCTTTCTGTCCATCTGTCTGTCATTCATGGAGAGAAGTTGGAAGAGACATGTAGGCAGTAACCTTGGAGTGAAGGGTAAAGAGCACTTCAACTAGTCCTGGAATTTCACGAGTGCCATCACAATGCTGTGACACCCTATGATCCCATGTCCATTAGACATAGGTGTATGCCAGCAGGCCAAGGAGAAGACTTCCGTAAGCATGTTCAAAGCGTTATCAAAAGTTCCTTACTCCTGAAGGACACATCCATGAAATGATACACATTTCTTTTTTTCTTACACTAAAGCTAAATCATACAGTTTTATCACAAATCTAGTGAGAGCTGATATTCCTCTTAAGGCCCAGTTTTGTTTTTTAAGTACATTTCTGTTTTTATATGTCGCAGAGAAACATCAGTAAAATGCGATCCCACAATGCTCAGAAAAAGCAGATAGAGAAATTAAACTTAATGCATCTGGGGCAGGGGGCTGATTTACATTTCTTGAATGTCTGAAGATGGCAAAGATTAATAGCAAAGGGAAACCAAATCAATCACATGTCTTGACTTTTATAAATACATGGCAAACTTTTGAAGAACTTTTCCATTCCTCATTTCAGCAACAAGATTAATTCCCAGCTCCTTCTGCCCCCCTGGTATTTTTTTTTCTGCAGGGAAAAGGGCACAGAAGGAAGAAGGGGAGGACAGCAGAAAGTAGGAAGCAGGAGTAGCTCCTGCTAACAGCTCTTCAGAGCTATGGACAAGGGATATGCCTCCCCACCACGGAATAAGCTGTAGATGTGTGTCCCCCAAGCCCCAACCCAACCCACCACATCCACCCTGCACAGTACAGCACCACAGAGTATTACGGGCATTGTTAAATTTCAGAAACTTTTCTGTGAAAACTTCTCTTTTCCCCTACTCCAGTGGTCTGCAACAGAAATATGGAACAGGACGGCACTGGTGAGAAAAGGCACCTGCTAAGAAGCTTGTGAAAACCAGGCAGGTTTAGTTAGGTTATTAGCATCCAAAATACTATAACCAACATACATTCAGTCTGAAGGTCCCCTCAAGGTTCATGCAACACCCGTGGAGTTGCCATCAGGCTTCCTGCTTAAACAGAGCACACAGAACTCCCCCGTCTGCAAAACTTAGCAAAGGGACAGAGTTTCCAAGTATACAATGTTCCCACAGGTCTGTGACCACATGCGCAGTAGGAAGAGGGCCACCCACTGTCCCCTCCAGGAAATCCCTGCAAAGGGATGCTCCACAACTGCCTTTGCAGCTCCCAACAGATGCTGTTTCTTTAACAACAATTTTCCTTGTGAATCTGTGTCTTTAGGTCATCTCTTGTCTTTCTCCCTCATTTTTCAGCAAATTTTATTCTTTCTTGTAGTTTAAGTGTCTTATATGTATTAATTTATATATTGGACAGCAAGGCATGAAACAGTTTCCCTTCTTCTCCATTGTTTACTTATTTATAAAGCGGGCTTTTCTGTGGTTGCTATGTGATTTATATCTCTCTTTTTTTTTTTTTTTGTACTTCTAGTATTTGACAGAGACAGGGTGCATTTTTGTACCTGCTACCATTTTTTAACCAGGATGCAAATCACTGTAAAACAGATGCTATAATTCTGAAATTCATTCTTTCACTCCCTTTCATAGATTCATAGGATAGTTTGAGTTGGAAGGAACCTTAAAGATTATTCAGTTCCAACCCCACTGCCATGGGCAGGGACACCTCCCACTAGACCCGCTTGCTCAAAACCCCATTCAGCCTGGCCGTGAACACAACCAGGGATGGGGCCTCCACAGCTTCTCTAGGCAACCTGTTCCAGCACCTTTCTTGAAGAGGAAGCAGGGGAAAAAACACAGGAATGATTTTGCACTGGAAAAAACAAGGTCATCCATAGGATTTTCTGAAGATTTTCCACGCCTCCCTTGTAATCCCTGACAGCACCTCTGTTTCCTTCTGAATGCCCTGCCCCAGTTCAAGGTGAAGCCTCATCTGTGCCCCAGCCCCACTGTGGACACCTTGGCAAGTATATGGCATCAACCAGCAAAAGTATTTCATGATCCTGACATCTTCCCCCACGCACCCTGTTTCCTCCCTTTTTTTTCACCCCATTTCCTGTCTTTGTTTCTCAGACACAGATCAGGACTGAACTCAGGAAGATCTCTACTCTACAAATGCAAGATTACAGTATGGAGGGCTCCAGTGTGAGATTTAGCTCGAGCAAGCTGAGGACTACTCTAAATACCAGGGCGGGCAGAAATGCTGTCACATTCAAAAAGAAAGCCAATAAGTGTCTGGATTATAAACACTTTCACAAAGAATAAACAGTAAGTACTAAACAAGTTCTCAAATATTAAGTATGAAACGAGAACTAAGTCTGGAAAATCGAGCCAAGCAAATCCAAATTAGAAAGTAGATCCACATTCTTAAATTTCAAGTGTGACTGATTACTGAAATTTACTGAAGTATTGAAATCAAGACTAGATGGCTCTCCAAAAGTTGTGCTTGAGTTAGGCACAATGTCTTGGGTTTCCCAGAAAAATAATGAGATTAAATTCTACTTTGTCCTGATGGTGTTGTGGTTTCAGTTTGGGATAAAGTTCTTAATTAACAACTGGTGTAGTGCTATGTTTTGGATTTGGGATAAGAAATAGTGTTGATATCACACTGGTGGTTTTGATTGTTGCTGGGCAGTCAGGGCCCTTTCTGCTCCTTATACTGCCCTGCTAGTGAGTAGACTCGGGGGACAAAAGAGGTTGGAAGGACACACAGACAGCACAGCTGACCCCAACTGACCAAAGGGTCATGCCATGCCATATAACATCATGCTCAATATATAAAGGTGGGAGAAGAAGGAGGAAGAGGGGGATGATCAGAGTTACAGTATTTGTCTTCCCAAGTCACCATTATGCCTGATGGGGCCCAGCTTTCCTGGAGACGGCTGAGCAGCTGCCGGCCAGTGGGAAATAGTGAATTAATTCCTTGTTTTGATTTGCTTGTGTGTGTGGGTTTTGCTTTACTTATTAAACGGTCTTTATCTCAACTCCTGAGCTCTCCCACTAGTTGGGGAGAGTGAGCAAGTGGCTGCGTGGTCCTGGTTCCCAGCTAGGGTTAAACCACAATGGGTGGTCAGACTGTTCCCTCCAGTCCTAAAAGACAATGTCTCCATTAATTAAAAGAGTCAGATAAAACAGAGCTTTCATCAAGACAAATTTAACATTTAGTTGTTATATTAAACCATCAGGGGTTTTGCTCACCTTTTCTGCCAGTGGCATGTTGACTTTTTTAGGACCTGGGTTCCTATAGCAGGCAGTATATCTTTTTTCATAAAGTTGTCCAAACTGTGTTTTAACATCAGTATTCCTCAGGGCCACAAGTAAAGTACTGCTCTAAATCAGAAAAAAAAAAAAAATTTGACTGAGATTTTGAACTTTTAGTCCTTTGGGATTAGAGCAAACCATGTGATTTTTTTGTTGCCTAATGGTCATTAGGAAAAGTGTTTCTAGTTCATTCTGCAAGCATTCTCTAGCAAAATTCTGTAGTCACTCAAAACATTTTTGCAGAATCACTGTCATTGGCTTTTCCTTTGTATTTCCTGACATGGAATGGTCATGTTACACTGGGGCTTATTACTCTTTACAGTGGTGGTTTTCAGAGAATCAGAGAATCACAGAATTGTTACAGTTGGAAAGGACCTCTGAGATCATTGAGTCCAACCATACAGAAAAACACAACCCATGCCCTACAATCTCGGCCACTAGAGCATGCCCTCATGTGCCACATCTACTCATTTCTTAAATACCTCCAGAGATGGTGACTCAACCACCTCCTCGGGCAGGCCATTCCAGTGCCTGACCACCCTCTCAGTAAAGTAATCTTTCCTAATATCCAACCTAAACCTCCCCTGGTGCAACTCAAGGCCATTTCCTCTTGTCCTATCACCTGTTACTTGGGAGAAGAGAACACACACACACCCCTTGCTACACCCTCCTTTTAGGTGGTTGTACAGAACAATAACGTCTCCCCTCGGCCTCCTTTTCTCCAGGCTGAACAACCCCAGGTCCCTCAGCCTCTCCTCATTGGACTTGCTCTCTAGACCCCTCACCAGCTTGGTAGCTCTCTCTGACCACACTCCAGCACTTCAATGTCCTTCTTGTAGTGAGGGGCCCAGAGCTGAACACAGTACTCGAGGTGAGCCCTCACCAGTGCCAAGTACAGGGAGGTACTCAGTAATTGGTATTTTCTTGGTACTCTCTACAACTAAATCAAATTAAATTCACATAGTTTTATTTCCCATTTTCTGTACATGGATGTCAATATACAACTTAACTGAAGCCAATCTAGTTGCTTAGTTCCACTATCCACGTTTATCAAGAAATTTCTTTTCTCTAAAGTAGGCATTGTGTAGGAACGTGTTTATTCTGCTTCTGAATGGTCAACACAAGTCTTTTGTCCTTAAAATATTCCCTGAACTAAGGAAGATTTTTAGATGACAGGCAGACAACAACTTCTGTTATTCTTTCTGGAAAAAAAATAGCAATGCATGATTCCATGTTGTGTTCTCAGGTACTGAAAATCCTCGGGGTTTCTGTTAAGCATAAAAACCAGAACATATTTTAAGACTTGATATAAGAGGGAGACACTCAGCAGCATTGAAGTCTTCTGTTAACAACCAGATTGTCCAAGAAGTCAGATGTGCTCAGTAAATATGGAGGAGAAAGCTCTGATCTCAATTATTGTCACATCATTTCACTGATTTTGGTGAAGTTGCTTTCAGTTAACTAAGTGAAAAGAGGCCCTTTGAGGTTGTCCCCATAAAATCTTACTTCATTCCTCGTAAATAATCTCTCTAGAGCTCATTCATAGCAATAAAAATATATAGTGCACTGATTAAAACTGCTGTAATTTATACACATTAAAACATCAATTTAAAGATATATTATGGGGCAGAATTCCTTAACCATGACACTCTAGTTTACATTTCATAAGAAACTAAAAATTCGGGAGCTGAGATTGCCATGTAGTGGCAAAGAACAATAGAACTTAATTAGCTGCAAACTGTTGGGAGCAATGCTTTCCCTGAACAAATGGTATTAGTAATATTTTCCATAGATCTGGAAAGAAATTGTTCGGGCAAGGTTCGGGAGAGCAAATAATCAGCCTCAGTGTCGTGATGATGATTCAGATGGTCACCACAGTTATTTTTAAAGTAAAAGGTCACTTTACTGGTTCATGTCAGAAGATGGAAGGGGGAGGAAACTGCAAACTCCACATCCAGCCCCATGCCCAATCCTACAGCCCATCACGTTCCTCCTGTCTTACTAATGACAATGAGCAACACTCAACACCTTATGAGAGGATACCCAATATCTTAAAAGGACAAGCCTTTTGCAACATATCTTTCAAAGTGATCTCTCAGAAATCATTTGAAGGAGCATTTCATGGGTTTTTTGATGGTTCTGACAGTTCACAAGTCCCTCTCAGCATGTGGGAGTGAAAACCCTGCATTCAAAATATTTGGGCTAAAGATGGAATTTTGTATGTCAGGGGCTGAAGTGGCCAACTTTCTGAATGGCGAAAGCTGCACAAAATTCTGGGTAAGGTTTTGTGGTTAATTCTCCCCTGCTATTATTGAATTCATTTTACTAGTTCGTTTAACGGGAAGACCTTGACCTGTGGCTTTTATGCTTTCCATGTGCACAGGTTAAGGATACCTTTTCAGTCTGAGTGACCCTGGTTTGGAACAAGCAATGTCAAGAAAGAACAGAAGTAAGATTTCAAAGTAAGAATTGGTACAAACACAGGACTCCTGTGTTACTGCCTGTAGCTGGGACCAAAATGATGGTTGTTTCTGTACTCAAGCAAAATCTTCAGAGGCTTAAAGGTATTGCACACAGTAAACTGGTTTTAATGTGCTCAGTAGTTGCGCCGTATATATCCCCTTTTATTCCACCTGTATCTTTATTTATTTTCTTTTCTAATTGTCTGCTTTCCTTAGTGGGTAAAGGGAATAAAAGGACTGCCAATCATTACTTGGTGTCTTTTACGTCTGAAATGTTTTCATGAATCCAGGATATTTGCTTCCTTTTGGGCTGCCAAGGGAAAAAAAACCTTTTAACAATTAATGTAAAAGGCAAAGGTTGATTGCGTTTCCAGTGTAACAGTATTGTTCTTAATAATATTGACGAAGCTGAAGGTCATAATCCATTAGTACCAGGGAATTTAATATAAGAGACAAGGAGATAGCTTATAGCTATCACATGTCTGTTGGGAAATGATTGTGAAAGGTGCTTTATTGCAGAGACTTACAGAAGTGATGGAACGGGCTGAATGCACCATCATACTGCAAGTGCTGGCAGAAGGACTGAGGCGCCACAGAGTTATTCACCCTCTTTGCTCTTCTAGCAAAGCCTTGCTGCTACATAGATGAAGACAGGTTTGTACAGGAGTACCAGATAGGAGCCTAGGAGATGCAGACACATTTTCATGTCACCAGATAGGAATCATAGCAGTAAACACTAAATTTGTTTTCGGCAACTGTATCTGCTAGCAGCATCAGTTCAGAACCTAATCTTCTAATTACTAGTCATCTTCTCATCAAGAAGATACTGATTGAAGAGGCTGGGAAAAGAGTACAAAAGAGAAAATCAATCTACAGTGATAACACACTAAAGGTCAATATGACTAAGTGTAACAGTGCCTCTCTGAACAGTGGCAATATGGTTGTTTGACAAACAGAGACCATCACTCCCCCATCTCTGGACTTCCCCATCGTGTTTCATTGAACGTTAGATGTGATACCAGGGACTGAATTTGGCAGCTTCCCTATGCGAGAACGTTTGCACTTACCTTGCAGACCTCCAAGTGTAGAGGTGCCAGATGTAGCTGATTTTAGAAAGTTACATCATAATTTGCATGTATTCTGGTGAAATGTGGATGCTAGTGCAGCCATGTACCAGATCTGCGATGGCAAGAGGAGCAGAATGAGGCCTGCAAAAATTTAGGACAATCTAATGTTTAGAATTAGGGGTTTGACTGAGGTTTCACACAGATTTTTGCCTTTCTTGTACAGGAAGGAGCTAGCTTTTCATTTAACAAAAACCCACCTAAAATCTATTTTTTCTCCTTCATGTTATTTCTTATGTTTCTTAATCAAGCAGGAAAAAAAATCCGAACAAATCCAGTGGGTCTGAAAGAGAAATCATTGCTTTAAATGTATAGAGCAGTTTCTACCTTGAAATGAGCATTCAAGACAATTGTTGTGTTGTAAAAGATTCCCAGGCTGCAAGCTTAATATGAAGCAGTTCTCAGCAGAACATATTTTACTGGCTTTCTGAATCTAACCATGAGCCTAGATCTCTTGAATACTCCCAGTGTAAAAGATCAATTAAAGAACAGGCAGCTTGATGTTTGCAATCTGTCTTTTAACAAACATTTCTTTCTCCTCCTCAGTTGGAAAATTCCTGCTGGGTTCTGAATGGTGGAGACCTTGAGGAGCCTTCATGTTGGTAAAATATAACAGACGTATCTCTTCTCTATTCTGTTTACACTGATAAGGATTTTCTAGCAAAAATCATGCTAAGCCTTTCTTCCTAAATGTATTTGCCAGGCAGCCTACAATAGTTACTTGACTTCCAAAAGTCAACATTTATGGCAGTGAAAAGAGCATAGAAATAGGACACCCATTTTAGCAGTGATCAGGAGGAAACACTACAGAAGACTGAGGTCTGTGTGTTATACACCTTAAAATATCTGATAATATAAAGGAGCACTTTAGCCACTGCATTTAATTTTCTGCTACTCTAGACATCATTTTATATAAAACACTTCAGACCCCACCTTGCAGGCATTCCAGCTTTTTGTTCTCATTCTTCCTACTGTTCAAACAGTTGATTATTTTAATAGCTAGGAACCTTTTCAAATATTCATTATCAGTGTATCCATAGGCAATATACACTCATTTGCTTTTGGGCCAACACAGCTCTTTAGCTTAACCATAGCTTTGCTTTCCCTGGTCTTCATCCCTCTGATCCATGTCCTAAGGAATCCAGCCTCACCTACTTAAATATGATGCAGCCTAGAAGTAGCATCCTAAGACTGGGCTGTCCCTGGGATTCATAATTCCCCCAGTTGTCAAATAATGGAGGTACATCTCTATCAGCTGCACACTTAGTGTGTGTGTGTGGCAGCTTGTAATTATTCAATACTCAACCAATAAAATTCAGATGTTTGTCTCCCTAGTCATTTCCGGCTGATTACCTCTCTCTCTCTATTTATAGACAAGTTTCGTTACTAGGCTGAAACCCACAATGCAAGTTTCCACCAACTTCAGTTAAGGTGACAATTTCTGTTCCACTGTATCGCACTGGCCCCCTTAAACTTCAGTGCTTGATCACAAGCAGGAGAATTTGTTTCACAAAATTAATACACACAGTATCAATGACTGCTGTAGTTCTCCATCTTCTTCATGACCAGAAACGTGTATGTCCAGGAACACTCTATGCTAGCAGGTTCATCCTGCAGCACAGATCCTGTTCTGGTAAGAATTGTCCTCAAGCCGAGCTCAAATAGCATATCTTGTTATGTCCAAGACCCACCGACAGTCCTGGGGTGATGTTGACAGGTCTTTCCTTCTGCTGGAAAATACTCAGAATCACCCAGGACTGTCGCCAGAATGTTCCATTCTCCTGGAGAGTGACAAGATGAATGAGTGTTTAAGATCTGATTTTTGTCTTTTAGTAGTGGGAAGCACAGAGAGACAAATTTAATGGTTGAAATGAAAGTCATGGTTCATTAGGACAATGAAAGAATAAAGTTCACATCCTTCATTTAGAAAACATGTCCCTTTTTTTCCCTATTCTCATTCTTAACAGTAGGTAGATCATTTTTATTCATATGTGCGAAAGGAAGCAAACCCATAAAATTTCATCTAGAAAAGCGAATGCTCCTTTTGAATAGAATTTCACACTGGAGAAGTATCTCCCTAAATTAGTGCATACCAATTCTCCAAAGCAAAAAAACCAAAAGGCAGCATACTGAAATTACATAAAATAAATAATAATCTGTGATTCCTTGTTGGAGATTGTTCTGTTACTTTCCCCAACCCAGCCCAGAAGAAAGCAGCTATTTGATTTCTATGTTATATGATGCCTGTTGCTTGTCAGCAGGAAAAATTCAGAGTACTAAAAATATTTATTGCTTTGAGAGCAATAATAAAATATGTGCTTGCCTTCAGATTAGCTATCACTGGTGGTTTTTTTTCCTGCAGAGAGTGAGAGAAATACAGAGAGGTGGAATTCCATGTTGTTATGTATAAAATAGTCTTTAAAGAAGGGCATGGGGAGTTAGCTGTATTGATATTAATGGATGTCATGCAGCTAAACCCTGCTCACTACTTATAAAAGACATGAAAGTTAGAATCTTGATCATAAAGCACAAATTAAATCAACACAGTGTACTTCAGAGAGCACAAATATATTTCTTTTTATTTGAAAATAATAAGCCACACTAGCACTTGGACAGAAACGAAGCCTGCGTGCTAGAGCACACATCTTCTTCATAGTAGAGTTTTACATCTTTATATCATTAGCAGCATGACAAGGTCTCCCCAGTACAATGGTTCTCACACCAGCAGGATGCTCTTTATTTCCTTCGTGGATGGTGGTGGGAAGCTTGCCAAAAGCCCAGCCATCATTTCATTGCATCTCCAGTGGAGCTATGATAATGCATTAAAATAAAAGAAACTCTATTCTGGAATATTTCGCAGCCTAAGGAGAGAAACAGGACCAAGACCAGAAGGATAAGGAAGGCAAACAGAAGAGAAATTATTGGATCGAGATGATGTAATATATCAGCACAGAGCCAGTGAGAAATCTCACATTTTCTAAGCCCGAATCAGACAACCTGACCTGGAGTTGGCAGGTGACAGTTTGGTGGCAGCAGACGGTACACAGGATGAGCCTGGATGACACAGGGCACAGCAAAACAGCAATGGCTACATCTTAAGATGTCAGTGAGAGCCCAGGGGAAGCCAGCAACCCCTGTCTGCTGGAGGATAATCACGCTCAGCTTCTTGGGGGTGGATCTGGTATCTCCAAAATGTTGTGTTAGCCCACTGAGCCTTTGATTTAGAACAGGAAAACAAGAGTTTGGCCAGTAATGCTTGAAAACTTTCCAACCTCTGCATCAGACCATGCTGACCACCTAATTTAACCAGAAGTTAACCAACCCAAAGGGAAACTCTACAGCTGGGAGGAAATATTTCAAGAGGACTGTAAGGCTGATGGAGCTTTCAGAAAGCTTTTTAAGAAAGTTTGTACTCCTTTCTATTCTCAATCCCTCTCCTCTGCACTTCTCACAAATGCAGAGCTACAGAGGTGATCTTTCAGATTTATCATTATTTACTTTACATCTGAAGTGTCCAGATTTAGGTATCTGTCATCCCGCTATTCTTTTACATTCACCTCATTCCTTACCTGAGGTTTTTCTCACCTGAAGTACACCATGTAGCAGGTTTCCAATATTGTGTGTTTTTCGCTGTGCATTTTTATTTTCTATGCTTCCACTGAAGCACTTTCACCAGATAAGTGCTTGTTACAGGCTAAATCACACCCCAGTGCTCTAAAACCAAAGTGACAGCACTGGTCACAGCACACCTGCAATGGAGTAAGCTCACTGTAAGAAGATTAACTGCTTTGCCTTTCCACCACTTTGACTGCTCATTTGTAAAATGACTGCAAAATGCTGCCCAACAGTTTAATTCGATTTTTTCCCTAGTGCCCAGGTGAGTGTGAGCAGTGGCCAGCTCTAAAAATAGGAAAACTAGGGAGGCTGAAGTTCATTTCCAGGCTAAGGAACAGCACAGATGGAACTGAATCTGGTCCTGAATGCAGGCTTGTTCATTTTCTCTGACACATTTTGGCATTCCCAGTGGTATAGCAGTTGTCTGCCTTTCATTACGTGCACAAAGAATGTATTTGTATTACATATAAAACATCTTTTACGTGGCTATAAATAATGGAATATCTTAATCTGGAAGGAAAAGTCCTTTAAAATCCTATAAATAGCAAACTCAAATTACTTTTTATTGAAATCTTGGTACCTTACTCTGCTCACCACGTTTGAATCAGGAATGGACAGCTGTAAAAGGGAGACTGCCATGGTCTTTTTTCACCTTCTGCTTCCTAGCAGAAGTTTAGCATAAGTTCAAAAGATGATATGTTGTTTTCCTCATCCTCCCAGATACAGATATACCATATCTGTCCCCCTTTCCCATCAACTTTTCCCCTCTTTCACAGTGAATCTTGTTCTCAATGGGCAGTGTCTGCATGAGGCTTGGCTAACGCTGTGGAAGAGTCAGCAATCATAGAATCGTAGACTGGTTCGGGTTGGAAGGGACCTTAAAGATCATCCAGTTCCAACTCCTCTGCCATGGGCAGAGACACCTCCCACCAGACCAGCTTGCTCAAAGCCCCATCCAGCCTGGTCTTGAACACCTCCAGGGATGGGGCAGCCACAGCTTCTCCGGGCAACCTGTTTCAGTGTTTCACCACCCTCATGGGGAAGAATTTCTTCCTGAGATCTAATCTAAACCTCTCCTCTTTCAGTTCTCTCTGTTAGATGCAAGGTAAGCAGGTGAGGGGCTGGGCTGCTCATCTGCTTCAAGTCAGAAGGTGGACAGGAGCGGGGAAGCAACTTGGAAAGTGATTCATGCTTCTGATTCCTAGCAATGTTTGACAAAGGCAAGAGAAGCACAGATGAAAATGAGACCTGGTGTAAAGCTGGTCACTTAATGGAGTGGGATGAATCTCCGATGCCACACGTACAAGCTGTACAGACAGTGAGACTGGGACCACAGCAGTCCTCCATGACCTTTCAGATGATGAACTTACCCATATTTCTAACAACACTGCCATAATGCAGGATGCTCTGATGATCAACCAACTCCAGGCTCAGCTTTTTCTTTCATTTCAAGATAAATTATCCCCTTGTTTTGTATCTACATGCACACACGTCTCAGCTGGGAAAACCATCACCATCAGCCAATGATTCCCAGGAGCCTTGGGTCAAACACTGTGGTGACAGAATCATTTAGATTGGAATAAATGCTAATCACTGCCAAAACCATTTCCAGTGAGTGGTCCTGATACTTGCATGGGAACTGGAGCATCATCATCAGCCACACACTCCAACTCCATGTGTCCTTGAGAACAAACCAGATTGTATGAAGTGGCTCAGTCACAAGTGGAACCTATTGATTGAAAGCTTAGCAGGATAAGTGGCCTCAGAGGGCCACCATCCAGCACCTACCTGAATGAAACAAAAGGGACAAATGCACAGTGGAAGGGACATTTTAACCAGTTTGTGTAATCAGCACAGGATTGCTCTCTGTAGCTTCTCACCCTAGAAAGCAAATCTGGCCAAAGGTGTTGCCAACGTTTTCTTCAGTGCTGTGATCAAAGGCTGCCTGTCCTGCACTTCTGTGAAGCCTCAGCCTGATGGAGGGGGTGGCAGCTCAGCAGGTTTCATTTCAATGCCACTGACTGGAGAGATTTGTGAGAGATGCAGCCACAGGAGCTGTAAAATACATACAGTACATCTTCAGATGGCATGGAAAAGGTGTTTGTTTGCCATTTTGTGACTTTGCTTGATAAATTCCTCAAACTGTCCTTGGCTTTTATGCCAGTGGGATAAAGTAGGCTTTCCTGCCTCAAAACTTTGCCCAGCAGCCCCATTTCCAGACTCATGTGCCTGCTCCCACTCCACGGGATGGGCAGGGCTACCTTTGTCTTGTCTATCAAGTTGGGTAGATTAAAGCACCCACCCAATGCAAGATGAGATGGGAAATGGGAGAAGGACCCAATCACATGAATTGTTCCCCATGGCAACACGTGGGTCGGGGCAACCAGACAGACATTTTTCCCCCACCCTGCATCACGCTCTGCAGCAGCATGGCGAGTACTTCTGGGAACACTCTGGATCCCAGCTGAAAGTAGCCCTTCAAAAATAGCAATTTTTAAACTGAATCATTTTCCAAATCACACTCTAAAATTACTTCCCTTCCTGGCAAGCTCCCTGCAGTTCTTCTGTGTACAGACAAGCAGGCATTCAGAGGATTCTGGTTGCTCAAGTGCTGCACCAATCCCATTCTTCAGGTTCCTGCATCCATCCATCCGTGCATCTGTCCGTCCGTCCATCCCTCCCCTCTCCAGCACTGTGAACCTCAGCCCCTTTTTGAATACAAGGGCCACTTCTCTCACCCTAACAGACAGATTTACAAAGAGCTTTTTTTCTTTCCTCCAAATTGTTGTCAAGAGAAATGGCAGCCTACAGAACACTTTTGCTGCCTAATTGGCCATTCTGTCCTTTCAAAAATTCAGCCGTTCACTTGGAGAGCTGAAAGAGGCCGATCTCTTCTGAAAGCCTGGCCCTGATTGTGCTGAACAAGGTAAGATCCAAAAAAAAACCAAGAAGGTGGCTGGTTTGTTGCCTAATAGCCTACATGAACTCAACAGTGGGTTGTTGGGTATTCAGAAATTATCCTTTATAGGGTCTCAGAAATATATTACAGGGCTGCTTTTCCCTAAGTTGCAGAATACTATCTTTCCATTATTAAAATGTATTAAAAATCCTTTGCATGCTGAGACTCTGACTGAGATTTCCCTGCGCAATGCAATCATAGAAAACAAATTAACAGAACTAATTCAGCAAGAACATAACCCACCAGAGTGGAAGGTTTGTGCATAAAATGTGAAGTTTCATACTGCCCAAGAATGAGATGAGAAAAGTCATATGAACTGAACAAACTGCACAAGATGATGGGTGCCTTCAGCTTCCAATGACCTTACTGGCGAGTGAGAATACATTAATGAGCTCAGGGTGCTCAGAGCACTATACAGGATCGGGCCTTCTGAAATTGGCTATTCATCACATTTAAATTGAATGTAATTGTCAAGACTGAATAGCTAATTAGATTATTCTTTCTCTCAGTGAGAACAGTGGAAGTGAGAAAGCGTAGTTAGCTTATCACTGGGCCTCAGAAAAAATTAAAATAAAAAGGCAATTGTATAACTATTCATCATTTAGCAAGAAGCATGCAGGAATCTCTTGATTTAAACAGAGTAACTAGGGCTTAATAGAGCTCAGCTACCTGATAACACTTTCAGCCCAGGGTTAGAGATGGATCACTTACTAGCCAACCCATAAAATGACTTGGTTTTCAGCCCAGCTGGCTGCAGTGGTCTACTCATGGCTTCAAGACCAGCTACAAGCCTGCCTGTTTTTCCACTCCCTAAAAGGCCACCCTGATACAGACAGGAGACAAGAGAGTATAAATGGCCATTTCATCACTGGGCTGGTCTTTGCTTCAAAACCCCCAGAAGTACTCTGAGAGGAGGAAGAGGAAGCATTAGTAAACATCTCAGACTCCATGGAAATATACTTTTCCCCTAATACTTCATAGTTAGTGTACTTTTCACGGTCTCAATCTGTTATCACACTAAGTAGGGTACCAGGAAGAACTCACCCTCTGTCCCAAAATATCCAGACTTCTAACTTAGAAAACTGGCATATTCCCTTACATTATGCATTACGACTAAAGACCCTGTTTGCGATGTTACCAAGATTACACAGACTACCAATGACCTCATCCATTTATTTTAGTTACAAAGTAATATCAAAGCAGGGACTGTCCCCTTAAATGCAGTAGGAGATACAAGTGAAGAGCAAAGCACAGAAAGGACATGGACCATTGGAAGGGGTCCAGAGGAGAGCTATGAAGATGATCAGAGGGCTGGAGCACCTCTGCTATGAGGACAGGCTGGGGTTGTTCAGCCTGGAGAAGAAAAGCCTCTGGGGAGACCTTACACCCCCTTCCAGACCCTAAAGGGGCTACAGGAAAGATGGGGAGGGACTCTTGATCAGGGAGTTGAGCCACAGGACAAGGGATAACGGTTTTAAATTGGAAGAGGGGAGATTTATATTAGATCTTAGGAAGACATTCTTTCCTGCGAGAGTGGTGAGGCACTGGAACAGGTTTCCCAGAGAAGCTGTTGATGTCCCATCCCTGGAGGTGTTCAAGGCCAGGCTGGATTGGGTTTTGAACAACGCGTTCTAGTGTCCCTGCCCGTGGCAGGGGTGTTGGAACTTGATGATCTTTAGGTCCCTTCCAACCCAAACCATTCTATGATTCTATAAGAGGACCATCTCATTGCCTGTGCAGTTTGTTGAGCATCCAGACTAACCATAATACCTTTCAAAGAAAAGTGATTTCCTTAGCATGTGTTACATATCAAAACCTAAACTACATTGGCATGTGTAAAGAGCAGCACAAAAAACCACCTGCACATTAATCCCAGTTGCAGTAACAGTTACAAATCTATTTGTCTTCTGTCCCTGTCAAGGTAGAAAATATGTCTGGTTACTCCCAGCCAGATGCACGGTTCAGGCCAGGGACTGTGTGGCATGTTTGCATTCAAATTACATGAGACACTTCCAAGTAATTTCCATGCCAGTGTAGTGGCAAAAAAAAACTCCTAAATTTTGTACTTGGATGCTTTATTTTTTTCTCAGCAGATATTCATTGTGAAGTCAGTGGGGACATGTAGGAGTGAAGCTTGTATTTAAACCAAGAATTCAACTGCAGAGGTCCTGGTATCCCTGTAGTCAAAAGAAGTGGTCTTGCCAACTTGCTTGTAAGTCACATGGTCAAACCATGGTTGAGAATTTAAAGATTTTACCCACAAAAGGAAAAAAACCCCAACTGTTCCCTTGAAAGGAATAACAGTAATTGGGCGGTTTAAGTTTTAAAATGCAATAATAAACTTTATTCTTTAATAAAAAGAGATGATGTTCAGTGTTATGACCTATTTTCAGACAATAGTTTAATTGAACATTTAATGAATGCATCTCCTTTCTTTGCACAAGGTTCGCTCTAAACAACCAAGCTAATAATGTAAACATCACCATTTGATTATTAAAATAATTACTTTGACAAACAGCGGCCTCCTGGCAAACAAGATGGCTGGTGAGATGTACACAATGTGCCCGCAGTGCTGGGGTCCAATTTTAGCCTAAAACCCCATTTACAGCTGATCATCAGTTCAATTTGATTCAATGAATCAAGCAAATTGATAAAAACATCATTTATTCAACCAAATGGCTGCCTTTAGGAATTTTCCCCAAGCAGATGTCCCAGCTTCAGGATGTTCCCCCAAACTTTTGGTACCAGGAACAGATTAACCAAAACCATGACCTTCCTTTAAGCCAAAATCCTGTAGGTGTGGAGAATTTCTATCCAGCTAATGGAGCTTTTCTGGGAGTTATTTACTTTGGAAAGGACCATGCCTTTTCAGCAAGACTTTAATGAAGGAAAAAAAAAAAAAAAAAAAAAAAAAAAAAGAGAAAGA
>VXBJ01007575.1:636902-708643 GCA_013400055.1 Nycticryphes semicollaris
CCGCGCCCGCCGCGCCGCGCACCGGATGATGCCCCCGCGGGGGGCGGCGGGCTCCTGCCGCCGGCGGCGCCTGGCGCCCCTCAACGAGGACAACGGGCGGTTCCTGCTACTGGCCGCCCTCATCGCGGCGTACCTGAGCGCCGGCGCCACCGTCTTCTCGGCCCTCGAGAGCCCGTCGGAGGCGGCGGCGCAGCTCCGCTGGAACCGGACCCTCCACAACTTCAGCCGCATCTTCAACATCAGCCTGCCGGAGCTGCGCGCCTTCCTGCGGAGCTACGAGGCGGCCATGGCCGCCGGCATCCGCGTTGACGCCCTGCGGCCCCGCTGGGACTTCCCCGGCGCTTTCTACTTCGTGGGCACCGTCGTCTCCACTATCGGTGAGCGCTGCCCCGACGGCCGCGCGGCGGGAGCCGCCCGGCAGGGGTGATGCTGCGGCCGCGACCCCGGGGCGGTCGTTATACCCACCAAAGTTTGGGGAGAGGCATCGCCGCGTTGCTATGGCAACCGGGGGCCTTGCAGTTGCGGGGGGGAGCGTCCGGGTCCCTGTCCTCACTCACCCCCGACCCCGGCGGGTCGCGGTCCAACTTCCCACCCCAGGGACCGGCGCTGGGCTCCGTTCCGGCAGCCGCTGGGGCCGCTGAGCGTCGCGGCTGACGGTGCCCCGGCCGGGCGCGGTGAGACCCCTTCCCCACCTCCCGCCCCGCTCCCCCAGCAAACTTTCGCTGCCGGCCGTGCGGCTGCTTGGTTGGGCTTCAGCCGGCCTCCCGGGGGCGAGCGGGGCTGGTCGCCCTCTGAGGAGCCCAGCCCGCTCCCCTGCCCGGGGCGGGAAGAGCCTGGTGGTCGGATGGCTCGTTACCGGGAGAAGCAGCGTAGGGTCTGGTAGGCAGCGGGCTACTGAAGATGCTGAGCGGTACCCAGGCTATAGCGGTGCCTAACCAGTGAACTTGATACTGGTTTTTAACGGCTGGCAAAGTTAAGATGCATGTAGGAATAAAGGCATAAGCTACACGAAGCAGTACATCTCCTGGCTGTACCATAATAGGCATTCTCAGTACATTGCGGGCTTCAGCTGACAGCAGGGTTTTGTATATGATCAGTGTTTAGGAAAAGCAGCACTTTACGAGCAAATGGTGAGTTTTTAGGGGTGGAATTTTATTTTTTTTACTCTAAACTTTTAACATTTTTACTCTAAAATTACCTATTTTTACTTCTGTACTCTATAAATACCATTAAGAACTAACAGGGAGATGTACTTGAAGTGAAACTCTGGCTGTCTGAGGCTCTTGGGGTATTGCTTGTGAAATCCTGTCCCTGCGTACACAAGATTTTACCAATCTTCTCTCTCTGCCAGTCTTTAAGTCTTGTAACAAGCCAATTGTCTTGGGGGTTCTGAGCATAAATGTCATGTGTTCCCTTTATTAGAGAGGAAGAAACACACAGCTCGTTACTGCACTTACATTCATTACGTTCGAAAATGTTTTACCAATAGTGACTAATCTCCGTAATAGAGTCGTGATGGTGACTACAGCAATGTTGTCAAGTATTGTTACTTTTTGCATTGAATTATTCAGCTAACTTTTCCTTTCCAAGTACATTCAATAGTCCAGTCATTAAAATACTATTTTAATTAAACGTTAGGCCTTCTTTATCACAAGAGCGCATATTTTTAAGAGATCATAATGACTGACCTGAATGGAGGAGGGAAAAAAGACAGTGTATTGTTAAACCCACTCTTTCCTTACACCTGCTAGAGCAAACAGAAATCTTCAGGAGATGTGTAAATGTGGATCCATTCACTTCTCCATGAACCCTGGCTTCTCCTCGCTGTGGTTATTGAAATTTAAAGTTTCCTCTTCATTTGCAAGCGTTTGTTTGCATCTCCGCTTCATCACCCTGCCTGCAGTCATTTATACCTGGGCGGAGGGAACGAGAAAAACTCAGCGGGGTTTTTTTGGCAGTCACGACAGGTGTAAATGGCTGAACCAAGAATTGTGTTTTTCATATTCCTGTAGTGCGACCCAGGGCACCGCTCTCTCTTTGTAGCCAGTAACGTCTACATCTCCCACATGCGAGATTGAGCCTTGGATTCTGCCAAGTATTCCCCTGTGCAGTACCTCCCAGTTGCACCCTACCTGCTGATACTTCTGGATTCCTTACAGGACTTTGCCTGAGTTCACCGGGCTGGCTGTAGAGCAAGGTTTTGCTCTGGGTGAGGAGATGGCAGCAGAAGGTAGCTCGAAGTGAAAATGAGTTGTGCCTTTGGGCAGAGTTGTGGTGCTGGGGGTGCCAAGCTACAAGTAGTGACTCCTGGAGTCCCAGCATCCCAAGGCCATTGCACCCCATCTCGGCAGAGCTACCAGCTACCTGTACAGCTGCTTCTGCCCCCATCTCAGCCCTTTTCCGTGCTTGTTCCTTCAAGCTGCTGTGGCTTGTAGAGAGGCAAATCTCATGGAGAGCTCAGCAGCTCGTGTACAGCCTGGGCTTCTTCCACCGCACAGTTGTATTCAGTTATTACTGGCAGCTGTGTTTGCCCAGCAAAAGCAAGAAAACCCAGTGAATTAACTAGTTGTCCTGCTAAAACCCCAAAGCTGTATGTGCTTTAATGAAACATGCACAAAGCTGCTCGATCCCAGTTGCAGCATGGGGGAAACCAAATGGTGGGCATGAGAATGTCAGCTGGGGGAGTGGTTCCAGTGCTATTCCTTTGTGGGAAAAAAGGAATTTCCCCTCCCAACCAGCTTATTTCTGTACCTACCTACCTGGAGCACCTCTGATCCCACTACCAGCTCAAACACCGTGTTATCCTTGTTCAGAGCAGTTTCACTTGCTTTCATGTCATAGTTCCTTGACGAGGAGAATGCTGTCTTTACTCAACCTTGCTGAGAACTACCAGACATCCAAAGTCAAAACAGCTTGCCTTCCTCAGCAGCTTCACCTGCTACATGTGTCAAAGCAACTTTACTGCCGCAGCTAAACATGCTCCTTTCCTAGCGACGCGTGGAGAAGCTTTCTTATTCACTGCTTAGCAAACAGCAGGTAGTCACTGTGTCTGTCAAGGGTCAAATGCCCCTGTTTTAATCAGCTTCTTACCTGTAGAGGATTCCAACTTACAGAAAACTCACTTGATCTTTTTGAGTCCTCGCTCTGCCCTCCCTGGTTTTAATAAAACTGCTAAATCCTTCATATCCAGGCATTAAAATACAGTCACTGGGGACAGGGCTGGAAGCTTTCCTGGGGTTTGTGGAAGCTGAACAGAGAGAGGGAGGCTCCAATTCTTCGTCCTTCTGTGAACACAAGGATTAGGCACCTTTGGGCTTGGAGAAAACTGCTCCATCTAAGCAGCATCCAACTGTTCCCTGAGCAGGGCCTTTGCAGAGCTGAGCAGCTCCCCTTCACAAAGTACTTCGTCTCCTGTCCTTCCCTGACGGCAGTTCTGCATCTTCCCTAATTATACGGGGATACAATCAAACCCTCTGGGTCAGAAACATGTCAGTGGGGTCTTTAAGAAATGGGAGAGTTAAATGTTAAGTCTAGTCTTAAAGCATTTTCCTGAATAGCCTCCAAAGTGAGTGGCTTACTGTCCATCAAACACCCTCTGGCGAGCACTCTGGGCATTATTATTTTTTTTTATTGCATTGTTTGTGGTTGAATAATGAAATGTTGAGTCTATTTTTCATTAAACATAGTGATTTTCTATGAGCTATGTAAGAAAATTCTTTGGTCTAATTTCTGATTGCTTGCTGTCAGTCTACACCATTTATTCAGTCATTATTTTGCACTCCAAAAGTATTTTTTCTCATAGGCATTTATTATTATTTTTGTACTGATTTCTTTAAGGAACGGCCAGTGAAATTTATTCGTGATTCATTGGTCTGACTGGCAGTAGACTTTGCTTTTCAGTTGAGTTTTTTTCTTTCCTTCCTTTCCCACATACAAATCACAAATACTTCCTAGCACTTTCTTGAAGACTGAAAGCAAAGCATAACTCAGACCAGTTTTCTTCCTGGTGAAGTGTTGCAGAGCACGGCATCATTGATCATAGCTTTCCCCATATTCTAGCACATAAAGCAACTCCAGGATGCCCGAAGCTCTGGATTTCTAACTCACTCCATGAGTCTAGACTCTCTATCCAGATTTTTTTTTCCTGTCATAAATGTCAGAATAAAGATTAGGTATGTATATATTAAAACATACTGAGATATTGACTTATTACTAAATTTGGATTTTAAGCTTCTTACCTGGAGGTACATGTTTCAAAATCCTTTGGAAAGATCAAGTGATATGATTGCTTTATAGAAATCCATACCAGGCTCTAAAAAATGAGGTCAAAAGAAGTAGTCCAATTCATAAACATGATTTTTCAACATAATAATTTTAAAGAGCACCTTTATCGTGGCTGGATGGTTTGGGGTTGAAGCACGTGTGGGTTATAGGTGCTTTGAGAAGAAATAGTGCAAAGATCTTTCTTCTCTACCACTGTGCGAGGGTTAGAGGTGTTTAGGGCATGGTGTGAGTGGGACTATTCATTCTTTTCTTGTCCCTGAGGTATCCTGTTAAATGACTCAGTGTTTGTGTGGACTGACAGCTCCACCCAAAGGGATGGGGCATGTTCTTCACCAATACATTGAAGAGATAACAGTGAGATGGGCTTTGAACTCAAGTGAAGAAAGGCTGTAATAACTGGTATTTTCTACCAGCTACCTACTTCCCAGCAGCTGCGTTCTCCTTGCTTAGGATGTTGGCTGGGTTAGACCCCCTTCCCTCTGGGTCCTCTGTAGAGACATCATTTCTGCTTGCTCTCCACAACCTAGGCACCATCACCACTCACTTCTAAAATCTCCCTTGGCTCTGTGTTGTAGCCTTTTGAGAAAATCTAGAAAAGTAGATGTGCTGAAGGCAGTAATTCAATGGTCTGCAAGTGCATGGTCAGATATTGGACTGCACTGGTAGGAGCCAGGGAGTGAGCCCTCCCAAGAGCAGGCACTTCACATGGTAATTAGGCAACAAATTCCACAAATAACCAAGTTTGTCTGAAGGCTTTTAAGGGAGAAATATATTTGCCTTGTCTTCTTCATTGACACATTTCAGGATATGCAGCTGGGGAAGGTTCTGGCTCTCTGCTGTCCATGAAGGCAATTTCACTGTGTACACAGCCAAAGCAAACCAAAAGGTGACAGTCAAACCAGAGTGTGCACCTGATCAGCATCAGTGTTAGGTTTTCTCAGGGCTCTGCAATTCTCTGAGGCTTGTACAGGCAGCTTTTGCAGAGGGTTCAGATTAGGGAGGAGTTGCCTACAGAGTTGACCTTCTTCAAGTAAAAAAAAAAAAAACCACCCCAAACCACAAACAAAAGCCAGATAAGAAAGCAGTTTGGAAAGCAAGCAGTGTTATTAATCTGCAGCATTAGGTTATTTGTCTTTGCCAGCCTACAAGCAGTCTGCAGCCAGCATGACAACGTGTTTCAGCATGGTCTGCTGCGGCCACATCTGATTCCTTAGGTGCCTGTGATGTTTTGATCAATGTGCCGGTGGACATCCAAAGGTTATTTTCTCACCACAGTTTGATCTTGATAGAGAACAGAGACCAAGAGGCTCAGAGGTCAGCAAGTCAATGGTCAACATATATCTGTGGGGAGAAGTAATCCTGCAGTGATTTTCCTTCGATGACGACCTGGCACCATAGCAATGTTTTCTACTTGCTGTATCTTCATAGCTTCATGGGAGTATTAACTTCTTCAGGTACCACTGATGATGCCCACTAAATGTGTGGGCATAGGTTGGGTGCTCTGAGCAGGAAAGTATTCTAAATCACAGCTTGCCTTCTTGTAGTTGAGAGCAACAACTGGAAGCTTTACTTGGAGTACATCCCTGTCATTATGTCAGTGGCTTGAGGTGTCTCCACTGAAGGGTCACGATTAAATAATTTTGATCCTAAATTTGTCGGGTTTTTATTTGAGAAGGCGTGAAGGAGAAACCCTCTTACTTTAAATAAGGCCCTTTTTAAAAGAAAAGTTTTCTGAAAATATTATTTTAATCACTTGCAGGACTGTGTAGAGTTTACCTGCCTCTGTAGGGTTATGCCAGATGCCGAAAGTGAAGCTATTACTGTGCTTCAGCCATCTCAACTGAGTGATTTCTACAGAGCCACATAGCTCAGATTACTCAACCTAAGAGTTTCAGAGGTTTCTTAAATACTAAACCCACTCTATGAAACCCTGTATTTCAAAACACGTCAGTACAGTGGAGATCTATTTGTTGGTTTACGGCTGGAGACACTAGAGATATTAAGCCAGGGGACGACTAAATTGCACTCTTTTTGGTGTAGCTATGGAGTCTGAGGTGTTCACTGAAACCTGACGTCTCCAAACTGAGTGTCAAGCACCACAGAATCTCAGAGCAGTCACCCAAAAAATAAAGCCCATCTGGAGCATCAGGGAATAAAGAATTTGCCGGGCATCACATGAGATGATCTGGTTCCACACCTCAGAAGTCAGGGGAAGTTTTATATTGTATCATAGAATCATAGAATGGTTAGAGTTGGAAGGAACCGTAAAGATCATCCAGTTCCAACCCCCCTGCCATGGGCAGGGACACCTCCCACTAGACCTGGTTGCTCAAAGTCCCATCCAGCCTGGCCTTAAACACTTCCAGGGATGGGGTATCAACAACTTCCCTGGGAAACCTCTTCCACTGCCTCACCACCCTCACAGTAAAGAATTTCCTTCTGGTATCTAATCTAAATCTCCCCTCTTCCAATTGACTTAGAGTGTGCCAGTTCAGGGTTGAAACAAAGACAGACTACAGGTTGTAATCAAGGATTCTCCATTTTTTCAGCCTTTAGGGTCCCTATAGGTCAGGTAATGGAAGGGGCAATGTCTACTTACTGGGTATATATATCTCACTTAGCGTTACACTCGGGTTGGTCTTCAGTGATATTCCTGCTGGGCAGCAATTGCCTGTATTTCGGTTCCCTATGCATTTACAAGAGTTTGGAGATGTGATTTCAAACCAAACATGGGTGAGCCAAAATACCACATTGGTGGCTCTCTGTTTGCACAGGTGACATGTATGGCTCCAGCTAGTTGGTAAACCAGTTATCGCACCTGTAATAGCAGCGAGGATAATAATTATTGGCCTTATCTGCTCTCCTGTTTGTGTCGGGCTCTTAATTCCAAATCTTGACTGAAACCCTGTGGGCTGTGTTCCCATGGAGCCCAGCCAGTCCCTAGCCTCTGCTGTCCCCTCTGCTCTTCTGGGGATGTTCCTCCTTTCTTTTAGAGCTTGTCTCACACTCTTCTGTCACTTGCCTTTCCCAGGCACTCAGTTTCTGCTGCCTCCCTCCCAATTAGTACACCCTCTTCTACTGATGATCTATTTGCTTGATTAATTTTTGAATATTTGCTTTATGTCTTTGCAATATTTTGATTAATAGCTCCTGAAGAAGTCAAAAGTAAAGCTTTACAGTTTCTTTCTTGTCTCGATCACGCCTGTCCCTCATCCCTAGTGTTAATTGTGCTATTGAACCTCATTTCTTTTTTCAGACAAACTATTTCTTCCTTCTCCCAGTGTCTTCAGTTTGACACAGATCATACACACTTCATAATTTTTTCTCACTTTTACCACTGGATCACCTTTGCAAGACAGTGTGCCTTGCTTTTATGTGAACTTTTAATTGCTCTTCATTGTGGAGACAAGTGAAAAGCAATTCTAGGATAGATCTGTTAACAATTAATTTTACATAATAATATCCACTCCTGGTGTTGTGCTGGAAAATACAATGTCATTTCTTTAATCTAATGAATGCGGTATTGCCTTATCTTTGCAGCTATTGAAGTCAAGGAGAATTTTACCTCTTGACACCATAGCATCAGGGTTAGAGCAACAGAAAACAAACACAGAAGATTTAATCCGCTATTTTTAGTACATTGACAGCTTGATATTACTGGAAATATATCCTGTACCCATGTTCCATATGAGCCTTACTTACCTTTATCAAAAGAGACAGTTCTCATAGTGTGTCAGCACCAAGTGTCTCCCTGAGCATGTTTTGGGAGAAAGCAGGTAAGGACAAAGATGAAGGTTTGTACTGGTGAAAAGGTGAAATGTAAAGTCCTCCTGAGCACAACTACTCTTAAAAGTGATAATAAACCTTTTGTGAATAGAAACACTTAAGCAACAAACAGAATTGTAACCTAAGGGGCAATTGCATAGCAATCCAGACAAATCAAATATCTCCTCAACTCTGCTTCTGCAGAAGTAAATAGGAGCCCGGTCTACAGAGCTTTAGGAAATCCCCCCTTATCCATGTTAGGTTTATAAAAATACGTAGGTCTGATGTTGCTGGCACCTACAGGTTTGTGACATGGCTGTAATATATCTTTGAGCTCACTGGTCTGCTGATGGCAACGGGTGGCACACCTAGCAGTAGACGTCGGAAGGTCTCGACAAGCTGTCTCTTGAATCAAACCAAGAGAAAAAGAGAGAAAATTAAATCTAATTTGATGAGATGAGGCAAAGCATTAGCAGTCTTTTCAAGGAATTAAGGCTTTGGAGTGCAATAAGGTAAGAAATTGAATAGTTTGATGTTAACATATAGGATTACTTATATGGGTGAGGTACTGCTATTGCTTGTGTTTAAAAATCCATAGTAAGTACTCCTTACTCGTTGGTGAAAAAAAAGTGAAAATACCGTGATAACAAATACAGCCCTGTGGTGGTCCCTCAATGAACTTTAAACTTTCTGAACTTGTACTGCTGCAGCTTCTTCTTCCCCTTTAGAAGTGATGGGCCATTTGGCCCATACACATTCATTCTCAAGTCTTAGGCAGGCAAATTTAATCAAGGCAGAAACAGCAATTAGGAGAAATTTGCCCACATGAGACCTGCATGAGAAATCAAATTCAGTAAATTTCAATTAAAAGAAAGCCAGATAGAATCCTTTTGATTATTCCATATTGAATATTTTTGTCATCTCTTTACTCAGACTGAGTACTGTACAAGCAATGTATTTATCCCATGAGGATAAATAAAAAATACAGTGTCACTTATGCTCAGCATGTAGGGAGTTGAGTCTACTTTAAGCCTTTGATGATGGAAATGAATGTGGTGTAGAGATCTTCAATACAAATGGTGATCTTAATGGGGAGTAGGGGAAAAACTCGTGTGATAAAATGGTTTGTCTGTCTACAAAAACTGCTGCTGGCAGAGTTGCAAGGACCAGGAAAATCTCAGATGAAATCAAAAGCTCAAAATGATCATCATAAAGTGGTAAAGTTGTTCGGTATCATTAAATTTTAAAGTAGTCAAGGGAATGCATACTGAAGAAGGAAGAGTTAAATGCAGAAATAGAAAATGAGAAGTAACTGGTTAGTCAGCAGTCCTGTCACCCTGTATTTCTATTGCAATTACTTAACATTAGGTCTTTGTGCTTCCATGAATGAATTAGAGGAGCTGCCTGAGCTAAAAGATACTTAAGAATTTGCTTCTTTTCTTTCAGCTAGAACTTTTTGAAGAAAGAGATTCAGGAAGGCATATTTAAACCTCTAAAAAGTTGAGGTAGATTGTTCAAGTTTTTTTTTTCATTAAATCATAACTGTAAATGTTTACATGGAAATCCAGGAAAAAAATGGCCAAACAGTGTTAAAGATTTTGCCCTGTATGTTTAGCTCCTTCTTGTCCTACAGGTCCGTCTTTATAGGCTGACTCTTAGTAAAGCAGAAGAGCTGAGACAGCTATTAATAAATAGATGTTCTCTGAATACCTGCACAAATACCAAATACCTGCCAGAAGTAAACGCTGCAAGTCTATTGTTTTATCTATTCAAAAGATAAGCCAGTGATGTAACCATTTGACAGCCATTCCCATTTGTAAGGCTTAGAAATTCCAATCCCAGGAATGACATCTTGTTTTATCAGACTTCTCATGTGGGGAAATACGACATAACACCCAAGATTGCTTGCAAAATTCCGATAATGCTATTCCTTAGCTTGAAATTAGAAGTATTGTGAGAGGTACCGGCACTGGAGTGGCAGTACACATACAAGTATTCTTTTGAATATTGTCTCAAGAATATAACAAAATTTGGATGCCATTATTCTTTTTTTTCCTTTGCAGTTCGGAAAAAAAGGTGTTGCACAACCTTGGGTCTGCTCAGGCATCTGAAATGCGACTGCAAGTTTCAATAAACGGCAAAAGCAGGTGTGAATGCTAATGTTTGAAACACTCAATTTGAAATAACAAGGGATAAGCTTTTTCTTGTTAGAGTGTTGCTTAGATACACAATTATCTACACCAAAAAACATTCTCAAAAACATAGGGAAATAAGAGTGGAAGCAGCTTTAAAGCTGAAAATTAAGAATGCAAGAGAAATCAACTTTTGAAAGCACCTGGAATCCTATCATCAGCTACATGAAGAGTGTAGGAAGGTCAGAGAGGGTGGCAGTGTATGGCTTCACATACTGGACAGATCTCAGGAGGAATTGCCCACTCTTGGGGTCCTTGAGCTACGCCTTGATGTATATCCCTGGTTACTGAGACAGACAGTGTGTGTTTCTTTGTTATTGTGTGTTTGTTTTCTGCAGCCTTTTGAGAATAATTACTCTAAATTTAGAGAAATTTCCTGTGTCTGAGAGTGTCTCAGAAACCTCCGTGTTTTAGCACACAACCTCAAATGTGAGCAAGGGTGTGATGTGGCCCTGACAGCTGTTAAGGCAGGATATTAAAGACCATTAGCTTCCAGTGGAAGGAAGTGCTTTTCGACAGTAATATAACTTAAACAACCGAGGAGCTTGTAGGCTATATTTTTATGTTACTAACACCACTACCATTTCAGAAGAGATTATAGCAAAATGGTTTTCACCCAGCTATTAGGATAAGGAAAGAAAATAAAGCAAAGATAGGACTCTCTGATCATCAGGTGTGGAGACAGCCACAAGAACCAGCTCTGACCTGGCTTAGGTCAATTCACAAGGAAGTAGAACTCAACAAAAAGAAAGAGCATCCTGCTTTCATCCTCTTTTTTTAGGAATTTTCCTTTGCAAAGTGGTTTGGCGCTAATTTAGCCAACACCAACTCATATTCTTTCTGTTTTAACAAGCTATTAGAGCACCCCAGTTGTGCCGTAGAGCAGAGTAACTGACAAAACAAGAAGGGGTTTAATATCACCTTGCTTAAGATTTGCCCAAGAAAGGTAGCATAAAATGAAGTAATAGTTTCAGTCTTGGTTTTTATAACTGTAAACCAGAGTCTGTCCCCAAGAGTTTAGCAGAGAAGAATATTATATTATTTATAAAAGCAATAAAACCTGAAGAAAAAAAATAAAGCAATTAAAAAAACCTGAAGAAAAAAAAGGCTATAAAACCTGACGTTTATATATGAACAATATGTTAATGGAGAAGTTAAGGAAGGTTGTCATGCCACAGAACACCTCCATCCCTTTACAGCTGAGAGTTGGCCCCTCACTACAGGAAGGAGATTGAAGTGCTGGAGCGTGTCCAGAGGAGAGCCACCAAGCTGGTGAGGGGTCTGGAGAACAAGTCGTACGAGGAGAGGCTGAGGGAACTGGGCATGTTTAGTTTGGAGAAGAGGAGGCTGAGGGGAGACCTTATTGCCCTCTACAACTACCTGAAAGGAAACTGTAGAGAGGCAGGGATTGGCCTCTTCTCCCAAGGGAATAACGACAGGACCAGAGGAAATGGTATGAAGCTGCGACAGGGGAGGTTNCCAGTTTGTAGGTCCTGACTTTCTTTTCTGTGTGCAGTTTGAATTCATACTCCTCTGATTTTCATATTTCTCTGAACTTCGTTCTCCATCATTTTAGAAGAGGGCCCCTGTCCCTCATTAGAAGTTGTGTCCTGATGCAGTAGGATCAACCGGAAAACCCAAACATGAGCTTTTCAAAGATTTCCAGCCTCAAGCTTATGACCCTCCCTGTGTGTTCCCATCTCTGGGGGGGGCTCCTTGCAAGACCTTGGGCCAGAGCTGGTGATGCTGGTGGCTTGGCACAACTCAGTCCCCATTTGGTCATACAAGGTGCATGGAAGAGCAGCCAGCCCCATCCAGGGAACCGTAAAACTGATTTAGAGACTTTTCTGCTTCTTTCTTGTCCTGATTCTGCGCCAAAGCAGCTCAGCCAGACCAGTTACCAGCCTCCTTCTGTATTCATTGAGCTTCATGTTTACAATAATGGGATTTAGTAATGAGCAAGGGTGGGGTTTTTTCAGTTAGTCTTAAATAAGAGCTTTCTTCTTACGCTGTAGAATATGGGCAACATGCAGTACAACTCAGAAAAAAAGTTTGCCTATTTCTGGTAAATTAATAGAGGAGGAGCACTGCTGCTGGTGGTGAAGCTGAAACCCCAGCGTTTCTCTTTTTGAGGGTCATTTATCACTCAAATTTACAAAAGTTTGACCACTTGAGCTAATAAATGTGTCTGCTGAGTACTCACTTGAAACTGAAGAACTTTCTTGGAAAGTTCAACTTGAAGGTGTCCGCAGAGAAAACACAGTTGGGAGACCTGCTGCAAAGAGGAAAAGGTAAATTTTATATATAATACTTATACATATATATATAGAGAGAGTATAAATTTATATATATATATATATATAAACTAAGAAGGTTGCTAGAGGAACCAGAGAGCCCTAGCATCCCTGGCATGACAGAGCCACCCTGCTGCCTCCCAGCCCTGGGCACAAGGTACTACTGCCCAGCCCCATCTCTCGTCCTCATCCAAGTCACTTTGGGGTGTAATTTTAGGTTTGTCTTTGTCATTCACCTCTATAGAAAAATCTTGATACCTCTTGGCCTCTTTTTATACACTTCACATGCATCTGGTAACTAGTAACAATTAATTAACTTTATTTTTTAGTTATCTATTGTCATGGTTTGCAATTAATTAACATTTTTTTTTTCAAGGAAGCTTAGGTTATTTTAGGCTGAAAATTCTATTAACTCTTTTAAAAAAACAGTGGACATTAAAGAGGAATGAAAATATGGCCATGACCTTTCAGGCTGAGATTTAAATCACAGCCAGCAGAGAAACACTGAGAGTGATTGATTCTGGTGTTCACTGATGTTATGCTCAGTAGCGCTTTGGATAACCAATAACATGATCACAGTTGTGTGTAAACAGAATGAAATTGCTACTGTGGAAAGCCTTTAATAATTGCCTGCAGCTCCTTGAAACTCCTTAATGTTCAATTAATCATCTCCTGCCTCTGTTCTGCCAGCGTGGCTCCTTTTGAGTAGTGGTTGTCTCAAACCTGACTAATACTTCCCTGGCGGAGAGGTAATGAGGATCAACAGTGGTGACCTGGATGGTGTTTAACTATGCTCATCGAGTTCATCACGGTGCTCTGTCAGGTCACAGAAGAGGCTGAGCATCTTTTCCAAGAGCCTCTGGGGGATCGGGTGCATGCATGCATATTTTCATGTGCTGAACAGAAAGGGGGTGGGGAGGTGAGGTAAGACCTGGTTTAGCCCCCCTGATTCACAAAGAAATTTACAGGGGCTCTGACCACCTTATTGTAGGCACTGGGGAGAACATGTCCATGCTAAAAGAATATTATTAAAATTACCAAAAAGTTAGGAAATGCCAGAAACAGCCTGCTTATTCAACTTGAAGTGATGTATATATATTACCAAGGATGGATGGATGGATGGATGGATGGATGGATAGATAGATAGATAGATAGATAGATAGATAGATAGATAGATTATGGGCATCAGTCATTAGTTGCATAGTCAGTATTTTCTCCATGCTCCAGTTCACGGGTTACTGCAAGCTTGTGTACGATACAGGTGAGACCAGCCCTAAAATCTGTGGTTGTATCTTCAGACTTAGCTTGGGTCTAATTTAAAGCGTGTTAATGCACACAGTGTTGGACAGACCACTACTGTTCAGGAGCTCTGTTTCCAGACAGTAATCTAAATAAGATCAAGTGTGATTATGTGGCAGCAGCTTTGATATTAAAGGCTCTGGCAATGGAAAAGCTCTAAAAAAATTCACTGTTTGAGCCTAAGGAGAGGGTATTTTAATAAAGCAAGCTGACAAAGATGTTAAAGGGAAAGTAAGTTTTTAATGTGCAGTCTAGAAATGCAAAGCCAGGTGGGAGAACTGCCTCGTAATGTTCTCACTCCTTGGGTAAGAGCACTGGATGCAGCAGGAGGTTTCCATCTGCGGCAGTTTTGTCATCTCTGAGCTGTGACCCTGTATCCAAGGCAACTGTTTCTGGATGTTAGGTGGTAAGGAGCTATAGAATAAATGAGAGGCAGTTGTGAAATATACAGGTATGACTCTATCTGGAACAATAACCATGAAATGCTAACAGGTGGAAAAGGGGTTGAAGGGAGCGCCAGAATCCAAATGCAGAATTTTAGTCTAAAAATTCAAAATATGGTATCTTCCTTGATGCAGTGTACATGTTAGTCAATAAAGACCAACTAGGACTGTGGAAAGCCTTGAACTAAAGCAAGTGTGGAACAGACACAAAACAAAATTAGTTGCTCAGTCTGTCTGCCTGTATTCTGTTACCCTTGGGGATTAGCTCTGGAAGCAGCATTATGATTATAGGGTGGGGGGTTTGGTTTATTTCTGAGAAAACATTTGTTTAAAAAGTTCTATTTAACAATTTTTGTTTATTTTGATTACTTATTAAATATAACTGCATTATTAAGAGGTGGTAGAGGTGGTGCTACTCTTGTGATCTACAGTCTGGGATTTAAAATGATTTAAAATGTAGGAGCCACGTCCCATGGCAGGACGCCTCTGTAAGAATTGCTGAGGGCCTGGCTGAAAGAAGCAGGGACACGTGGTGTCATGGTAAAGGCTGGAAGACTTTTTTGTATTGAACTTGAAAGGTCACCCAAACTTTCCTCCATCTCTGGTATACATATCTTTACTAGAAGACTTATCAACCCCTTTAACCTCAAAATATAGTATAACAAGGTAATGGCCAAACTGATTGGCCTGAGAAAAGAGCTCACAGGTAGTAAAGCTGCTATTCCTTCTTTTTTCTTTTTTTTTTTTTCACTTTTTTTTCCCTGGTACCAACCATCTCTTTTACCCATAAGAAAATAGGTAAAAGAAAAGAGGGGAAATGGGCAGCATATCACAAGGCACGTGAGTCTTCACAAGTTTGTCTAGTTGCACCACCTCTTGAATCCATCATCAGCTTAAGTAAATTAAACGTCCAGATGAGCAGAATAGTAACCACAAAACCTGTTATGCAAATGAGGGTGAGGGACTCATTAATTGCTTACCCATGAGAGGCTGCTGAGGGATAAGCGATATCCGAGATACCTCTACTAATTCCATTTCTTTGGGGAGAAGAAGTATCGAACAGTGAAATTAATGCTGCCATAGAGCTTGTATCTGAAGTGGTGGGTCAGAATTAGCATGAGGGAGGTTGAAATATTGTGAATGAGCCACAGAATATCAACCCAAAGGTACCTCTTCAATGTATGTTGGGGCCATGAAAAATGCAAAGCACCATTGTGCTTCTTTCCTTGTACTGTCTCAGAAACACAGGCAGTTCTGCATGAATTAATTTCACCCAGGCATCACGGTGTATTTAGCCTTGAGCAAGGGCTGAGCTCAGACACATTGCACAGAGGACACCAGGACCCCTCATGGTCCAGGAATAAATACAGCCAGTGAAGGAAGACTCTGTATGAAGAGTACATGAGTACGCTTCTGTCTGCTGTGGACCTGAAGTTACTACATCTGCCTGGTCCTAGTTTTTGCCTGTTTGATGTAAGTCTTAGCAGTCTTGTTGCCGTGATGGGTCTTTTCACCTTGCATAGCTACATACTGAGTTTGGGTAACATTATGCTTCAGAAGATCTTGCTTAAACTAACCGC
Organism: Nycticryphes semicollaris; assembly: GCA_013400055.1. Taxonomy (NCBI): domain Eukaryota; kingdom Metazoa; phylum Chordata; class Aves; order Charadriiformes; family Rostratulidae; genus Nycticryphes; species Nycticryphes semicollaris. The sequence goes on from VXBJ01007575.1 coordinate 652,760, forward strand.
ATCAAAAATATAAAACTTCACCACCTTTCATGAATGATCACCAAACAGTACTAAAAAAGCTTCAGTGCATTTGTAACTTCATCCAAACTGTCACTCTCTTCTCTCTCTCTTTTTTTTTTTTAATTAATAAATGTGTCTAGCCATATGCGTGACAGTAAACCCATTTATTTTGATGGTGATGTTCACATGCTTGCTGTGAAGCACATGTTTAAATGCTTTGCTGACAAGGCATGGGTGAACAGATGCCATCTCCATAATGAGCTGGCTGGGTATCCCTAGCTGGCAACCACAGCAGGCTCCCCAGCTTCTTCTGGGGGCCAGACACTAGTGGATATTCATCACCAAATGAGGAGCAGCTGGCCAAACCCAGAAAACAGCATCACCCCACAGAAGAGAAGGCTCCCGTTGCCCCATGTGAAGCCTGGGACCCCAAATCAGGCAGGTTTTGTGGCATCTTTGAGCAGATCTCCATTTAGCACAACAAAATGGAGAGACTCTGGGTCCAGAAAACAGAATCCAATGGCCCCTTTGGTAATTTTTTATTTTCTGGTAATACTGTGCAGAAAAGACTTTCTACTGCGAAGATGCTGATGATGCACAGTCTGAACTGCTGTCACACAGCTGTTTCCAAGCATGACAAAAGTAGGGCCACCCTTTTCCTTGTGCACCTTCATGTCACTGAAAAGATATTTCTGATTTTACTTGTCAGTAGCTTATCATGCCATGCTCTTATCAACAAACGCGAAATTCTGTATCAATGAAGTACGAAGGTAGCGCAAATAAATTGCTCAGAAAAATACAGCCATTACAAAAATAAATCAATATATTTCAAGCAGCAATCTCAACTCATTATACACAGGGAATATTTTCCTGTTACTGTTTAAAGGTGAGTCGTGATAATAAACTGGATTTAATGATTTTATTATGCTCTATGCTAAAAGTAGTCCTTTTTCTTTGCACACTTTAATTGATGTGGGTCTGGTGTTGATATTTACCTTCCTGAATATGTTACTTGCCCAGCATTTTTGTGGAACAATAAGGTATATAAATTTCAGGATGTGGATTCTTCACAAGCCATTAATTGAGATTAGTTGCGTTTATTTATTTGTGGAACGTGAGCAGTCAGCTCAATCCCATCAGTATATTTTTTGACTGAACCACCAAGCACTTTTGCAGGGAAGAACAGCAGAACAAGGGCAATACCTACAGAAATGAGTTTCAGAAGAATCTTGCTGCTACAGTATATGAAATACATGTGATTCTTTTTTTTTTTCATAAAATAACTGGTATCAGCAAATGATGTAGAGCAAACTTACTCTATTTGTTTGCCACTTTTGCTGTTATTTAAGCATCTGTAGCTACCAGGCGTTATTGCTTTTATATAAAATCATGTGTATGAGTAGTGTCAAAATACAATTCTTGGAAAGAAGAGGTGTATTAATATTGCTGCTGGATCTTTCCAGATATTACAGACTGCAGTTTATCTGTTTACTGGGATCCTAGTGCTCCCAGTCTGCCAGGCAGCTCTGCCAGGGGTGGGGGTGCATCTTGCCGATGGCTTCAAATGTGGCCATGGCTTTTCCTCCCTTCCATGATGGTACCAGGTAGCCAAGTCGCAGCTCGGATTTGGTTAAGACTATAAAGTGCTGCTATTTTTAAAACAATATTTGATCTCTGGGAGGTCGTGGGGTGTTTCTCTGTTATACAACCTGTAACCTTCCATCTTCTCAGCGAGAGTGGTATTAACAGCCCTTGAAAACAACAACATTACACTGGGTTACAGCTTGTCATCAGAGAGCTTCAACTCTCCATCAGGCCACACTGGCTCCCACACGTGGAAGCAGGGGCATGGCCTCTTCACCTTGTTTCATCTTGAGGTAGTTTTGGGCTCAGGAATGCTTCCACCTGCATTTAGAGAGTGGTGTTTTTCTGTTAATGTCATCTTTCATCACTGCAAGGATATTGTGCTCTCGCTTGAGTTTTAGTCATCTCATTGAGCTTTCTGGTGCCTCCTTCATTCTTTACAATTGGGTTTGTGTTGGCCTTCGCTGATCTAGAGGTCGGACTCCTTCTTTTGTCCAGTGATGCGGGACCTTCATTAAGTTACACACATCCTGAGTTTACACATGAAAAAGCATGTCACTAACTCTACTCTTTTATCTTCATCCCTTAGGTTTCGGGATGACCACACCGGCAACCGTGGCTGGAAAAGTATTCCTCATTGTCTATGGCCTTTTTGGGTGTGCTGGGACTATCCTTTTCTTCAACCTCTTCTTGGAGCGCATTATCTCTCTCTTGGCGTTTATCATGAAGGCATGCCACGAGAGACAACTGCGAAGAAGCGGTCTCCTACCTCCCAACTTCCGAAAGGGGCCAGCAATGTCAGGGGTGGGCAGTCTGGTGGGGTGGAAGCCATCCGTTTACCATGTGATGCTGATTCTGGGAATTTTTGCTATTACCCTTGCCTGCTGCGCCTCCGCAATGTACACAGCAGTGGAAGGATGGAACTATGTGGACTCCTTGTACTATTGCTTTGTCACCTTCAGCACCATCGGCTTTGGAGATTTGGTAAGCAGCCAAAATGCTGCATACCAAAATCAGGGATTATACAGATTCGGAAACTTCATATTTATATTAATGGGGGTATGTTGCATATACTCTCTTTTTAATGTCATCTCAATTGTAATCAAGCAAGTTTTGAACTGGGTGTTGAAAAAATTTGAATGCAGATGTTGCCCAAAGTGCCATAAATCAAGTGCCCGCCTCGGGCGTCGCAACGCCATCACCCCAGGAGCCCGCCTGCGCCGACATAATATTTCAATGGACGCTGATGGACAGTACGACAGTGACACCGAGGGGAGGAGGCTCTCTGGAGAGATGATCTCCATGAGGGAGCTCACGGCATCGAATAAAGTCTCCCTGGCCATTTTGCAAAAGCAGTTGTCCGAGACAGCCAACGGCTACCCGAGGAACGTTTGTATCAATACGAGACAAAACGGTTTCTCCGCAGGGGTGGGTGCTCTTGCCATCATGAACAACCGCTTGGCAGAAACGAGTGATTCTAGGTAGAGTTTTTTGAAATTCCTTTTGTTTCTTTAATAAAAATAATATTGTTATTAGGGTGGAATTATCACTGTAAGCTACTGGAAAGGTTTAAATTCAGAGACAGTCTTGATATTGGCTCTATTGGGCGTTCAGCATTTTAGTTTCTGGGGGTTTTATAAGTCTTCTCTAGTATGCAGTAACATCTTTACCATAATGTTACAATTTTCCCCAATGGGGTTTTTGGGAAAGACTTGGATGTCTTTGATGCAGAATCTGATGCAATTACAGAAGGATGGTGTGCACGGTTAGGATAGTATCAAAGCCAACATATTTTTCAGAACATAGCATGAACCCTGGCTCAGGGCTAAAATGCTTAAAATGGGCACATTCAGCACTAGATTCAAACTTGGATTTGATAGGGTCTGGTGAAACCAGTATCTCACCAGTTTGTTGAAGTCTGGATGTGGCCCTGAACTTTGTAATTGATGCTCTTCAGCAATTCTTCACTGCAGGTCTGTACATAACATACACGTAGGTGACTGCAGTTACACCAGCTTTGCGGTGACTGTGCTTCACTTAAATAATCTTGCTAACTTCAATGGCAAAGGATCAACTGGGCTGATGCCCCTGACTACCAATGATGTTTTTTAGCCAGTCTTGTCTGAAACACTGTTTGCCACCTAACTGTTAAAAGTAAGGGGCTAATCAATGTTAATGTTAAAATGTGCAAAGCTATTCTTACCTACTGAATAACTGAAAACAGGCAATTGTCATCTTTGTTACTGACTTCATTTAATGCAAGAGAAGCCAGTAGGCACCTCTGATGTCAAATGTTTGCATCACCACTAAAAATCTTAAATCATTACTTTCTAGGAAAATAAGTAGCTAAAATGAATATAGGTTCTCTGTTGTCTTAAATTTGCATTTTTTACTTCTGCAGTATTGTTTCAGAGATTCACACAAATTATTTCTTTGCAGTTCTTTGGAGGCCCCAGCCCTATACTTGTTTCACACAAATTTGATCATGTACGTTATATAGAAGAGCATTGCTTTGAGCTTCCCCAGAGGCTGGCTTCCCCCAACACATTGGTACCAAGTTATAAAATGGGCTAAGGCTGTTGCTACTGTCTGAAGTTATATTTAACCCATGTGAGCCCAAACTGCTGAAGAAGCAGAAGCATCTTCAAGCAAATTTGGTCTAAGTGTCTAAGTTTAGCATGATAAATGAGTGCATTGTGCAAACCTCTGGATCATTTCCCTGAATTCTCTACTTGATGCCATTCCTTTAATGCTGTGAAGGAAAGAAAAAGGCTTTTGCTGATTCCAACAAGAAATATAACTTAAGGTTGAAGTCTGAGAAGCCATGATGGTCAGCTCTCACAAACAACTTGGGTCATTATAGGCAAGATCATAAGTACTAGGTTGATTGCTGAATAAGTTGAAAAAGCTAGTGGAAACAAACAAGGAATATTAGGAAAGACTGAAAATATTTCTGTGAAGTTTCAAATAGATATTTTACTCCATTGTTTACTTACTTTGTTTTGCATGGGTTTGAGGTATCCATCGGTCTGCTCTCCTTTAATTTTGTAGTAGCGCAAAACATTTTGGAATTGAACCTCAGAAAACGTAACTTTTAATTTGAGGTTTTGCACACTTGAGCTTGCTGGGTGAAATATGGCAGTGATTGTATCGCTTTGTATCGTTTGCCTGAGGGAGAAGGAACCAGAGCAGCAGATAAACCATTGCACATGGATCTGTATGGTCCTGGAGACATAGTCACAGCTTTTATCAAGATGCATTTGGGCAGAAACACTCGATGGTGTTTGTGTTATGTCTCTACCTGATATGGACTCATACTTAAGAGTATGTGCCCGCATTCAAAAGGCATTCATCTGGCAGGAGCTTCCGTGGTGGCAGAGAGACACCCCACCTAAGTTCTGTGTGCCTGTCTGTGCACTCCATCTCAGATGCTATATTGGAGTGGCCCTTTGAAGAAGCAGGCGGAGGTCAAAGTGTCTGGTGATCCTAATTTGAAGCCCGCTGAAGGACAAATTTAAGCAGGATGTGTGTAGTGGCACGTTGTGGTCTGGGAAAGACCCAAAGACCGACTGCAAAGACCCAGTTCAGGAAGGCAACTTCCAGAGCTGCAGGGACCATTTTTGGAAACAGCAGAAACGGGGAACACAAAGAATAAAAATTTGTTCTTTTCCCTCAGGATTACCCCCAGGGTAAATCTCTTTAAGCTATGATGATTTATGTGTTTGTTTATTAAGAGTGTGTATGGGGCGCTGCTCTTTTTTTTGCAGCTAGACCTCTCAGGGTTGCATCTTGGTACATTTGCCATCAGAGGGACTATTACTCATTAGAATGGACCCCACTGTGTGAAGTGCTGCATAAATCAAGGCAGATGGGCTCTGTCCCAAAGGCCGTAAGAGTTTGAATAGATAGGATCCCAAGGGACAGCAGAATTACTTGGGTTTATCATATTACTCATAAAAACATATTCAAATGCATTAACATGCTGTGAGCTCAAGAACTGTATTTTTATTATTACAAATTTGCAAATTAAGGGGGTTTATTTTTTCAGTAAGTTGTTTTTAAAGGATAAATATTATAAGTATGATTAGGGACCTATTTAAATGTCTGTAAATTGTTTTCAAACTACCTATTCTTGCCTGGGAAATACAGTGAAATAATGTGAAATTGTACATACCTCCTCTCCAATTTCTGTACTTTTTCTGAGTCAAAGGCAGGTGCACAGTCTCTTGTAATACAATTTAAATGTTTCTGAGTCTTTTTGGTGCCACTGGTCACAGTGGTGCCATGGCAGGACCCTTTGCAGTTCCTGTTGACTTCAGGGGGAGTTGGATTGACTGCCAGATGGGTCTCCCAAGGGCTTTGGATATCTGATTGGTACTCTGTGCATTTAGGTCTAGTGTTTCTTTAGTCCCAAGATCCTTGATAAACTCTGTTCTACTTCTCCTTAGCCTCAGAGGCATGTAAAATGTATGCCCAGTTTTTTATCAGTGCCCCCATTTCTTGCAGCACATACATCCCCAGAAGCCAACACAACTGAACCACAAGGACCCCCATCTCATGTCTAAGCCCCATAAAAATCCCCAACCCCATCTGGCTCAGCAAGGCCAGCTTATAAGAGGGTTCAGAGCACAATTACTGATCTGGGTCTCACAAAGAGTGGCCTTACAGTTCTCTGATACTCAGTAGCTGAGTATTTTTCAAGGATGCATGAAAACCAAGCTCCAAATCTCTACTCTTCTGCCTGCTAGCACTACCCAGGCACCCATAACCCCTGCGCATGAGTACATAAGCCAAGAGGACACAGGAGATTTGAGATCAGCCTTTCCTAGTCCTTCTTGCTCTTTCTTTACCCTTTTTTATGGCAACTTCTCTTTAAATTTGACAGACTTGGGCACCTAACTCCCTCTTTTATTGTACATGGTCCAACTCGGGGATTCCCTAGGGCAGCCTGCTCCTTTTGTGAATTAAACCCTAAACATGAACCAGTTGCGATTCCTCCTGGTATTTCATTTCCACAGACAAAGCAGATACCTGCAATACCCAGACACAGGCTGAAGCACAAGAAATCAGAAGGAAACTGGAGGAACACAGTGGGACAGTGAAAGCACACTGCACTAGATTGCACTTTCTTTTCAGGTAACTTGGGAGTCGTATTACATTCTTGAAATGGTGTTTTTCCCCAGGTTTTATTTTTGGACAGCCTTGAAATTGTGTAATTGATTTAGGATTTAAAAGTTCATTTTCCCTGATACAAGCCCCTCTGCATCACCCTGCAGAACAGCAGCAGTGACTCCTGGCCAGCATGGACCCAGCCATCCCAGTTGCTGCTCTACAGGCATCACGGATGGGAACTCAGACCCTGTGGCCCAGATTTCTCTCTTTCCATACGAGCCTTAGCAGAGTGTTCAGCAGCAGCAGAAAGCTACAGGACTTAGGGCTTCTTTGTGAGCCAGAGTCCGGCAAGAGCAATGATTGCACAGGCATGAGCTGCTGGGACCTCCAGTTAGAAGGGAGGAGATACCATGTCCACTTTGCCCATGTGCTAATACCTCGAAGATGAGAATTAAAAATTAAGTGAAAATTGATAAGGGACAATGACCATATTCAAATGACGTGTTCTCTTTCCTCTGGAGCTCAGGACAGAACGGTCACAAGGAACCTTGTGAAACCTGTAACACTTGGCAAGTCACAACATTTACTTCTTGGTGTTTGTTTTCTCTCTGTGTGTCTTGGACAAAATTTGGAGTCACACTGAGATGTCATCCCATTCTCTTTGGTTTCTTCCAATTAGCAAACACACTTCTCATTTCCTGGAAGACAATTCAAATTGCTTTTATTTCCTTGCAACACGAAGGATGTCCTTCAGACAATATAGATGTTCAGAGAAGTTGTCTCATTGACCTCAGTGACATACGGAAGTTTCTGAAGGACAAGGCTGTAATTTGTCTGTCTCCCTGCTGCAGAAGCATTGCACAAGTAACTCCCATTACTGCTAGCAAGACACACAAAGATACTAGAGGCAATGGTTGGGGCTTTGCAGCAGCAGGCACAACTGAAAATGGAAAGGAACTCTCTTATAAAGGATATTTGTGCCTGACATGTACTTGCTATTTGATAACCCAGTTGCCAGCTCTAATCACAGCAAAAATACCCAGTGGAAGACAAGAGAGGTCTAAGAATCACATTAAAGTTCTCCCTCCTGCCATGCTTGGCTTACCCAGAGATGCACTGAGATGCTACTTGTTGGGGTAGTGCTGGTGTCCCAGCACAGCTTCAGCCCTGGCCCTTGATTTCTTCTCTTCCCTGGCTGTCTGTGGGTGAAAATTTGGGTATACTATAACCATTTACCTGTATTTCAGTTATGTCTTGACTTGCTTCTCAAAGGAGGACTTGAGCAGCAGCTGAGGTCATACACCCAGGCACACAGGCTCAGTATAAACCTGATTGCCTATATGGGATCAATTTATAATTATATGAAAATTACCTGTAGCAATGAGACCATTCTCACTTTTTTTGGTGTGTTTTTCTAACCTTTAACTCAAAAAGTATTCAGTGACTAATTATTACAATGAATGTTCAGAGCTAATCTAAACAAAAATCATACTTTGCTGATTGCTATCACATCTATGAATATGGCTTCTGCTTTAATTGGATTACTAATGTGTCTTTCCAAACCAACACACATTTTCAATGCTACATTAAAAAAAAAAATATGTTATCTTACATAATAAACGCAATTAGGGCATATTAATAATTGACTCACACAAAATAACTAACAGTGTGCATTTCACATTGCACAACCAGTATGCAATTTCTTTTTTTGAGAAGACTTCCATATTTTTGAGCTCATATTCTGCTTTTGTGAATACTCATGCTAGGAAAAGAGTAGCATTGTTATAGAATAGTTTGTGTTTGAAGGGACCTTTAAAAGCCATCTAACTATGTTGTCTGTGGGAAGGTATAGCCAGTTCCACTGGTATTTGACTCGTAGGATGTGCATATTAATGTATGCACAGAAAGCAGCTCATTATGCATTATAAATATGTTGTGTAGCAATGGCACTGAGGAAGGAGGACTTCAGTTTACATGGCAAGTCCTAATGCAGCTACCAATAAAGATGCATGCCTTTTTTCTTACTCTTTTCATTTATTAAATGGATAACATCCACCTTTTAATTAGAATATACCTTTAAACCAGAAAAAAAAAATAAAGAATGAAGCAATTGTCCTAAATATTGCACAGAGGTCTAGGATCAAATCCAGATTTTCAGCTCTGGGGAACTGAAATGGTGGAGTTTTGCTGTGAAGGAGAGCTGCAAATCTGTGGTCTTCCTATCTGTTTTGCTTAGTCCTTCGTTGGGAAAGGGAAGAGGCAGTCCATAGGGATAGTTTATAGTAGAGTACCCAGTAATCTGGCAATTTAGCAGTTACTGGAAAAGTGGCCATACTGATCCCTTGCAGTGATGAGCAATATTTTGAAATACAAAGAATTATAAGAAACACAAAGATGTTCCCATAATCTTCGCAGACTGTAATGTTACTTTTTAAAGCCAGAGAGTCAATACAAAATTATTTTATAATAACGATATATTTACAATAAACAACGTGAAAAACATTACTCATATTTCTGACAATGTGCAATTCCAACACCAAGTACTCAATGGCTATCATCTCCTAATTTTTGTATTAGTGAGTCAGTTTTATTCCCTGCATGTAAAATTATGTCCAGAAAAAATTTAGCTTATAATAACATCCATGGGCTATACAGGCAGCACAAGAATTCCGTTCTAATTTTATGGTAAAACCTCAGTAGCCAAAAGCATAGCATCTGAAAAATGGTTCTGGGGATTTTTTGTGTGTGCAGAGACATTGATTATTTTGAAAAATTTTAAATGCCATCCCTTTACATAAACAGACACACAAACTTTAGCTCACTAGAGCACTACCTTGTTATATGCTCTGCAAAAATATTAGTTCTAAATTTCAAGCAAACTTAAAAATCTTCAGTGATAAAATATCTGCTCTAAGGTATTCCTGTTTAATTTCTATTTCTTTTTAGAAGGGAACAACTTGGTAGGTATCTTTAATGGAGTCAGCATTATTATCTCCTATTACAAACACCAAGCATTTTACTCCTGCAGTTAATTGCACTGGCTTTGATATTTGCTTACTTTGGCATTTCACTAAGTGTGAATTACAAAAGGAATGACAAGTTCTGTGCTGGTTTCTGGTTGGTATCACTTTCCCATTTGCGCTGATTGCAAATGGTGAAGTATTAACACCACCAGCAAATTAACCAGCAAATGTTCCCAGACATACCAAAACTAGACACTTTTCTGAAATTTTTTGTTTGAAAAATTGTTTTGTAAAGTCTAAATTCTTATGATTATAAATTACTTGTCATGGTTGGAATTAGCAGTCTGAATATTTTTCCTACCAACAGAAATCCTTGACCTGAACTCAGTGAAAGATGCTAAAGATACAGTTTTATGTAACAAGTCCTTTCTATTTTATCTGCCCATTTTATCTAATTTGTTGAAACTATTGAAGAGAAAGTCAGAGGTATGTAAATCCCATTTGGAAAATGTCCTACCTTGTACATTCACTCCTATGAACAGAGTTTGTAGAGGTGTGAAAACTGAGACTACTAGATCGTGTGTAAACACAATTATATGTACAAATCTTCAGATGTTGAATATTTTTATCTTGTTGGCAATTGCAAACTAAGGGCATGGTAATGTGATTCTAATTCAGTCAAGGAACCATAAATAATAGAGCTCCACTTGCTACTGAGCACTTTTATCAAGAAGGCACAGCATCAAAGATAATTTACTGGCTCTTGATGCACAGAGGTGTTACTTCACAGGCTGGTTTAGTGGCTGGGAGTTTACACTGGGGTGGTTAAAGCAGCTTGACAAAAAAAAAAAAAAAAAAGAAAACCCACATTATCTTGCTGTAGCTGGTGCTAGACCATTCTGGCCAGCTTTGAACCCCTGTTTGTTCCTGGAACTGGAGCATTTGGGACCCAGGTGCAGTTATCGACGCATGGCACGTGCAGCCTCTGTGCTGGCAAAGCAGTAACACTGGGATTCCACTTCCCTTTGTAAAATGGATAGAGAGATTCGGTTAGGCTTTGGGTATGAAGGCAGCATATACAAGTATGACAAGATGAATCAATTACCAAATCTAGTTATATTTGCTAAGAGGTCTTTATCAGTAAAAAAAAGCAGAAAAATTGTCGTGCCACCTTACAAGCACTGTGAAGCAGCAAAAGAAGGGGTGCTCTGGACAGAAAGCAAGGTGCTAAAATACACATTTGGGCTCCAAAGCTCAGGCATGTGCCACAAAAGTTACTGTAGCCTTCATTTCTAATGCTCAGTGCACCTCCATTTCAAGGGATAGCCTCAGTTTTTGACAGCGCTGGAGCAGTCAAGGCTTATATTTTCTTCATCTGCATGAAAGCAAAATGTATTTGAGGACATGCATTGGTCTGAATAGGACTCAGGCATGGAGTTGCCTACATCGCCAAAATTAAGCACACCCATGGTCCAGAGACCATGAATACTGGCCCAATCCTCAGCAGAAAATGGATTTGCCTTGAGGTGTCTGTGGGTTTTTGGAGAGGAGCTGAATGTCACGGTGACCTGCAGCTGCCTCCTCCGGCCAAGCCTCCCCCGGCGTGGGATCCATCCCATCACCAGCCCCTGGTCTGCAGCCAGCAAATGTACTGCCAGGAAAGTGGTGCAAATTGTCAGCAGTATGGTCATATCCCTGCCTTCGTAATGGGCTCAAAACACCAGAAAATATAGACAGCTTTTTCTATTTTAATAATGCAAAAGGGTGTTGCCCATTTATTCACAGCCTACACACAAGATGTCATGATTTCCCATTTTCCTGCGCCAATCATTCAATCCGTTTGACAGCTGACCTTCAACTGCTCATGGCTTTTCAAAAAACAAAAAAGGGGGGAGGGGGGGGGGGAAAGACAAAACCAACCCAATATCAGCATATGAGAAAAGTAAAATAATCCTAACTGAGACAGTAATGAGCTCACGTGCAAAAGCTGTGAGCAGAGCTGCCTCTGTCGATCGCAGCCAGATGCTTCCCTGGCAGTGGGAAAAGTTTGGGTTCAGAAGAGCTTCGCTGGGTTGGTTGGGGTGCTGGATGTTGACTTGCGACCAGCTGCAGCACTAAAATCAGCACTTCTAGAACAGGTTTCTGCAGCTGTTTCTCCATTAGGGAAATGTCTCATCACTGTTTCTGAAATTGGGATCGCAGCAAGTCCTGGGTGAAGTGAGAGGTGGCATCAGGTTGTCCTGCCAGCCTGGCCTTACTCCATTTTTCACATGGGATAAAGGGAACAAAGTTGCTCCTTCAGCAGCTCCTCAGTAGCTGGCATCACTCAAAGTACTCCCCAAGAGTTGAACAATACAGAAATTATCTAAATAAGCCAAAAGAGCTGGTAGGTTCTAGGAAGCAAATGCTGCTCTTGCTTGAATCTGGAGTGACTTAGTTGAACTGCAGGTAGTAAACAGCCAAATTAAATAATGACTTTTAAATGCCTGCTAGAAGTCAAAAGGAGCTGCATGCATTTTTCCAGCACAATTTTTGTTGTGTTTACCAAGTCAAGAGGGGAAATGAAGAAACCCGTAAGTCATTGATTAGAAAACATAGATTTTTATTCTCTTTCAGATGATGCTTCCTAGCAAAACATTAAACTGGGAAAAAAATCAAGTTTGAAATCCATTTAAACAAGTGACTTTTTAAAAAATGCTTTAATTCTGGGTTGACAGGAACTTTCCCTCCAACACATACTGTAACTGTGAGTACTTTTAATGAATCGGTCCCATTTTTGATGTCAGCTCAGGATTTTTCCACTCTAAGATCTTTGAATGAAGAGGACTAAAAGCCATATACAAAGCCAATTCAATACAGATCATATTTCTACTGGTACGTTATATACAGTTTGGGAACAAAAATGGAAATTTTGGGCTTGGCACCCCTTCATTCACAGAAGCAGGGCTATGGACCTCAGAGACAGAGAGGGCTGATGTGCCAAGGCAGAGGCATTGGGGGAGGATGTGTAGAGCTGGTAATTAATGAGACTGTGGGAGGACCCACTGATGGTGTTTGGGGAACATTCCTGTGTGTTTTTAATGCTGTGATTACCCGACCGAATATGAACTCTGTACATCTGGGAGGATGTCAAATTCCAGGTGACATTTGGATTGTTGCAATTAAGCTATTACAAAGACTTTTGAAATAAACAGGAGAAAAATGTTGCCTGGGACGTGTATGCAAGTACTTTTCTTTTTTGAGCATGGGGAGCGGGAAGTGAGGCAGAGCCACCTCCCAGCCAAAAGATCCTCACTTAAACACGTGGCTCGGGGACCACAGGACCATAAGGTGAGACACTCCCCCTAACCCCCAGGTACTGACTAAGCTGTGTACAGTTGGGCAGAGCTGAGGATGGCACTAGTATGACACACTTCTAATGTAAATGATGGTTACCTACTAAAGGTTACAGCTGACCAGTCCTCTCCTCAACAGTAAAATAGAGAGCAGATGGAAACTGTTTGCTTGGTAAACAGTTATAAGGAACTCTCTCTGTATCCCCTCTCCCCAGCTTTCATTTAAATCAATAGGATCCATCTGTCCGAGGTATTAAGATAAATCCTAAAAATTTCAGCATTGACTAGAAAGGCGCTTAAAAAAAAAATCAATCCCACTGCAAATAGAGAAATGTCACTGCGCTGAATGTGGAAGCTTGCTAATCTCCCCAGGTAACATAGACCCAAAGCGCAAGCCCTTCTGTTTTACAGACCCTGCCAAAACCCCATATTGCTGTCCCCATCTCCTCAGCTACCTAAAACAAGCCCCATTCAGAGACGGTGCTGGGCACATGCTCCTTGGGTGGCACCCACTGCTGCAATATCTCAGCGGGTTCAACTGCTTCTGCTTGCCAAAACACATGCAAATTGTTTTCCCAGCAGAAAGAGTATGGACTGACGAGCTGCAACCATCAAAAGATACAGAATAATAGAATCATCCAGGTTGGAAGGGACCTTTAAGGGACCTGCTGGGCCAGGTAGCCAAGAGGAGAGGGAAGCTGTTGTCTGTTTAGCACTGACTCCACTGATGCTAGGTGTTCTCAAAGATATTGACATTAGCGCTAGTGGTTCCCCTGTAATTTATTCAGAGTCTCCCATGCTTCAAAGAAGTTACGATTTTCAGAAAATTTCAATTTCTTCAGAAATCTAACCATAAAGTCCTCCATTAGAAAATATGGGGGAAAACTCCCTAGTAATCTGGTAGATATTAATATTTACAGAAAATACCCTTTAAAAAAACACATACAAAAAAAAAAAAAACCCAAACCCCAACAATTACACTGTCTACACTAATCAATTTTGATGTTACTGTTTTGGTATCTTCCTGTTCTGGAGGAACACCCAGCCACCTTGGCTCATTTCCTAATGAGAAAAAATAGTCCTGAGCTCTGGTCTCCAAGAAGGCAGCAAAGCGAATGAGAAGAGAAGACTCACCTGAACAGGCAGAACCAGCAGCTTCCACAACTGTTCTCAAGATCTCTCAAGTGGCTCCTGCTGGCAGAGGCAAAAAGCCACTGTGAAAGCATCCATCCTTGGTGCACGTGGCAAATGTAAAAACAGCCCTAATCCAATATATTGCAGCAGGACCCAACTGTCACATCAGGGCTGCATTTATACTTACATTCCCACTGTATCATGCTACAAAGTACTTACATCCCAAGGATGATGGACCCCCATCAAGCTCCCAAAGGTGTCACTAGGATCTTATTACATGCACAAACTGGTACCAGCTCAGCGTTCAGGCTGTCAGCTGGCATGTTACCACCCTGCCACTCCAGATTCCCTCCTTTCCAGCATCCACTGCCACGGCACAAAAATGTGGATTTTTGACACCCCCGTCCTGCTCCCAGCACACCAAGACACAGGAGGAGTCATAGCCTTAATTTTGAGAGAAGCAAACATGCTGGATCAGAGGGCTGGAGCACCTCTGCTATGAGGACTGGCTGAGAAAGTTTGGGTTGTCCATCCTGGAGAAGAGAAGCCTCCTGGGAGACCTTGCAATGGCCTTCCAGTACCTAAAAAGGGCTACAAGAGAAATAGGGAGGGACTCTTGATCAGGGAGTAGAGCCATAGGACGAGGAGTAATGGTTTTAAACGGGAAGAGGGGAGATATAGATGAGATCTCAGGAAGAAATTCTTTCCTGTGAGGGTGGTGAGACACTGGAACAGGTTGCCCAGAGAAGCTGTGGCTGCCCCATCCCTGGAGGTGTTCAAGTCCAGGCTGGATGGGGCTTTGAGCAAGTGGGTCTAGTGGGAGGTGTCCTTGTCCATGGCAGGGGTTTGGAACAAGGTGATCTTTAAGGTCCCCTACGACCCAAACTACTCTATGAATAGGGAATTGCAGATGTTTCATTAGATTTTGTGCAGTGTGATTTGGAGTCTAATGACATATTACATTTTTCAGTGGTTTCAGCCACTGAGCTCCAAACCTCATTGATGATGCTGTTGCATTTTCCTGGGTCTGAGTTTCTTCTCCTTCCACCTCCAGTGGGCAGCTCATCACCCACCAAGAAACATGCCATCACCTCCTTCACATGTCTCTATCCTATCCAGCAAGCCCATTTTGTGCAAGTATTACATTTATATAGGAACATTACATAAAGGTTAAAATCAGGCTCACCCTAGTCATGTAACCAGTTATTTTGGTAGAAATGAGGCTATTTAAATGAGTGAACCAAGAAAGGGTTCACCTGAAATACCCTTGAAATGTGCTGTAAAAGTAATCAAAGCACTCACCACACTCCCTGTTTGTCTCTTCACTTTTATCCATTTTAATTGGTCTCTTTCATACCCCATTTATTCTTCTGCCTGATTCCAGGTCTCCCATTTCCTTCCCACTGCTTTATTCTCCCAAACTCATTCAAAAGCAGTGTGTGAACTTGTGACCTGCTGAAATCGGTGACAAAACCTTCTCAGCTGAGCTGATCACTGCACCATCTCTAAAAATAAATCATGCCTTCTCATTTGCACTAAACCTCCTTCTTCCCTACCGCTCCCCAGGAGATTCCTTCCAAGGACAAAATACCATCACTGGGGGTAATTAAAAACAGTTCATATCCTGTTAGTATTACAGGTTTAAAAATCTGAGTGCCAGGGAAACAAGGCGCTTACAGTTTTTGTAGGAAACGAACTCCCACAAGAAACATATAACTTAATTTTGCTGTCAGATGTTCCCACAGACTCCTTTTGAAAGTCAGCCGAAGCCGTACATATGTGCCTGAAATCAGTTTTAAAAAAAAGTTAGCTTTATATTTAGATTGTCACCCTCCAGTCATTCAAAACAGTTCATGTGGGAAGTTTTTAATGCTGCGATGAAACCCTTTATTTTGGAATTTATTGACATTTGAGTGTCTATAATCACAGCTATAACGCTGCATTGACTTGGAGGCTGCCGGTCCTCCTGCAGCCCACAAGAACGCACACAGATCTAAGGTCCCTTATGTTTAGATCCCTTTCCAGGAGAGCCATTGCTTAAAGTGTGACAGAGACCAGATAGGATAGATGTCAAGTGCCATCAAAATTGAGAAGAGTTTGCCACAATTCTCACCTCCCCAGAGCTACAAACTGCTTTCCTTCATAGTATTGTTCTGATTTAATGGTAAACTAAGCGAGCAGAACCTGAGGTAACACATTTGCACGCCGCGGGAGAGATGTGGTTACAGGGAAATCTTATTTCCTATGCAATCTTCCGCATTAAAACTTCTGATTGCCTCTAGTACAACACATCATGTTGACACCAAGAGCGATGGCTTCCCAAGTGATTCATCCCTGGAGCGATGGCAAATGATTGGGGATGCTTTATCTTCAGGCACCTTTGCAGAAATAGGAGAGGCAGCTCCTCTCTCCCGCCCTGATAGCTGCAGGTGGACACATGGTGTGCAAAGTTTTGTCTCCATGTGCCCATCACCACCTAAATGTCAATCAGTTGGCAAAATAGCACATGTACGGCTCACTCAGCCAGGGAAATGATTCTGACCTCTTTATGCTCCCAGTAGACTAGAGAAACGAAGAATGAAATGGCCAGTGGAGTGGACATAATGCATCTGCAACTGATGTGCTTGGGTTTGCTTTCAAAAGAGCAGCCATCTAATTGCACCTCTGCTTTCAGTACAGTTTAATCTCCTGACACGTATTACACTGAGGGCAGGTACATGCGCTATAGGTACTTGGATACTGACAGAGCAGGAAAACTGTGCCACACGTTCTGTGGTGTTCTCTGGATCTTCTCTCTGCTACCAGAGATAAACCCTCCATCCTCACTGAACTGCAGACCAGTCGCCAACCTTCCCCCTTCCTGGGAAAATGGCATGGAACAAGTCATTCCAAGTCTCTGCTCTTTCGGTAGAAAATACATGGGAATTTGATGGCAATCATCTTTCAAATGAGGGATTTCCTCTAACCTGTGGTGTCCAGGAAAGGAAAACTCTTTCACCTAAAATGCAACAGCAGCTTAATGACATGACAAAATAAATGATGAAATGAATGGAGGGACAAAACCCAGAAGGGTTCCTCTGGGGTGATGTGAAGGGGTCACTTTGCTCCATCCACTTGCTTTAGGCGCTCCCCAGCTCAATCCCAGTCTGGTCAGGCAGGGTCCGAATTCTTCTCCTTCACCCTGTCTGTGCCAGGAGTTGCAACAGTCCATGTTTTGGTACAGCATCTGGATTGGCAATGCAAAATCAAACCAATCCACTTGAATTATGCAGGGAGAGAAACACTCCTGAAATCTCTGCAAATCAGGTAAAACCAATCAGCAATTGCAAAGGAACAACAAGCCAATATTGGCCAAGATCGTTCATACCCATATAATGATGCTGAATCTTTGCTCTTGGCTATTCATGACTGAAAGTAAAATCCTAATTTATATCAATATTTATTTTTATCTTTCATCTTCCAAAGTGTAGGTATAATTAAGCAACCTCTCTTGAGCATCAGCTGTGCTACTGCAGAAGAAATGAAATATTCCTATGTAGATGTAATAGATAATGGTAAACGTTAGCATATCCTTGAGATCTGTGAGATCATTTAAGCAGAAATTACCTTATATTAAAAATGAATTATAGGCTGTTACAAGCTGTATCCACAGCCCTTTAGAGGGAAAAATGAACCACCAAAAAATTTTTTTAGTGACTGTTTCCATCTGAAGTGCAATCACATTTTTTCTAACTCCACAGAGCACTATCAATAATAAGGAGCCCATGGATGCATTAGACACTCTGTCTTTAGTCCCTTCTGCCACTGGTACTTCTACTGCCTGTGATTTCCAAGTGTCTCATGACCAGGCCTAGGCTTATCCTCAAGCCTTTGAACGAGAAGTTTTGGACATCCTCATTTCATATACTCCACGATCTTGAGGGTCTTTCCCAATCTCAATGATTCTATGATTCTATATGCAGAAACTCAGACACAGGGGAGTCAAGGACTTGTCCATCGTAACACAGGAGACCTGCACAGGAATTTAACAGCAGATCCTTGGGCCCCAGACCAATGTCATAGGCAGCACATTTTTCCACATGTCTTCTTCTGAAGATGATGTGGATGAGAGTCCCAGCCCTACAAATCTCAAGCACCTTGGATTTGTCATTTTCTGAATTTTTCACCAAACTGACTTCCCTGTGTATACAAAGCTGCTAAAAGCAGACGGCAGGCCACAGCACTGAAAACTTTAGAGCCTTATTAATGGCAAATGAAAGAGCTGAAAGCAGATGTTGCCATGTATAAAGCTGATGGGAACAAATCCCCACATCTCACAGGTATCAGAATTAGGAAGCAGGAGTCAGAAAGCAGCTCAGCTCAGTGGGATTTTAACAAAACATCCGTTTATCAAAGTAGTCTAAAAAAAGCATAGCTCTAGGTTTTGAAACTGCTGGTGAAAAGACAGCTGCATCGCTCAGCAATTTTAAAAGCTACCCTAAAAATTACTTTATTTTTTGCTTTTGTACCTAAGCACTGAAAAGGCGATGAGCTAACTTTTTTCAAAGTTTTTTTACGGTATTACCTCTCAACCTGAATGCATTTTGATCCACACTGCTTTGCTGTAAAAATATTACTTCAAAAGCGCAAAAGCGCACATGAAAACAACTAGGAGGGATTGTTCACTCTTTTTTTTTTTTTTTTGTCTGGTTTCACCAACAAAAGAGCAGAGACGACAGAGAAGTCTGGGGACACGGACAGACACTGCTGGAAGTCCTTAGATATATCATAACCACTTTCCTGCTAGAGCACGTCATGGTACTTTTCCAAAGCCAGTGGGAAAATCACCAGTGCAAAATTCTACCTTACATCATGGTGGTTTTGCTTGCTTTTCTGCAGAGATGCTGAAGACAGGTGCAGACAGAAAATACTGTTGGAGGGGACTTATACACACTCTGCGCAGCTCCACAGCAGAAAATATTGTTTAACAGAGGCCAACAGACCAGCTAACAGAGCTGTGGGATAACACACAACGCATGGGGGTCAGACACCCAAAGCATCCCTGGGCCCCATACACACACCAGTGCAGCTCCTGACATTTAGACGCCCTGTAAGCCAAATGTGGGGAGACCCGGGTGCCTCTGGGGGAATTTGGGCTGGATCTGTGGGCTCTCCAGGGTCCCTCTCAGCAGCCCCTTCTCCCAGGGCTGCTCCTGCACAGACTCAGAAGAGACAGACAGGAGCACAAGGCAGGTCTCAGTGCATCGGCTGAAGTGCTTCTCTGCGCAACCTGTTTCAGTGCCTCATCACCCTCACAGATGGCCAGGTCTCCCTCACAAGCTGGCTCCTGAGCTCTAGCATCACCTGCAGTGCCGCATGGCTCTTGGGGCTGAGAAGCCCAAGCGCTTTGCAGACCAGCCACAGCGCTGCTCGGCTCCATCACCAGCCTTGGGGCAGCATCCAAAGCAACACCAGCATCCATCCCATTTGTGAGCAGAAGATGTTTTGGCACTGGTGCCCAAAGAAGAACTCCTGGATGCCCTTCAAGGAAATAAATAAGTAGCAAGTCCAGCAGAGGAGATTCAGCAGCCATTTTTTAAGATAATTTGATTAAAGAGTTTTAAAGAAATTGTCTTTGCCTGACAAGCGGGGAGGAGGACTGGTGCATTGGCAGAACTCTGGTGTTCAGGGTGACACTGCTGCTTGCGGCAGCTCTTTGCCTGTCAGCCCTTTGGCTCTGCAGTAAGAACCATCTCCCCATCTCCCACTGTTGATAGCGAGGTGGTGCTGCGACATGGAGGGTCTCCACAACCGGCCGTGAGGGAAACAGCCTCCACAAAGCAAATCCTTCCGAGACACTACTGGAACCCACGGATGACCAGGGCTTAGAGGAAGGTTGCCCAGTGCCAGAACAGGTTTTGATATGCCTGAAGCAGCACCAGTAGCACCCAATGTCAGGAGAGGATGCATCATTCAGCATTCTCAATAAAGATTGCTCTAAAGTATTTTAAAACTCCAGAAACTGCAGCTGGGACTTACTAGCATTAGCCCTATACCCTCAGGCATCTTTCTAGTACTCCATTAATTTTTAACATGTCAGCAGCTCAGGGAGCCTGGGAGCTACCAGGCAGCGTTATTCTTCAGAGGGCTTGTCCTCCCCTGGTTCTGTGCTTTCTCATAAATTGCTGCCAGATTTCTCTTTTTGAAATGGATTTCCTTATCACAGAATCATAGAATGGTTCAGGTTGGAAGGGACCTTAAAGACCATCCAGTTCTAACGTCCCTGCCATGGGCAGGGACACCTCCCACTACACCCGCTTGCTCAAAGCCCCATCCACCCTGGCCTTGAACACCTCCAGGGATGAGGCAGTCACAGTATCTCTGGGCAACCTGTTATAGTGTCTCACCACCTTCACAGGAAATAATTTCTTCCTGAGATCTAATCTAAATCTCCCCTCTTTCAGTTTTAAACCATTGCCCCTCGTCCTATCTCTCGACTCCCTGATCAAGAGTCCCTCCCCACCTCTCCTGTAGCCTCTTTTAGGTACTGGAAGGGGCTCTGAGGTATCTCAGGAGGCTTCTCTTCTCCAGGCTGAACAACCCCAACTCTCTCAGCCTTCCTGTGAGCAGGAAATCTGCTCTGGATGTTATTAAAGCACCTTCAAGGCAGATGCTGTGAACGGATAGAGGAGAAACTGTGAGTGCGCAATATTGCTTTCTTTGGTTAGTGTGGTGCTGAATCGTAACCAAAAAGGTCTTCTCTGCTGTAGTTAAATAGCACGGTCTGTGGAGCTGCCTCAGGGAGAGCAAAGTGACAGGTCCCCACATGGATTTACTTCCCCTGCTGCTAAAGAAATTTAATCATTGAAATCCAAATGTACTATTGATGAACATTTCTGTCTGGACAACATACAGAGTTGCAAGCTACTCAAAATACAGGTTAGAGTAAGTGCTGCTCTCCCCCGTGAGGGGCTTCATGAGAGGGTGAGGGTGACACCCAAAAGGTTTTATTTCAGCTGCCATCACCTACAGCAGGGACCATTCTTGCTGCGGGGACCATTCTTGCTTCAGGGACCTTCAGCAGGACCTTTCAGAATCATCCACAGCATTTAAAATATGAGAGAAACCTGTTCAAATTCATATACTTTTCTACTTCATTAAATAAACACCAAGAGAGTTTTTCCAGCAAACATTTTTGGCCACCCAGTCCATTTTAAGATGGGAACTACTGACTTTTGGGTTACACTGAATCTGAGACTTGTTACTTCTGTTAGGCTAGTTTCTGGCCAATCTCTTTCCAAAACTGCAACAAGAGAAGATGGGTTTACCCCAGCCAAGCCCATGTTCTGCCATAGCAGCTCATCCTTATTTGTCTCAGCTTGTCCTCTCCCATGCACATTTCTAACATGGCCTGAAAGGAAGGCACAGAACAGTGGGGGGAAAAGGTTACTTTCAGAAAGCTGTCCCTAGAAACATGAATTTAATACATTTTTATCTATATATTAATTTATATATATATATTCATTTTCCCAGTTTTTTCCTAGCTCTTGGTCAAGTGTGTCAACATAAGCTAAATATGAGGAGGCATTTATAGTAAGCTTCCATAAGCACCCAACGTACTGCCATAGTTACGTTACTATTACATCTTAACAGGTGATTATAAGTGATTGTAACAGGCCACACAAATCTCCTAAAACACCAAAGGTTTCCTGCCGGCTTTCCTGTCTAACTTGCCCACTGAGGGAAGGCAAAGGTGCCTGGGGAACAAGCAAACCCTGGTGCGTCAACACAGGCTTCAAGTCACCTATTTCAAGTATTATCTCAAGCCTAAAATTTTTCTGATTGCACTTCTACAAAGGCAGATTTTTCAGGAGGCACAACACGAGCTGATTGTATCAAGCTCTTGGCCATCCAATACCTGAAAGCTGTTCTGTCTGCACATGTTCAGGAGCCTCGATCTCTGCAGCCGCTTTCTTCATTAGCTAGAATTGAAAGACTTTGCTTAGTGTAGACATTTTTTTAAGAGCAGAAATTGGAATATTTCCAGCCTTTTCATTGGTTGTTGTTTGGTCTTTTTAGAGCAGCACATGAAGGGTGTCCCAAAATCACAGCCTGTCCCTCTCCCACCTGCCCATGTAGGATTCGTACCCACCTCATCTGGGGTATATTCTTCCCCTTGCCCTCATTACTGGTCTCTGTTCCCAGCCAGCATCTACACTCTCATCACAGAGGGGAAAGGTAGAAAACGAGAGACAGGTAATGATGAGATGGAGAAAACAAGTGACAGCCAGAAAGTCAGAGAGAAAAAGGGAGATGAGAATGCAGTGGATGTAAAGGGGTCTGGTACACAGCAGCACTCCCAGTGCCTAATTAAAGACTGATATCTAATTAAGAAGCTCTCAGTAGTGGTCTCTGCACCAACCACCCACTGGTCCCCTGCAGCAAAAGCCCTGGGCAGGGGTGGTGCAGCCCCACACCTCAGCCTTTGGGTTTAGGGCCCCAATTCAACCTCAAAGGCCTCAGGGCTTATGTTTTCAGTATACAGGGAAGTGAAACTTAAAACATCACCTGGGTGCACGGCAACCTTGCTCTGCTTTATTCAAATCGATGCAAGTTTTGTCACTAACTCCCATAAGAGCAAAATTGAGCAGACCATGGTGTATAAAGTGAAAACGCTGTGGTTCCCCATTTGTACCATCACAGTTTAATTCAGCACATGCTCCTTTTGGATGAGTTCATCCTTTCCTCCCTGCTTTTCCACCCAACTCCACAGTGCTAAAAAGGAGAGAGGAATATAGGTTGTCCATTTGCACATGTACTGTATACAGGGAAAAGCAGCACACTGCATTTGGGGATACACTTAACTGCAGGAGAAGAGCATCCCTTACTTCGGCAACCAAAGGTACCAAGTACCATCTCAAAGCTTGGCAAGGCACATGGTCCATACAGCCATGGGAAGGTTTCCCAAAAACTCTCTGACTGACAGTTACAGAGGTTTCTTTTAACTTCCGGTCAAATGCATTAATGTTCCCTGTAGACCAAATGCGTGGCAATCCATTTTCCAGACTAAAATTCCCTACTTGGTTAAAGATCATTCTTACACAGACCTCATCATGGGAGATCGCTGTCTTTTAGTAGAGGTGGGGGATAACAAACTGCAAAAGGAGCCATCCCAACCGACAAACTGAAGCCCTGCAGCCCAGTAAATAATTTTTACAACTCTTTCAAAAGATTAGTAGCAATCTCCTGTGCTAGCAAGTGTGCTTCACTCCACAGCCAAAGCCACAAGCAGCTGATTTCTATTTATACCATCCCAGCAGAGCAAGCCCCAGCTGTTTGCTGTCGGCCACCCCAAAGTCGTGCAGGTGCACAGCTCTGCTAGAGCTGAGCTCCCCTTTGCAGAGGACAAAAGCTATTTTTAGTGCTATTGCTCTGTTTTTGCAGTGCTTTAGGACCTGATCAGCAGCTGACTGGTTTCAAACAGGGATCACTATTACCCTTGTTTTGGTGGTAGTTGGGAGATGGATGCTCAGAGGTAAGAAAACATACCTTTCTGAGAGCATCCAAGGCTGGTTAGGACTGGTGTGAGGAGGCATCTGCCCCAGTAGCACTGACTCTAGGGACCCAAGCTGGACTAGCAGCTAAAACCTCTGGGCAGCTCAGCCCCAGCACAGCAGCTCTGCGCCAGCAAAGGAAGCCAAGTTGGAAAGAAAGTGAAACTGGTCAGCAGAAAACATGGCCAACATTGGCGAACCCCTTGGCTTAGTGGGCTCTGCTGCAATAGGGGCTCCTGAGCAGAGAGGGAGGAGCAGAGCTGGGGCAGAAGAAAACCATGCCCACCACCCCACACCAGCAACACAGCTCTTCACAGGCAGGAGGAAACAGGAAACAAATCACAGAACCATAGAATGGCAAGGCAGGTCTTGGAGCATCAGCTGAGGTGTTTTAGCCATCTCTCCCCTTACTGCCCCTTGCTTTGATCAGACCTGCAAGCCACCCAGCCCTGAGCAGAGGAATAGGTATCACCATGATCACAGAACCATAGGATGGTTCAGGTTGGAAGGCATCTTAAAGATCATCAAGTTCCAACCCCGCTGCCATGGGTAGGGACACCTCCCACTAGACCCGCTTGCTCAAAGCCCTATCCAGCCTAGCCTTGAACACCTCCAGGGATGGGGCATGCCACCTTCTCTGACTCCAGAAAGGGCAGCAAGGTTAGGGCAATGCATTAGCCATACATTTGTGAGAGCTGCTGCTCTGTTGTTTCCTTCTGGCTTACAACTCTGAAGCAGTGGAATTTGTTACATTCCAAATAGGAAGTCAATACGGAATTTAATTAAGATAGGTGGTTTCAGGTTCTCCCTGTTGGTGTTGCCTCAACAGGAGCTGCTGAGAGACCTGCTCTCTATGCATGTCTGCTTGCAAGTGCCATATCAGGAGGTCCCTCCTCGTCCCTGACCTGTTTGGTCATATTGGCACATTTACAGTAAATTATAATGAGGGTTTCGTTAAGCAGCCAAAAGACCTATGGCTATGTATGCCTCATATACTCATTTAATTACTGCTTTCCTTCTTTTTTCTTCTCAATTAACCAAGAAGGCCTTGTCTAATGGACTGAATAAGAACAAGGCAAGAGCAAATAGCAGTTCCCATTAAGGGTCCTCCAAACCGCAGCAGGAGCTGAGAGTAACTCCTGTGTGTTAACAGCAGTTCGATGTTGTGGGATGATGATTTTGAAGGCTGAAACTAATTTACTTTCACACACACACGCACCCCTGAGCACCCCACTGTGTTTGCACATGTGGAACAGGCTGGGGCTTCAAAGCTGCCCTGATGCAGATATGTTGTGCTCTCCCATACCTACAAGCCCCCCTGATCACACTTGAACCAAAAGATGTCCCCAAATCTCTGTTGGGCTGAAGATGAGCTCTGTGCCAAGGCAATGGAGGGCTGACTCCAAGGACAGCACTACGCATTACCTGAGAGCTCTGAATTTGATGAATAAAAGCAAGAGACCTGACTGCTCCCTAAAGCAGCAGCTGTGCCGTTACTCCTGGTTCCCTTTGGTTTCCTGGGTGGGTGGGTTTGCTGCATCTCTGCGATGTGCTGGCACTCATAGTGGCTACCGCAGCTCACCCTCCAGCAGGCCAGAAATGTCATATATTGGTGGTCAAAATCCTCCCTGTAGGCAGACTGGCCGGGTGCTGTGCCTGCAGCTCTGGGTTTCGTATCAGGCACACCTCACCTGCCACCTTGTGCTCCTGGAAGGGCCAAAAGAGCAAGCTTTTAGGCATTATTACCAAGAGTTCATCCTGCCTCTTGCTACAGCAGAAAGATAAACAGCATTGTGGCTTTCTCATAACCAGTGCTGCACCATAGCGTATTGTGCTTGAAATTCAGGCCCTGCAGCACAAAAAGAGAGGCTTCTGCCAGATTCTCTTTTGGAAATGGATTTCCTTATCACAGAATCATAGAATGGTTCAAGTTGGAAGGGACCTTAAAGATCATCCAGTTCCAACGTCCCTGCCATGGGCAGGGACACCTCCCACTAGACCAGGTTGCTCAAAGCCCCATCCAGCCTGGCCTTGGAACACCTCCAGGGATGGGGCAGTCACAGCTTCTCTGGGCAACCTGTTCCAGTGTCTCACCACCCTCACAGGAAATAATGACTTCCTGAGATCTAATCTAAAGTTCCCCTCTTTCAGTTTAAAACCATTGCCCCTCGGAGTCCTATCACTCAACTTCCTGATCAAGAGTCCCTCCCCATCTCCACTCTAGGCCTGCTTTAGATACTGGAAGGGGCTACAAGGAGCTTCTCCTTCCTAGAGAAACAAAAATAAATTCTAATGCTACTAAAGATGAAAATGTTGTCAGACAACTAGGAACGAGACACAGATCTGCTTGAGCCAGTTCAGCTCTGCTCTAGCTGCTGGTTTTCTTCACTGGGGCAAGCAGGTCCAGGCTGGAGTCCCATGGGAGCTGCAGAGCACTGACCACCCAGTGCCTTCAGCATGGGCAGCGTTCTGGGGAGGCCATGCTTCACCCCAAGAAGACCAAATATCTTAAGCAAGTTGCCCAGCCATGCAAGTGTTTCATATTGTGTCAGGAAATCTCATACAGGTGGTTGGGACTTGCATGAAAACGGTACCTTCAGCACATTCATGCACTGCTCGAGGTGGGGGGGGGTGGGGGAGGCAGAAGCAGGTTTCGCTTTGTTTTTAAACCCAGGGGCCTGCCTGAGTTTCAGCGCATACATATATCCAGAGAAAGAAGGAGCATCTCACACAGCTCATGTGCACCTCCTTGTGTTCCCAGCTCTAGATCACCAGCCTTTTGCACTGTAACACACATTCTTTTATACAAGCACAAAGTAAGCAGGCCTTTTTTTTTTTTTCTCTTTTTAATGTAATTGATCACTACTAATGTGTGAGTGAATTCTTACACTGCATCTCAGTGCCCTGAGTTGAATGATAAATGCCACAGCAGAATGAAGATATACAAGAGATGACCTGCTGCAAGCAGAAAGAGGGTGTGAGCTTGAAAAATCTATTACTGCCCAAGGTAAAAAAAAATTGAAACGGTTATGCTGCCTTCCCAGGTCATGGCAAAAAAAAAAAAATACATTGTACAACCAGCTCATCTGCACTAAAACCAGCAGTAGAATCATCTTTCTGGTGATTTGGGGGTTGAACATTGATAAGAAGCTCGATTCTTATTTTTACCTTCTTCATTAGCACATCAAAGCATAACGAAACTACTCATCGTTACATTGGGACTCTGAAACCAAGGGAGGGACATTTAAGTTAGCAACAACCTACTGCAGAAACACTTGAGGGAGAGTTACTGAAAATATCCAGAGAAAATATCCAGGAACACTACTTCTAGACAACATTTCTAATGATCATTCAAAATCATAGACTGGTTTGGGTTGGAAGGAACCTTAAATATCATGGAGTTCCAACTCCCCCTGCCATGGGCAAGGACACCTCCCACTAAACCTGCTTGCTCAAAGCCCCATCCAGCCTGGACGTGAACACCTTCAGGGATGGGGCATCCACAGCTTCTCTGGACAATCTGTTCCAGTGTTTCACCACCCTCACATCTGCAAGGTTTGCACTATGGTAACACACTTTGCCATTCCTTGCAAGGCTTGGGACAACACTGTGATGACAGCAACATTTCTGATCTTTTGCAGAATGTTTGTTGTTGAAACCACAGGCCCTGGGGAGGAGGTACAGCAGTGGCCAGGTCTCCTGGACTCACTCTAGCTCCCTACGGTGCCAAGCTGGCTGTGTCTGCATAGGAACAGCAGGTCCCCAGGCAGCTCTGGGGTCCCAGGATGGTGTCAGGAGGGTGCAGAGACGTTTCCAAGCTTAGGCTGTCAGCTGTCAAGGGCATCACACAAGGGGAACCATCAGGCATATTGAAAAGACCAACAATCTCTATTCCACAACCCACAGTGGTGGATGTTTTCCTGAAGTTTTATACCATTTCTATGGGCAAACAGAAAGACACAGGACAGGAGAAGAAATTGTTTCAAAATCTCAGTAGGAAAAAAAAATAATCCACATCCCTTATAGTGTAAGCCAGAAACTTCAGGCTGGCACAGGCACTCTTAGGAGTGTTGTCCATGTTCCTCCTTCCTCCAGCTGCTTGGATGCAGATGGGACCCACCACCTCCAACAGGTGGGAGATGGGACCAGACTGCCAGCGTGACCTGCTGCAGCCCTCCCTGCTCAGGCTAAAGGCATAATGAAGCTGCCCCCTGTGCAAGCCCACTGCGCTGACAAGCAATGACTTTGCAGTGTACAGCAGGACCAGGTGGATCAGCAGGAGAAACATTCTCAGGAGCACAGGCTATTTACTCTCAGCTTTTCCCTCGGCTCACGTTGTTCAGCACAGCTGCTTTCAGCTTTCCAGCCATCCCCACAAGGACAGAGCAATTATGTCCTTACAGAAACCGCCACAAGCATCTAGCATCTCAACCCAGGTGCCAAAAGCACTTTTTCCACGACAGCAGAAAAGCAAATGCATTTTCTCACCTCTAGAAAAGCGCTACTCACTCCAGCTGCTGGAGCAAACACAATCTGGGATCTGCTTTATGGTATTGTTTCCAGGTGGCAGGGCACACCTTGTCAGGAGGGTTAAGACCCCAGCTGCCACTGAGAGCCATTAGAAAACGTCACATCCCTCTTCAACCACAGAGGTTGCCCCCTCTCAACTTGACTGGCAAAGCAGTATGTGCAGGGACGCATCTATCCCCATCCCACCCTGTGCAAAGAATAAAAAACATTGCTGAAAGCGAAGAAACATATGTAGAGTGTATGCAAGGTGCTCCCTTGCATGTAGGAACAGTTTTAGATACCTGGCAGTAGTAGAGAAAGGAAAAGCAACAGGCTGGGAAAGGTGGCTGCAAAGCTGGGAGAGGAACAAGAACATCTAAGATACAACTCCAAACCAGGCCTGTTAGCAAAAAGGCAGCACCAAGACCCAAATTCTACCTGCAAAGGTCACAGAGATGGCAGCACTTCTCCCATTGTATTTTAAGGCTTTAGGTTCCTATGGCCACTTGTTGTCCTTGTTCTCAGGTTAGCTAGAGGCAAAGCATCCACAGCATGACCTCACACTGCTTCAGATACAAAGAGGCAAGCACTCTCCCTTGGATTTTTCAAATACATCTGTCAGAATAGTAAGGCCAATTGTCACATGGTTTCGCAGCCACAGAAATCCCCCAGCCTAGGTACTGGTCATGTATTTGAAACTCCTTAAATACCAAGAAAACCAGTTTAAGCTGTCGTCCTAATCTTGCATCAAATCAGATCTAAACTGCTCGCACAATCCTAGACCTCAGCTGAGCTGCAAAGGCAGCATCTCCCCCAGCAGAGAAATGAGCTCTCACAGAGGCCTCCCTAAATCTGGAGAAATTGGACCACCAGTCACTTGCAGAGTGGTTATCAGCCCAGAAGAGCTGCACAGACTAAGAGTTATCACAAAGCCATTGTGTTCAACAAAGCCCAGGCCAGTAACAGGCCTCCTTCTCACAAGCAGGTATCTGAAGGTCTCTCAGAGGCTTCAAGCTCTCCTCAAGCCAGCTTCAGTGCATCTCAGCCACGTTTCCGCCATTTCTGATTCCAAAACTACCACAGTTCCAGTGGAATAAAGCTATACAGAGCCACTCAGCAACTGCATGATTATTAGAGATTAGTTTGCTCCAAGTAGAAATCCAAGACCCAGAGCTGGCAGGCTGCTTACCCTGGATGCACGAGCTTGGTTCCCGAGTCCTCCAACCCTACACCTGGAGCCTGCTGACCTACAAGAACCTCACCTGCCAAGAGGTAAACCCAGCATTTACTCATCTTGCACACAAAGAGGTTTTTAACACCTGATCACTAAGAGACAGGCCATAAAGTGATCCAAGGAAAAGAATTCCTTCCATGTTTCATCATGTCTGCTCTTTTCTTGTACCCACCTAGCCCAGTTTTCTTCACAAATAGCCTTCCAGATGAACAGTAACAGCATAGACTGAAAAGACCACAGTAAGCACTTGGAGCCACGTTTCCTCAAGCAAACGAGCAGAGAGAAACTTGCATCTTTATTCAAAGCTGACGGTTAAGTGGCCTCACTGCTCCTCAACAGCTGTATTATTTTGTTCTGAAGCTTTGACAATCCCTGCATCCTTGGCACAGCTCTGTAATAACCAGACAAGTTCTGGAATTGCTCCCGTCCCATAGGTATGTTTCTGAACTAAGACTAAATTGGAACTAGCAAAAATAGTCACCCTCTTATTCACATAAAATCACGCTACCTGTAACCCAGTTTGCAGGCAGCACCAACATATGGAGACTAAAACTCTGCCTGATCCTCTCCTGCCTATATCCGGCAGCAGCAGTGCACTCAGAGGGGTGGGAAGTGCAGCACAGAAGAGTTGAAAAGATGAGTCTTAAAATTTCATTCCTTGTGAGTGATGAAGGGCACGAGAAAAACTGAACCCTTTTTGTTGCAGATGCAGAACTCCTTTTTTCAGGCATAGAGGAGAAGGTGCTGCCCAGAGCTGGTCCAGTCAGGGCACCTCCTTACTCCCAGGTAATACACGAGCGCTGCTTTTACCGTCGGGGAGAGGCATAACCAGGAACAACTCAGTCAGCCTCCAACTGCAATACAAAAACAAAAACAGCCTTTCCTCAGTGGACATGGACCTGTTGGAACAGGTCCAGAGGAGGGCCATGAAGACGATCAGAGGGCTGGAGCACCTCTGCTATGAGGACAGGCTGAGACAGGTGGGGCTGTTCCTCCTGGAGAAGACTCCGGGTAGACCTTATAACAGCCTTCCAGTACCTATAGGGGGCTACAGGTGAGATGGGGAGGGACTCTTGATCAGAGAGTAGAGCCATAGGACAAGGGGCATTGGTTTAAAACTGAAAGTGGGGAGAGATTTAGATTAGATCTCAGGAAGAAATTCTTTCCTGTGAGGGTGGTGAGGCACTGGAACAGGTCGCTCAGAGAAGCTGTGGATGCCCCATCCCTGGAGGTGTTCATGACCAAGCTGGATGGAACTTTGAACAAGCGGGTCTAGTGGGAGGTATTCCTGCCAATGGCAGGGGGGTGAAACTGGATGGATGATCCTTTAGGTTCCTTCCAACCCAAACTATTCTATGATTCTACTACAGACATGCTGTATTGATGCACCACATCCAGAGTGGACACTTAAATAATAAAAACAAGAGGCACTGAATGACACTAGGAATCAAGTTGAAAGCAAAGAAGTCGTCCCTCTTGCAGGTGGCAGCTCAGTGAGTAACCCCCTGGCTGAGAGTGTTGTGGATGCTGAAAGTTCACATGGAGTCAAGGGGAAAAAAGAAGTTCCTGGAAGAGAAAACCACTAATGGTTTTATGCTTGTTCCCACACTTTGGGACAGGAGAGGAAGTGAGGGGCATCTCTGATCAGGCCATGGACATCTCAGCA
The DNA here is from genome assembly GCA_013400055.1 of Nycticryphes semicollaris. Classification (NCBI taxonomy): domain Eukaryota; kingdom Metazoa; phylum Chordata; class Aves; order Charadriiformes; family Rostratulidae; genus Nycticryphes; species Nycticryphes semicollaris. The sequence goes on from VXBJ01007575.1 coordinate 683,830, forward strand.
TAGGCAGGAAGAGGCTGTAAGCACCAGCCATTCCAACCACAAGAACCACCCGTTTCTAGCAACAGTTAAACAATTTGATCTAATACAAATTATGTGTCATGGCAGTATTTGATCCCCTAAATTGACTCTCATTTCCTATTTTACGTATATTTCTGTATTTTAGGATAGCCTGAACCAAATGGATTTGCAAAAACAGCTATATTTTTCATTACTTTATGTAACAGATTTTTCAATTCACACACTTTCCAGACACAGCTACTGAAACTGAATACATATATTGACTGTGCTGTTTGTAAATGCAAGTCTATTTTTGTCTTTATAAGTAGAATGCGTTCTAACTTAAAGACCAAAAAAGGGTTATGCAGAACCCTAATGACTTTCCCAAGGCAACATTTTCTTACTGTGCAGAAGCACATCTCTTTTCCAAGCTCTAGCCTAACTACAAACAGCAGCAAGTTGAATAATACACCTCTTATGACTATCGTTGGAACACTTAAATGCAGAACAGTGCAAGAGATTAATCCCCAACACAGAGCTACAGTACAGCTTTAACAGCAGCGCTGCTGCCCCCAGCAGACACCCACTGATGTCATCTCCACTAGAGAAGAGAGCAAGAGCTTGCACAGCATCCTCAGTGCAATTTTATTCTTGTAATCTCATGCGATAAACCCTTTTTCCCATTAATCTTTCAACACAGACAGTTTTAAGTATAGGTAAAGTGTTCTAGAGCAACAATTTAAAATGCTAGATTTCAAGAAGAATATAAACCTCTACCCGTGTGCTTTCAAAATGCCTCGATGTGAGAAGTACATTAGACAAAAATCAACACATTCTTTTTTGATAGACAGTCCTCACAAATCATGACCAACTCAGACATTCCAGTTAAACTGTAACTTCACTCCAGCCTCCACTTACATTACAAAACCACCCAAAAAATGCAAGCTACCACCACTCACGCATGAAGAGTGGGGCCTATTTCATGTCTGAATCGAGCATTACCATCCACACAGCAAACAAAAAATCCCCACCTCCACACAAGTACACACGCAAAAGCTTGATGATAAATCACTCCAATTACACACTTTTTTCTTCTAATGGACCACTCATATAGCATTACTAAAACTTCATTGAATTGACATAATTGTATCACATAGAAAAGAGTCATGGGTATAAGACACAGATTTTGTGTATGTGCTGTTGCTTTGCAAGACTGTGGCCATCTCAGTTCTATGCCATCTCAGCTGCTGTACTTTATAGCACACTTTTTTTCTCATAAAATATTAACCATTGTGTTTGCTCAGACAATAATTCTCTCAATACTGAAAAAACATTTTATTGAAAACTTCTAAAAGGACAAAATCGTCACAACTAAAGTGGAATCTGGCATGGAACATGCTCAGCATTTTTTACAAAGTAATTACAATCCAAGAAAAAAAGCAAAAGACCTACATAAATCAGCACATGTAAAGTATAAAAGCTACAAGACAAGAAAATGATAGCTCTTGCAATGTAAAACACGCTTCACAAGCTGTATCCTGTTCTCACACCTTTTCACGATGTAACTTTCGTTCGGGAAATGATTTCATTCACAAAACTGTTGTTCTTTGCCAACACATCATTTCTCAGCTGTTTCAGCTTGATTTTGATGTCTTCTTCTGACATATCTGTCAGGGGCAATGCTTTCACTTGACAAAGAAAATCCTGAATTATCTTTTCACCTTCCTGAATGGAGGGAGGAGAAGGAAAAGAAAACAAAAGGGAAGTTTAGATTGCAAGCAAGAGTCTTCCAAAATCTGCTGAAGACACAAAGTATTATTTACCACCAGAAACTTTTCTCCAGGCAAAAACCCCTGTTGCTTTTGCACTTGCTATGACAGTCTCAGCATCAGAACAATGCAATTATACTGGGATCAGGAGTTCTTTCCTCCTCCAACCCATGAGTGAAAAGCATCAGCTGACCAGCAGAAATACAATATTGTGTTCCACATTTAATTCCGGTGTGCGATCCACATTAGGTGAGAATTGCTGGCAATAAAAGCAGAGTGCCCTCATTACCCAAACCAGTTACTTTCTGGAGGAACTGTAAATCAAAACCGATGTTCCAATATGCAAAAGGAAAGAACAAATTGTAACCAAGCAACTGCAGAGTGGCTGTCACCAAGGAGAACAGATGATAATTAAGCTTTATGCATATGCTTTTACACAAACAGGCAAAGTGGAACTTCTAAACAATCTGAATTGAATAGCAGGAACAACCATCTCAGTGAACGGCATTCAGGGTCCCTGTATTAGAAACAATTTGCCCAGAGAACAGAATTTTGTCTTGTTCTCTGCATTTTAGTACTCCAAAGCTTTTTTTAGTTTTATCATTCAGGACTAATGCGGTGTGTTTTCAGTGTAGACGCCTCCAAAGGACTTGGAAACGTAATATAGCATGCTTTTTCCTTTAGGCATGATGCTAACGAAGGCAGACAAATTGCCTGAACAAGACATCTAAAGCTATGCCATTCTACTGCCCAGAGAGTTTATAAAATACTATGCATTACTGAAATATCCAAGAATAAAACATGATGCTGGGTTTGTCAGAAGCGTTTGCTGCGTCAATTTAATTTGCACCAACTTAGGACCGCACAGCCAGTTCCAGCTAATCTGAAAAATACTTCACCACGATACCTAGCAAGGCTGGCAAGAGAAAGGCAGTACTGGAGCAACTGAGATACTGGAGAGGGAACCACCTGCCACTAAAAGGTAGGACAAATCAGAGATTGTTCATCCACAACATCAGATCCACTTACTGAGCCAGAAACAAATGCAGCAGACCTCTAAAACTGAAAATAAAAGTGACAGGCAACAGCCTCCGTCTAGAGCAAAGGCTTTTTAAATGTAGCAGGTGCTCTGAATATGGCCTAACACTTCAAGGCTTCCAGATACTGGGGCATTACCAAGATTGCCACTGATGTATAGGAGGAAACAAATGAGTTACAAGTGTGCAAAATTTCAGGCCAGCTGCTGGGACACAGACCTAAGATGTGTAAGCAGATTGATATGCGTGCAGCAAGGAGGACATGACCACTGGCAAATAATCAATGCAAGTCCTAAGGCAGCACGTGGATTTATTAGGAGGCCGTAGTAGATGTCACTGTAAGGACTCTTCATCCAGCAACCAGACAACACAAGCTATTCTGAAAAAGCTTCTTGCAAGCTATTGGTTTCCTTCACACTACCTGCTAATGAAATGTCTTTTAAGAGAGAGCAAAGGGAAAAGAGAAAAAACAGTTCACTCAAACAGCTTTACACAACTGTATTATGCAGTAGAGATATACAATCAGATCTACGCCGAGATGTGGGTTTCCTCAACTTGGGTTTGAAGTCTGCACAAAGCCAAGAGCATTTTATTTGTCAGTTGAGAGAACCTAACCAGATTTCTTCCATGTGAAATGGGAAGAACTTTATGACACCTGTAAATTAGACATTCCAGGTCCAAACTGTCGTATCCTTCAATTTGACCAGCTTGTGACGTGTTTTACTACTGATGGAAGGGCACAAAGGAGAAAGCTGTGTACTCAGATTTTCTCTGATGTAAACAGATCTGAACACATTCACACTGAGCTTCAAGAAATCAGCACTAATAAGCTCTCAAATAAGGGCAAGCAAAATCAGGTGGCAACCCACTGGCAGAACTGTCATGGTTTAACCTCAGCCAGCAGCTAGAACCAGGCAGCCACTTGCTCACTTCCCCCTGTTGGATGGGGGAGAGAATTGGAAGAGTTAAAGCGAGGAAAAACTCACAGGTTGAGATAAAGACAGTTTAACAGGAGAACAAAAGCCACACATGTAAACAAAACAAAACAAGGAATTAATTCACTGTTTCCCATCAGCAGGTGGGTGTTCAGCCATCTCCAGGAAAGCTGGGGTCCGTCACACTCAAGAGTGACTTCAGAAGACAAAAGCCATAACTCCTCTTCCTTCTTCTTCCCCAGCTTTATCTGCTCAGCACGACCTCACATGGCATGGAATAGCCCTTTGGTCAGATGAGGTCAGCAGTCCCAGCTGTGTTCCCTCCCACCCTCTTGTGCCCCAGCAGCAGTGTGAGGAGCAGAAAAGGCCTTGATTGCCCAGCAACAATCAAAACCACTAGTTTGCTATCACAGTATTCCCATCCCAAATCCTAAACACAGCCTACACCAGCTGCTCAGAAGAAAGTTAACTCTATCCCAACCAAAACTATGATAGCTTTGGGGTAATATGAAACCTAAAACTATTTTGCTTGGGCTATTCCATCTAAACAGATTTTAAAAAGCATTCCTGATCACAAACCTCTCTTTCTCTGTAGATTTTTTTGGCTGGTGGTTCTCCTTCAGATTCTGTGGACTTGCCAATGTTTTGAAACTCCTCCAGCTCCAGTGCTTTCTCTCTTGCACTTTCTATCACATGTTTTGGGAAAGCCGCCAGCTCTGCTACGTGTATTCCAAAACTCTGGTCACAAACACCTGGTTACAGAGAAGAACAATCAGTAAAGAATTCTCAAGAGTTAGTATGGCTACAAGAGATTATATGAACAAACTTGCAGTAGTTCTCTGTTCTGAAGAATTAAATGTGTGAAATTCTCCCAGCATTTTCTCATTTACCTTTTGGACCATACACTGTAACACAAACTAAAGAATATGCTCTTATTTAATTAAGCTCTCTTAAAGCAGTAATTGCAGAGCTCCAAAAGTGCTTCAGGAAGAAAGGGAAAAGTCTTCAAGCAGCACGAATTTCCCTCTAGTACGTTAATGAAATTGAATAATGGTTTTTACTAAAGTACTTCAGTACAGCCTGTAGAATGCAGTAATTCACACCAATTATATTTTTAAATATAGCTCTCACATTTTTTCCTATGTTTATATCAATACACATATATGTGTGTGTGTAGGTATACAAATATTAAATAAGTTACATTCTCAATCATCCTACTTCTCCTCTGCAGCAGTACCACATAATTCCTCAGTCTCCAGGAGTCGTCTTTAATTATATCAAAACCTTTCAACTTTAACTTTACACTTACTTCAATTAATGCACTGCTTAAAACATTTGGTTGAGAAAGAAAAGTTCTCATACTTGCTCAAAATATGTCAATTATACAGAGTTACATAAAATAAGTTTCACTTCAATATCAAAAGCACACTGGTACAATCTGTCAACTCCATTCATTACTAAAATTCTGACGGGCCACCCACAAATACTGCTACATCCTTTTAATTGTCTCCAGCAACAAGTTATGAATAAATGACTTAGACATGTAAAATGATACTTACTTAATCATCAATTAAATATCGGGTAACCGAAGAATAGGTAAAGGAAAAATTTAGCATTTACTTTTTTTTCTGTTTTATTAGACCTTGTAATCTCTCATATTTCTTAAAGGAAAATTAATATTCTTAAGCAGAAATCAGCTTTCTAGATTTTATATTAAAAACACACATTTCCCCAAAGACAAAACTAACTCAGAATCCTGAATGGAGGACTGGAGAACTGTACTTTCTCTGTCTCCCCCTCCAGTTACTTTGCCACAGTCTTGAAGCATGAAGACAGGGATGAAAATACACTATAAAGTTCCTTGTCATGCATTTCAGGTTTAGTTTTATGTTTCAAGTGGCACAAAACCTGTTGTTTGTTTCAAAACACAGCTGTATCCAAGCTATCTATACTCAGTATTTGCTCAAACATAACTTCCATAAGGGAAACAGCACAACAAAAACTTATGCAAAAACTTATGTGAAAGATACCTCATCTGAGATCAGGTATTTTAAGATTTCATAGCTGTATCTCATCTGACGGAGGTTTAAACTAATAGATACAAACTATTGTGTGTCTATGCTCAACAGCACTTCCAAGAAAACGAATCAAATGAAAAGACACTGTACAGGCAAAACCAACAAAGAATATGACTAAAGTTGGCAAAAGTGCTTGAAGAGAAATATGAAATCAGGCATCTAAGTTTTCACCAGAATGGGTGAGCTAATACAGGCTTAAAAAAAAAAAAAAAAAAAAAAAGAAAAAGAGGGAGAAGGAAGCATTGATTGCATAAAGAAAATTCACCCAACTATCTGGGGAGTGCAAGAGGTTTTTAATCAGAAGAGTTGCTATTCCAAGAGATGTAGATATAAGAAGGCAAAAGGTTTAGATTTAGCATATATTACTTCAATCTAAGTACTCAAAATAAGGCATCTAAATAAAGATGGCTTGTTTGAAGACTGTACATTGCCAGCTCTTGCTGCATTGAAAGTAACAGTTTCAACGTACGCTTGCAGCAATTTATGAGTCTACTTGTCTTTGTTTCCCATGCATGCTATGTCTTAGTTTACACACTGATTTGAGCAGGATACTCAGAGAGCTCTGAACAACCACTCAGTGGAACGAGCTCAACATGTGCTGGAGAAGAAGGGAAATTACAATCTCCAGAAGAACCACAGACACTGCCTCTCCACTGTGAAGAGCTAGCTACTAGGGCCACAGCGCTATGGATGAATACTCAGCAGCAAATCCTGGACATTGCCTTGGAAAAATGCATGAACAGAGGAGACCAGAGGCCATTTCTAAGGCATAAAGCTCTTAAGGACACAGAATTAAGAGAAACAAGCCAGAGGAGAGCAGTTCTTCCATCTGTGTTTTGATTCCCATTGCTCAGAGCAATATCCTAGGCTTTACAGAAAAGTACCTGAAAGCTAATTGCAAGACTATACCCACAGGTGAATACAAAACTAGAAGCAGTTACACAAGTCATCAAAGGATTCATATCATTTCTTAATGAAGTAATTTCATGGATATAAAACCAGAAAAAATAAGAAAGAAATAGTCAATTAGTAACATCATAGGAGTAAAACTAGCACTGTGTCATTTGAGTGAAGCTCCAATAAGGATATAATAAAAACACATTTACCAGTCATTGAAAGACACTTAATAGCATGGTGATAGCCCATGAAGATTATAAAAGTTATCTTTAAAAGCATAACAGTAAAATGTAGAAATTGGACAGCATATTAGATTAATTTCAGAACAACGTATGCCATAAGGAATTAAATGAATAGTCCTAAATCAACTGAAGAAATCAAGAAATATCACAGAGAGTTCCAAGACAGCACATACTGAATATGCACTAATCATGAAAAGCAGGGCTCTTAGAAGGAACTAAGCAAAAGCAATCACTATTATGTCAAAACAACAAAACAAGTTTTTTTAAATGAGGAATGACGATCGGCAATTGTACCCATACGATTAAATCCTAAACTAAAATGATGCAGACATTGGTCTCCAGGACTTGAGATGGAAGACAAGGAGTAGGTCCTCAGCCTTAACAAGGATGGATGACACTCAGTAATTGTCTTACTAAAGACAATAGCCTCACTCCTCAAATAGTTATTCCTTATTTACGACAAAACCACTCCATAAGGTAAATCACTGATCCAATGCAGAATAGGCACAGTATTCTACATTAACCATGCTCTAGCCACCTGAGTGTCATCTAACTCATTCCTTCATTGTGGAATTAAAAAAAGAAAAACCTACATGTTATTTTTAAGTGAAAATATAGCGTAACAGTACTCTGCTCAAATTTTAAAATCAAAACCTTAGCCCAAAGGTAGGCAACCTGACTGAAATGTTCTTATGGGAACTACAAAATCACTGTAGTGTTTACAGCCAAATTAGAATGCTATAAATGACCATACATTGTAAGCGATTTACCTAGCCCCACTTTACCTAATATAAATACAGGCTCCTGCTGAAGGGAGCAAGAAGAAACGACTATGAATAGAGAAGAAGGAGAATCCACTTACTGTGCTTAACATGATTCTTACGCCCAATAAAAAATTGGCTGATTAATATCAAAAGTAAAAAAATCCTGATCCCGTAAAGGATTTTAATTAAATACATCTGATTTACCTTACACTAACAAACCAACAGTCTAGTTGTTGTTTTATTATGATGCCATTTGCTAAAAACGAAATACATTTTTCCTGTATCAAACTACTGCATAACTTGGGCAACATCTATCTTCAATGACTAAGCCTTATTACAGTGAAATAGACATTACTAAAAACCGTCAGCACATAAAAGCTGCACTCATTTCTTTTAAAAGAACAACTCAAGGAACATAAGTTTTTTCTGTATGATTTACCAAAACCTATACCTTCCTTTGTAAGGAAAGCTGAAACAGCAGCAAGTTAAAATGGCTGATTTGGCAAAATAGAAAATAATTATTTTGAATCCTTCTCCCTACTCTTTAAAAAAAAGTAAAGAAGAGAGGAAAAAAGAAAAGAGACCTCAAAGACAGAAATAACCTACATAACCTATAAGTCTTAACAAAGAATCATCATCACCACCAACTGTGTTTGGACACAGACAGAGCTCCCGGCACATTCTCAGTGGACAGAAAGAATACATCCATTATAACCCTTAAGCACAACATATGAAATATATCCTTTTACGTTGTATTCTTCCATTAATACTTCCTTGTCTGTCAATGCAAAATAAAGTCTACCCTGTTCACCACCATTTACAGAGTCTTACCTTCCTTGACACGATAAAGCATTGTCAGTGTGTCATCGCTGGTCAGAGCGGTAACATGTAGGTTATTTACTGTTGGCACTTGGTCAGCAAGAGCTGTCAGTTCGTGGAAATGTGTAGCAAACATACAGAAAGCACAGATTTTACTAGCAATGTATTCTGATATAGCCCAAGCCAAGCCAAAACCATCATAGGTAGAAGTTCCTCTTCCCAGCTCATCAATGATTATCAGGGAGTTTTCAGATGCTGTCCTAAAACCACAAGAGTTAAACACAAGCTTAAATACTGCATGAACTGTAGATATTGGAGTTCCACAAGTTATATTACAGAGGCATAGCACAAAAGAAGCAAGAGACCAGAACAATAAAATGCAATGCACATATAGTCTCACACTGACCATTACAAACTTGCTTCTTTGGCTTCCTGGTAGCAGCCCTATATGACCACCGAAATAAACAGAAGGCAACTTTGAGAACTTACGAGCCTCCTAAAAAGAACTTGAGGTCCTCTACTGAGATCCTACATAAAAGGAAGTCTTAAAAAAAGAAGAAAAAAAAAAAAAAAAAAAAGAGGAAGTCTTCCTTACAGCACATCCTTTCCCATCAACCTGAACCACGAAAATCAAAGAAGCACAGGACTTACCTAAGGATTGAAGCAGTTTCTAACATTTCAGCCATGAAAGTAGACACTCCCTTCAGCTGACTGTCTCCGGCTCCCACCCGAGCCAGGATACAATCCACAATGCTTATTTCTGCAGAGTTGCAGGGTACAAAACATCCAATCTGGGCCATAAGAACGATCACCCCTGTCTGCCGGATGTATGTTGATTTTCCCCCCATGTTAGGGCCTAAAGAAGAAATTTCGCAAATGAACTAAAAAGTATTTAAAAAAAAAATTAACAATTCAACACTTCTTTTAAAGGAGAACAGGCTTGAACTTAAAACAACATTTAAACTTCTTACTCTTTTGCCAGGGAAGAGGAGCAGACTTGTCTAACAGGTACAGCAAGTTGCTCCACTACTAAAAAGGCTCATTTGTACGTCTCACTGAATGCTACTTTTTCAAAAGAAAGGTGATCAGACAGCATTAGGGACTTCGCAAGTTTGGAGACTTTTCAGAAGCATAAGTGGTCATCTAAAACACACGTCTGTACTTAAAACTAATAAGCTTTAATTTAAAAGTCATCAGTATTGCTGCTTAAGATTGAAAATAATTTGCTTTCACCTCAGTTACAATTTGTCTATAAAAATGAAACAGCTAAGTTTCAGACTGTGTACAAACTAATGGGTGATTTAAATCACAATCTAACAGGATTCTGAATCAGCAAACATAGATATTAAGAAGTTAAAATTAACTGAAGTACAAATGAAATAAAAACTATTTTCCAGAAAATTGATCATTAAACCCAATTTTATGCTTTTGCTAACCAGAAAAACAAGCGTGTTACCATGCATTTATTTATATTTTTAGTTTTTCTTTTTGATTATGTTAGAAGTGTTCATTAATCATTCTCTAATTTCAGATCTCTGCTACTCAGAATGTATGTCAAGGACATCTGGATGAAAATTAAAATTCAATTAAATGTATAAACACTAGAAATGTTTTCCTGTGTAGTAAAATTATCTTAATTACACCAGAGAATAGGGAAAAAAAGGGTACAGTCATTAAAACATGTTTTGCATTTAAAATCGACTTTCACACTAAACAAAGAAAATATTAACAGAGAGGCTGCTTCAAATCATGCCTACAGAAGGTGCCTATGTGGCTACAGTACAATTGATGCCTACAGGAATTTTCCAGATCACTTCAGCAGGTTCAGATTGTCCTGCTCCAGAGGTTGCTTGGCTTGTGGAGTTACATTGACTACAGCTGAGAATACATATATTAGAGAAGGACTGATTTCTTATTTCCTACTGTCCTAGCAGCCGCTCTCTCCTTCTCAAATTACTATTTATAAATTAAAGATCACCTTCTCCAAACTGTGCACTATAACTACAATCGGAACAGCCAATTCCATGACTGTTGGTTTGAAAAGTTAGAAATATGCACATACGTACACAAGCATGTAGAATACACACTACACATTTCACAAGAACATTGTGGACACTTTTTTAAATATAGTAAGCAACAATACCTTAACAAATACCATCCCTTCTTTTCCAGATCTAAATCATACCGAAAGATTACTAACTGCTCACCTTTTGTTGATTACAAAAATTGTTTGACAGACTTTTTTGGTTTGTCAGCTTGCTATTGCTTGTTTGCTGCGGGTTTTTTCTTTTAAGACCTCATTGTTGGAAATACTCAAGACTTCTAATATTTAAACAACAAGTGGAAAAAAAACCAGAAACATTTACCAGTAATAATGTGGAACATCTGCTTGCCCTTCTCAAATGTAACATCATTGGGGATGAAAGCCACCTCATCTTGCACTTCGATGCAGGGGTGCCTGGCACCTTTCAGCACAATCCTTCCTTGTCCCTTCTCCAGAATGACAGGACGGACATACGGCACCGGTGCTCCGTTTGACACATGAGCAAAACTGACAATTGCATCTAGTTGAGCTATTACATCATTCATCGTCTGTATTGGTTCTGCATAACCTGGTTGTGGTTAGAAAGAGAACACATTCAACAGTTAGAAATTTTGTTCTTGCTGAAAAAATACTTTAAAGCCTATACCGAGCCCATAAAATTAATTTATCTGCATTAAAAGTCAATTTTGTTTAGGGCAGCAGCCACCTTCTGTGAGAGTCTAAGATGTTATCCTGAAGTTTCCATGCTTTGACTACCAAGAAGACTTCTTCAGCCTAGAAAAAGGAAGAGGCCAGACCATGTTGATTGTTTTGCCTTAACACCAGCCAACAAGAAGCAGCTTATCTTAGTACAGGAAGGCAAATGCTCGCAACAGTAAGATGGCTGGAAATCCAATAAACTGGATCATCATTTGAACTGTCTGGGTACAGATCATTAAGAGGACTTTAAGTCATACTCATTTGAGAATTACACGCATAATACAGTTGTCTTCATTAAATTGCCTCCATTTGGGAAGGAAAATGCCTTTTAAATACACATGTACACTTTTAAGTCTATGTCTGCACACCACAGAAGCTTTCAGCAGCAGCAAAAGACCTTCTATAGCACACTATGTATTTACAGATGACATATTGAAGCTAATCCCCCTATATAATACCCCATTAGATTTCCACATGAATATACAAACCTTAGTATGCTACACACAAAAAAAACCCATCACTTGAAAATTACCAAGATAAAACAAAAAATATCTAATAAGCTACTCATTTTGCAATATACTGGCAAATTTCTTATCATGATGAGGTGTATCAATCCATCCTCTTAAGAAGTCTTTACCTCTAATAATTTGTAGCAATGCCAGGAAAGAGTGTAACCACAGAAGGCAACACATTTCAAACATTCAAGACCTGTCTAAAAGCCAAACCTCTTTTTTTCACACTAATTCTTTGGGGAACATCACAGCTCTCTATAGAGGGGCATCTACAAATAACTGCAAGTCCTCCCAGCATTCCAGATTGCAATACACACAGCAACACTGACATATTCACCTGAAGCAATGTTAATGATTTCCTTAACAATTGCGTCCTGAGCCTCTTCATACTCTTCTCTGTTCTTTATATATTCATCATTGACGGAGCTCAGTTTGCTGTGAACAAAACCACAATATTTAGAAGCTGTGCTCTGTCTTCACTGCTACAACACCAAACTTCTAGCCTCCAGTACCAGTTGTCCCCATCTGTTTTAAGAGCCAGGTTCAGTGGAAGGACGACAAAGCAGCTAATCTACAATTCACCCACACCAGGGTTTCAGTGAGATTAATTCCAAGTTGAAGATCACCCACAAGGGCCAAACCAGCAACTCTAGCATCGCTGAACACAATATTGTTAAAAATCTTACAGTAGTTGTTTGTTGTAGACAGGGTATGTATTAAGGACTTGTTCTTAAAGCTAAATTTCTCACCATTTTGCAACAAGATGTGGCAGTGAAAGAACTGGCAGAGGAGAACTGCTGCTAAGCAACTGTGGAATTAGCCAGAGTCCTGCAACAGGCTTATCAGAGACGAAGGCATTGACCTCCTTCATTTAGTAAAAACCTCAGTGAACTACTGTCACTAGGATCAGGTTCTAGTTTCAAAATAAAGTAAGCTGAAATTAAAAGAGTGTTTAAACAAAGTGTTTGTCTCAAGCTTGTCTCTGAGCAGACTCTCTCTGCAGAGAAAGCAGAGTCTGCAGTACTGAGTATAAAACACATCCAAACCACCGCACCCACACCGTAAGCAGAAGTCAGCCTAGTGCTTCTAGTACCGTCTACACAAGAAACTATAACTTGACTAAGCACAAAGGAGTCTGCTTTATTAGTGATCCACAGGCTTCTTCCCTCAGGGAAAGTGACAGATGACACTTAAAATAGAGGTGCGAAGTACAGAAAAGCCTAACTTCATCATTACATTTAGATTCATAACATATTTAGAACAACAACAAAAAAAGCTGGTTTAAATTTCAGGGATGTTTTGAAAAAATATCCTCTGAGTAACTGTTAAAACAAAATGCAATTAAGGTTTACACTTCGTTCATTTAAATAAATTGGTGCAAAATACACCAACATATTGGTTGGTGTGAACCAATATGTTTGCCCTCCTTTTCAAAGCCAAGTATTTATTACTTATGAAAGTGACTGATTAACAGAAACAGTCACTATTAGTAATACTACTGGCTTGAAATCAACTTTGCCCCATAGGCAGTGCTCCTCTTACACATCTGGCAATCAAGATTTCTCTCAATAAATCACTTTTCTGATGTTAACTCCAGCAGGAACTGCCATACATAAAGTGATAGCAGCATGGCTTGTCTGAAACAGACTCCACAATGTACCAATCTCTTCTATTTTTACCCTTCTGTATATAACACATGCAGGAGACTCAAAGACTAGTTTTCTCCTGGACCTGCCACTGACAGACAAGGAGGAACCTGTCAGGGGGTTGAAGTCCAGTTAGTGGCTGATTATTAGCAGCAGCTGATACTATTTCTGTTTTAATTAGCAACCTGAATAATGGGACAGAATGCACTCTCAGCAAGGTTGTGAACGATACTAGATTACGGGGCGCTGTCAGTGTGCTGGAGGACAGGGCCGTGATTCATTGGGATATCTACAGAAACAGGTGGACAACAATTTCAACACAGCCAAATGCAAGTTCTACACCTGGGATGAAATAACTCCATACAATAGAACAGATTGGCATCCAAATGGCTGTAAAACAGCTATGCATAAAAGAGTTGGGGGGACCTGGTGATCTCAATGAAAGAGGTACTTGCCCAGGCTGAAAGACTCTGAAGTCAGCCTGGACAGAAAAGTCACCAGGACTCTTCTTGGAGGTGCACAGCAAAAGAATGAGACACTAAAAACCAAAGAATGTTCCAGACAAGGAACATTCTCATTAGATCTGACTAGGAAAATTTTCACAAAGCGTGGTTCAGCATTGGAACTTGTGTCCCACCAGGCTGTGAAGGATGCTTGGAGGATGGGCACCTGGGCAAGGCCTTAAGCCACCTCATACCTTTGAGGTAGGATCTAATTTCCAAAGTGGCGCTGCTTCGAGTGAGGTGTTGAGACCACTTAACTTTAAGATATTGTCTTCAACCTAAGTTATTATCTATTTATGCATATGCAAATTTCTACTTTGTTTGCTCTGTGTAAAAATAATGAAGTACAGAAAGAGAGGCATCTGATGACTGAGGTAGTCCTTGCTCCTTCCACAATGCTCAAGAAGAGCCAGAAGTTCAACAAGCCATATAGACTTTTTGCTTGGCTGACCCCTGACAGACTCACTGTCCAGCCAAGGAGACACTGAACCAGCATCAATCCAATCTGCCTGAAGACTGAAATTTTTAAACAGCTTAATCTATAGAACCACAGGATCAAAGTCCATTACACAGGAACAAACAAAATTAAAATGTCATTTGAAACAAAACAAAACAAAAAGAAAGTAACCACCAAAACTGCTGCATGTCATATTTGGTAATAAATATAAATAGCTCTTTTCCTATTGCAGCTTGTGAAGATGTCTGTATAAACACTCATGGTGAATGAAATTATACTACTAGGGGGCAGCTAAAACAGAGAAATTTGGTCAAAGGACCAAAAATAGCTAACAGTTGTCAAAGTAAATGGGGAACACAGCTTTTAGCAGAAAGTGTATGATGACAATTCTCATGCCAGTTTTGCTCAATATCTCAGTCCACGAGCTAATTAAAAAGGTGAAAATTCAAGCCATTCAAGAAGTAGAGAAAACAGTTTATCCGCATGATTATGAGGAAAGGAATAATTCTGTTTCTTTCACAACAGGCTTGAAAAAGTACCAGGACGATCTCATACCTGTTAGTAAATTTCACACCATTCTTCTGTGTATCAACTATTCCATATTTTGAATTGTTGCGGAGAACTTTTTCCTCCTTGCAAGTTATTCGAAAGTGATGTCCAAACTGTGAATTTGTCTCTAGTTTGATACTTTTGCCAGCCTCCAAACCTTTTAAATGAAAAGAAAGAAAAAAAGAAAATAACTGTAATTATCAAAAATCCTGCAGCTTGTGCTATTTCTGCTCCCCATTCCCTAGTTTGTGCAATGTAGCCTCTCCTAGATATGTTGTTCAGTATATTTGTTTTGGTTCTGTACAGGTATGAGAAATACCCAGCTCTAGCAGAATTTCACCAATTCGTTCTCTGCTCTTACTTTGATATGCTCCCAAACTGCATATTCAAATCAGGTTCATGATTATTGTATTGCTCTAGAAATATGAAAAATGCCGATTGCATGCTGCAAGGACATTCTATATTGCTGCTGTAAGCATAGCACTTGTAATCTTGTGATCCTTTTATTAATACATACTTCTGCTGGTGAGATCTCTCATTCCACCCCTACTCAATCTTGGTTTTCCTTTTTTTCCATCCAGGTACCTTGTTTACACTAAAAAAATCAAGACTAAAAAATATGGAAGCCCTTAAAGGTGTAACCTAAAATAACTATATGTTGTTGCCAATTTTCCTTGCCATACTTGCAATAAAAGTTTATTATTTTCAGTTGCTCTTCAAGTGCCCAAATCATGAGCTGCACATGGAATTTTTTGTATAGGATAATCAATTCTTGAAATATCTCATTTGCTCCCACATAACATTTTGTAAAGAACTCCAAAAGAGAACTAGCATGTCCTGAATGGACACTCAGGGGAATGCACAGGGGGAAAAAAGTTTCAATGCATGTCCTTAAAGGATGTAAAATAGAACTAGGCCTTGCCAAGAGTTATAATGAATTACAGTTCTACAAAATTAATTCTGCAGTATCTTGCAAGATACCTAAAGATTTCTGAAATATTCTGGAATGCCATTTCTAAAAAAGGCCAAATTATAAAACAAAAATCACTCAATTTTCAACAGTTTGTACTGTGACAACTAAAGTCACCTCAAATTAATAATAAAATAATATAAACATCCCTTAACTTCTGTATATCAGTTTTCATCACTTGATCGCAAAGCTGTTTACAAAGGGAGTAAGAATGAAAAAGTAGTTTCATACCGTACCTAGTTCTTTGGCTGCACTTTTTAAAAAGGACTGCATTTTTTCTTCCAGTTCATTCATCTTCTCTCTTAATTCTGTCAAATTAGGATCAAAAGAAGCCTTGACAAGAAATTCATGATTCTCCACCTAGGCAAAAAATAACAAGGAAATTTCGTACGAACACAGGAGTTAAAAAAAAAAAAGCAAAGAAAAAAAATCACCTACCCGATCATACACAGTAAAATTTACTCAATCACTCATTCAGTTTATTTTTATATATTTAATTTTGTAACGCCATGCTGTGTAATAATTGGTGTCTGACTCAACTACAAACACACCTCAAACACTCGTTTTCTCAAATAATATACCTTATACAAGCAAAACACACCAACTTAACAGACATCTTTACTTTGAAATGGAGTTGTCTGCACATTTATTTGCATATAAATAACTAAGCAGTAGGCAGGAATAAAAGGAAAGTCAGAGGAAATGAAATTGTGCGCATAAACTGTATGCTAGTCTGGATTTATGCAGCTAATCAAGACAGTCTAAAAAGATGGGGTGTTTCAAAACAAGAAGTCTTTGGAAACAGCAGTTTCTGAAACAGTAATTCCTGCCCAAAACACTCTCAAGAGTTTATGGAAGGAGCCTACGTAGCATTACCCAAAATCCTACCCAATTTCAACCTGGTTAGAGTTGAAAAGCATACACATTTCCTTCCAAGCTACACATTTTCAGAGGCACAGACGAAGTAAGTTGTATTTCATCTTTTTCCTTTCTCTTCCCCATGCTTCCACTGCCAGGTGTGTATTTCTGATGACCTTACAAGTCTCGAGTTTAATTCCCTAGCACCACTTGTAACTTCTAAATAAAAGAAGCTTAATTTTTAACACAAACTTTTATAATCAATGAAATATTAACAGTGTTGTCTGACATGGAAACTAAGCACTGGCTTTTCACTTTTACTAATATAATCAAGTTAAAAAACAAACAAACAAAAAAAATTTAAAGAAGCTTCCCCTAGATGGGAATTATCTGCAAAGCTGTACACAAAGCAGCTGCAAATACTTTGCAAAACCCACTAAACCGAGAGAGTGGTTTACTTACAATTCCACTTTTACCCACAAGTATACGTCAACAAGAAAAGGAAAGGGAGACTCACGGTTCCTTCACTCCTTCCCAGACAATAAAAGTATCACTCCAGAAAGCACTGAGCAACAGGAACTGCTAACTGCAAGAACTGCCACATAGATCATGTTCTATTAAGCACAAAGAGCACTTGAAATATGCAGTGCATCAAAACAATCCCAAAAGCATTACTGAAGACTCCCAGGTTTTGCAGCAATTTACAACAAAGATCTGGGAATGCAGTATGGAGATGAAAGCCACAGGGGTTACATATTTTTAATATGGACTGGGGATACAAGAAAATGATCACATGAAGGAACTGCTTATCATACTATATATATGTATATGAAGGATTGCTACTTTATTCTGAGAATTATCTTCTCCCAACAGATAATTTGATCTTCCCCAGAAGTTGCATCATGGAAAACTGAACAGTTGGTGCTCACTTTCTCTGTGCAGTTAGGAGCCCTATGAGGCATTACATTCAGCCTGGTTCCAGTTGTACTGTGTGCAAACACGCTGCAGTGGCAAAGTTCTCCAGCTGCTTAACCAAAAATGTGGACTCCACAAAGTAATGGATTACCAGATTCTAGAGGACCATCTTGAAACTTGGAGGCATTAAGAAAGGGGTATGAACAAATTAATTCCCCGTTACATCCCTGTCAATAGGCCTGTACCTCCCATTCTCTTAATTCTGTGGAAAGAACAGCAATGAACATTTATGACAGAGCGTAGAGGAGAAAAGACCATTCCTGGTTTTGTAGGGCAGATCCTGAATCAGAAACTGGAAAGACTGGGATGCTAGCAACACACATGACTGGCTTCATGAGACAATCAAGGATGACAACCAAGCGAAAGGTGATTTTATTTCACTGCTTAAAAGAATTATTTGAAGCCTGAAATAAACTGCAGAAATCCTGTAACCTCAGGAGAAAGAAGGTAACATTCTCGAGGACCCATCAGACCCATCCACCCTTCACAGCCTCCTTGCTGCAGTGAAGCTTTCATTTCACCCAAAGCAAAGATGCATACATGGTTAAGAGCTTACAGTGTGCAAAAAGGCCATGTTACTGCCTCACCCACCACTCAGTCCAGCGGTCACAGGAATGGAGTTAGTTTCCTTGTTGCTGACTCCATTACAGCTCCAACAGACCTGTGATGACAAATGAACCCAGAGGCTGCTGGCATGCAGGAAACAAACCCTGAACTGCCATCAAGTTTCAGGACAGGAGCATTAAAGTAAAATTGCTTCAGTTTACATTAGCCTGGGTTATGGACTGTAGCAGCTGAAGAACCAGGTCGCTCACAGCAGACCAGGTGCTCCTGTCCCAGGGTAAGTTCCCAATGGCTTTTCCAGGTGTATATACCAAGTCTTTAGGACATCTAGGAGACCATATGCCATTACCTCAGCCTGAAAATCTGAATTTAAAAGTGTGTAAGATCCAGGTTTGAAGACAGCTTCTAATACATTGCATTACCCACCCCATGTTCCTCATTTAGACCTGGTGAAGTAACCCTTAGCAGGTGACAAGCAGAACTACTCCAGCTGACCAAGCTCTCAAAGGGAAAGCCGTGTGTAATCAAGTGAACAGAAAACATTTTGCAGTTACATTAAAAGCTCAGATAAAATGCTATGACAGTTAAATCATTATGGTTTACTAAAAATATTTAAAACTAGTGCTACTAATTAATATAAAAACATCAGGCACCCACAACTATATTACCCTCTAATGCTCTTCTTAAGCTGTGCTCCTCCTTGCAGCAGTATCTCAGCTATAATTAGGTAAGTCAGTTAAAGCAAACTTTTGCTTTTCTTTTCCGCAGCCCTCTATGTGAACGTGGCCAAGAATCGGGCAGGACAAGTGTCAACAGGAAGGTGGAACACCACAACACTTGAGTTCTTGGTGCTTTTTACCTAACGAATCCACCATCAGTTATGGTCTAGTGAGGCTACACCTCACCAGAAAAAAATTAAGAAAATGCCAATGAACCCAACTCACTGCCCTTTGATCTCCCTAAAAGTAAAATGAAAATATTCATCATGGTGACATTGCACCGACACATTGACTGCTGAAATGCACTAAAGTCTAAATTACAACTCAGCACTGCATTAAATAAAAATGTTAAATTTGCTTCAGAGTTTAAGGAATGCAGAGACGTACAACAGATTGGTCTGAATGCTCTCGCTACCACCTTCGCTCTCTATATCACCTTTTACTGGCAAGAGTCATGCAAAGGGTTATAACAAAAGCAAATCCCTTATTGCGATACCGATAAGAAGCACCTTGACATTCCCTTCTGTTCTACTAAACACGCTGCATTTTTCTTAATGTTAGTTTTTGCTCAGACCTACTCTGAAATGAATGTTCAAAGTATAAAATTCTTACTGTGGCAAGCTGCAGACTAACATCCCAGCACTGACAGCACTTTGATACCTGCATGTGTTTACTTACATGAAATAAGACCCAAGTGAGTCACATTTCCAAGGGGTGCTCAAAGGAATGAGGCGACAGCAAATCATTTGCAGACTAGGGGACTGTATTGAGCTAGCCAGCTAATGTGAAAAACAAGTCCTTCTGTAAAGGGCTGTGCTCTTAATACTCAAACCAAAACACTATATACCAAAAATGCTAACAAACTTGGAAGCTGCCCTGACTTGAGGAGGAGGCTGGAATAGATGTTTTTTCCAAGGCCCCTTATCATTCTGTGAAAGACAGGAATGGAAGTGACAGTTTCTCAACTTCTATTACAGCTAGGTAAACCAATAACCACACTTTTTGAACTCAGATGTTTCTTTTTATATTAGAATGGATTATTGACATAATTTAGTTGCTATGACAACATGTCCTTCAATCACATCCAGAACAGAGAGCTGGGTCTTCTATTTGAACTCCCTACAAATCTGAGAGGAATTTGAAGTCAAAGTTCAAGTGTTAACATTCATATGAAGAAGGCTTATTCTTCCAGTAAAACCAGTATTGGTTTATTTATTGCTTTTTTCCAGTATCTTGAAGGAGAAAAAATAAATAACAAATCCAACAGACCAGATCCTACGGAACTTGATTAAAAATAACTGACTTGTTATTCTGTTTATAAGGACAACAAAACATTTTTAAAGTAGAAGCTGAAAATTAATTTGAAGAGATGGACTATGAAGGGTGAAGGCTTAGAACAGCTGTTGGTTTTAAAGAAAACAGAGTCCCAGGGCATTCAAACTGCATCAACAGATGGTCTGTAACTAGTATAAAGATATAAATTTCTTCATTACCATATATCACAAATTACAGCAACATGTCAATCAAACAGTCTTTCCTTAAACAGTAAAAGGCAGTGGATGAATGCATACACAATAAAAAAAGTGGTGCTTCTGCCTTTGGAGAAAAATATGCCAGTTCAAAATTTGAAAGATATTGCAGTTTTCAGAAGTTCAACACCTTGCCCTCATTAGTAATGCCTGGCACATGGTTAGTTAGACCTCATATTCCTAAAATCATCTGAGACTGACACTTATGACAACCCGAAAAGCCTTGCAAGTTCTCCAAAGCAACAGAAATATCTTACTGAGAAAGGAACATTAAATACATTTCTAATCAAGCATGTATATTTCAAAACACATCACCAATTCTCTAACAAACAGGATGGGGAAAACTGATGTACAAAACTCACTAAAAACCTTGGCATTGTTTCACCCAGATAAGCAATGGTTCATATTTTCATCTGTGTCCTAAATGTTCAGTGTTAAACAATGATAAATCCACCATTTATACTAATCCTTTCTCCTTTCCACTACTGATTTAAGGAACAGCAATGTTCCTTCCACCTTTGGCCAATTTTTCCTCTGAAAAAAAATACTAGTTTTCCCTTTCAAGCATACTACTGATCATAGGACTATTTTATAAGCAAGTGTAGGTGCAAGGCTAAGGTAATTGTAGTAGCTTTCTCTCTAGTGAGAAATGTCTTTACACTGGAAAATAGCGTCAGTCTTTACATAGAAGTTAATCGTTTTTCAGAAACTGTTAGTTATGAAGACTTAATATCACCAAACAGAAGTGAGTCTAATGAACTTTATAGATGCAATAAAGTATGTAATAGAAGTACTGTGGCTACATTCTAGATCTGAGACACATCACAGTAACTCTGAAGATATGAAGAAGCAGAAAAGTGACAAAATAACTTCCCCACTTTTAATACTTATGAGCTGTTTCAAAAATAGGTTCAGTTCCACAGCATCCACATACCAAGCACATTCTCCAGCATCAGCTACAGAACTTGAGACAGCAGATGAATATCCTCTTGATATTCAACTGCTATGCTAGTAACATTTTTCATATATTCCACAGCTAAACTATCACTAACTACTTAATACAGATGATCAACTAAATTTAGTGAGTGTACAGCAGATTGCAAAATTCACTAAGAAACTTTAATTGCTAAGTAAACCCCCTCCCACACACCAGCTCATACCTTATCCATATCCAGTGTTGTTTCTATCATCTCCAGAAACTTTGAGAAGTCAGAGTAGATATCATTAAGAGGTGTTATAAACACCGCCAACAACAACATCTGGTGAGCTCCTGTTAAGAATAAGAAAAATTATCATTCACAAAACCACACTTTATCAGAATTCACTTACCAAGATAAACAGCACCTCTACATAGTGGGTTAATTTTTATTAAAATTGGTTATAATTACTTCACTGACGTACGCATTCTAAAATTGACATTACCTGATTTATATTCTGATTAAATTCGTACCTATTATGTCATCTTTGTCCATATCTGGTGGTATTGATTCCCTTCTACTATGAATAAAACTACAGACAAACAAACAACAGTTTGAAAGCAAACCTGCTGTGTGAACATTACCTATTCCTGCGCATAAAAAGTTGACATGGCTTTAGTACAAAGTGTTTCTACAGCAACCAATTTTAAAGATACAAACTGGAAGTCTCATCATCCACCCCCAGAGAGGTTTTAACTTCTGTAATTCAAAATTACCAAAAATCAGGAAAATTTGGTAGGCTACAATATGGACACAAATAGAAATTGAGGCATATGGGTTTTGATTTTGTTTTCCTTACAAAAAAAACCATCTATTCTAATCAGATCTTAGTAGTCACTGATCTTTCCACTAAAGAGGAAATCATCAAAATTAGTCTTTTCCAATGTATTTGTTAGCACAAATATTCTGTAGCACCAGGTGCTACATATATAGCACACATACTAGTTGGAAATCCATAGAACACTGTAGGCATCAAATGCAAAAATGCAGTTCACAGTCAACTTAACATGCACAGATACTGCCAATTTTGTGAAAAAAGTATTTTCTTCAGGCCTACAAATAAGCACCTATCCAGCAGCCAGCTGTAAAAATGCTGCCAGTAAATGAACGTTGAGATCTTAGCAGCCACTTCAAGTTATGATTTAATCACTGAAATACTAGCATTGCCATGTATTTTACACAAAATGCCTCAAAAAGAATCCAATACTATGAACTTATAGTCATTGGATTATGTACAGAATTACAACATTTGCCTTCAATGTTTACAGTCTTTGAACATTAACAGAGAAACACAGAATTAAGCTCTGGTTATTCAAGAGCCCCTCAGTTTTGTATCAGACTAGGGAAAAAGTCTTAAATCTTTCCTAAGAAAAATTTCCATACAAGATTATTAAGTTCACACAGTGAGGACATGATTACCCAATGAATTTTCTTCTCTCTCTGCACTGTAACTCAAGTAGAAAGAAAAAGCTTGGTTTGTTTTCCTCTTGTGACCTTCTGCTTCCCCACTCTCCCAAGCTTTTTAAGTTAAAGCTCTTAACTGATTAGTATCTCTTAACAGAGAAAAAAATGACATGTTGTTGAGAGGTATTTACACATATTTATTACATGGTTCAAACTGAGACACCGGAATATTAATTTACAGTTTCAGTCCAACTTCATACTCAGATCCATCACTTGAAAGAAGTAGAATAGCAGAGTTAGTGAATGCTGATGATTTATAAAAACTGTATGAATACACTTTTCTTAAAAGCATAACAGTTGGCATTAAGAGAACATGAGCAAGAAAGACCATTGAAAAATTCTAAATTAAACTCCTACTTGTCTTGCACCTGCATTCATAAACTCACATAAAAGATGCATGGTAAAAAAAACTACTGCTGCACCTACTCAACATTATTAGATGTAAACTAACCACTAAAAGAAGGAATAGTAGACGTATGTGTAGCATCAAAAGCAGATGCATATTAATCACAAAGCCTATCTGCTCCCAGGTACAGTTTTTAATTTACAATATAATGTACTTACTGTAGCACAAATAACTGTTTATTGCATGCATTAAAGACTTTACTATTACTATGACTTAAAACATTGTACTGAAACTAATATCAAGCACTAATCTTCAAAATTGAAACGTTTATATAGTTAGTCTAGCAGCAAACAGAAATAGGAAAACTGACTCTATTCTATCAAAGGAAAAGAGACAAATCTCAATGACTAAATGCACTTCAAACCAACCATTTTGATGGTACAAAAGGCCTTTGGAAAAATGATAGGGAAAGAACAAGGAGCAAAACAAAAATTGGCATAAAATATAGTATGAGTTTACTAGAGGCCGCTCATAACTATATAGCGCAATGTCTGTCTAAGATAACTGCCTAAGACAAAGGGAAATCTGTAGACCTAATCAGGGCTTTTCTAAAGCATTCAATATGGTGTCACATGGGCTGCTCAGATGCAAGATCCACAATTAATGCAATGATCAGAAGGCAGATAAAGAGGACACCAACTTGCAAAAGATGAATCAGTTGGAAGGTCACCAGCAATACAGTTCCTCCAGGTCTCATACAAGCATTTATCATTTTAAGATGTGTGCATAATGATGTTAATGCACAAAAGAAGGTTACTTATGAAATTCACTAACATATACAATGTGGAAGACATCAGTAGATGAAATTGAAACAAAGTAAATCAGGAATGTAACTAACTGACCTTGAAAAACTGGGCTAATAGAAATTAAGTAAAATTTTAACAATGAGTAAGGTGATGCATTGATAGATAAAGGAATCTCCACTATGAGTAGAGGAATCATCAGCTGGAAATGACAAAGGACAGGAAACAGCCAAGTTCGATCACAATATGGTTAGAACACATCAGTGCAACAGGCATGGAAAGAACAGCACTGGAACATGCAGTAAAAGCTATTTCCAGAAGCAGTAAGGGGGTATTCAAGCCCCTGGGTAAAACATGGTAAAAACACACCTGGAACCCAGCACACAATTCCCATATGCTGCATGTTTACAGGCTTAAAATAAAGAGTAGCAGTCTGAGATGAGAAGAAAGATGCTTCAGCAGCTTCTTGAAGACAGACAGCATCTAAGTACCTAGATTTTATGCTCCAGCAATTCAAGTAATGAACAACTGCTCCCTTTTACCAGCAATAGCAAAATGATTTGATGACTCAGAGTCCTTTCCTGTCTTATGCAGGTTTCTTATAGCCAAAAAGAAAAAAAAAAAAAGGAAAAAAAAAAAGTTTTTATTCACTATTCCCCCC
>VXBJ01007575.1:711396-749939 GCA_013400055.1 Nycticryphes semicollaris
GAAAGAAAGAAAGAAAGAAAGAAAGAAAGAAAGAAAGAAAGAAAGAAAGAAAGAAAGAAAGAAAGAAAGAAAGAAAGAAAGAAAGAAAAAACCCAAACTTACACTGTATTAAAAAAACCACTCTTGGCAGAGTTTAACTGTCTGTGGTCTAAGCCAACATTAACACTGTGCAGCTGTGCTCCCCGGATCACAGAATTGGAACCCTTGGGGTTTCAAGGCACCTCTGGATATTGATGACTCCAACCTGTTCGCTCAAAGTAGAGTCAAACTAGAGCCAGCTACCCACGACTGTGTTCAGTCACATTTTGGGTATCTCCAAGTATGGCCTCAGTATTAACCCCTGGAATAGGCCTCTAGTAACTGGCATCCTGCTGGACTTCATGCCCCTGATCGCAGTCCTTTGAGCCTGATGGTTCAGCTACTTTTCAGTCCACTGTACTGTCTACTTCTCTAGTCCATACCTCATCAGATACAATAGAAGGCAGTAACAAAGATAAACAATAAACTCTGCTCTCCCCTTACCCAACAACCCAATTTGCAGTAGAAGAATATCATGTTGGTCAGACATGATTTTCCCTTTGTAAATCCATGCAAACTACTTCCAAGCACCATCGTGCCCTTAGTACATTTAGCAACGCTTTACAGATTATTTGCTTAATCGCCTTCCCAAGGATGAAGATGAGACCGACCAACCTGTAATTCCCTGGACATTTCTTTTTGCCCTTCTTGAGGACTGGAAGTAAGCAAATCTAACTCCTACCTTCAGACGCCTCCTCCAACCATTGTGACCTGAGACAATCAAGATTGGTCCTACAATGATTTTGGCCAGCTACCTCAGCAGTTTGGGGTATATTCCTTGGGTCCCATGGACTTGTTTGTAGCCAATTCATTTAAATGTGTTTAAGTAATTAAATAATCTTTTAAGTGCTGAAAGCAAGCATAAATCTCAATGAGAAGTGACAGAGCATTAAACTGTATTTTCCCCATTAGAACATAAGACAGCTTTCACACATTTCTTGCTTCCTTTTTTGCACTGGTTAACATTGTCAATTTTACATATTTTGCATTACTTTCCATTCACAGTTAACCAAAGTCATATATTTTTCATTTTGGTATGCCAGAGAGGTCAGAGTTCTTGGGTCACACTTTGGGAATATGAAGGAAGAACTCTGCCCCCTTCAGAGACCCCCACACATGATATAATGTGTTGATTACTGGTTAATCACATTAACATGCTACCTATCAATACCTTGGCTTCAGCAGGGAAGTTAATTTCATTTAGAGACATGCAAGCAGAGAAAGGGCGGCTTTCACCCTATCATTTCCACTGTTTTGCTCACTGGCAGAAAAATGCAGCAGTTTCAATAACAGGAACATTTGCATTTGCAGACTGCATTGGGAATGACAATTTTTTTGGGCCATTTTGAAAGCAGTAATCTCTACATTATACTACACAGTGTTCTGCAGAGAGAGCTAGACACTTGAAACAGCACACAGAGGTTAACATGATGCTCTGTCTCAACTAATTAGTAAAGACAGCCACTCAAGAAACAAATGTCTTGTCTAAGTTAACCCAAGGGATAGAGATCCCTGGACAGGTAGACGTACAATTTCTGTATATAAAAAAATTCAAAAGGAATGTCTTTGTGGTGGAGAAAGTGTTCTGCCCACACCACTCCAGGTAACTTCTGTGTTATATTGAAACAAAAAAATCAATGAAGACGACAAAAGAAGAATCCTGCCTCTACATTTATCCTTTCACTTATTGCCTTAATAGATAAGTTTAAAGACTGACATTGCTGATCCATAAGTATGCTTTATTTCCAAAAAGGATAGGAAACATGGGGAACCCCCAGAAGATACAGTCAAGATTCAGCATATATATAGAACTTGCAAGAAGTAGACAGGAATATGCTTCAGGTACCTACTGCAAGAATGCAGAGCAAGATTTATATAAGTAATGTTATTAGAGCCACATAATTTCCAATTCTGATCCCTGTTGGCTTTTAAGAGCACAATTTCTAGCTTTCAGGCTTCTGTCTGAATAACAAGAGGAATAACAAGAATTACATGATTCTGTCACAGCAGATAACACATTGTCATCTTTAGTAAAAATCCCCACAATTTACCTGGCAGACCTGACTTAAGACTCACATCACAAGCTTTTCTCAGAACCACCACCAGCAACACAGTTTCTAAAGACTAGATTTTTTTTTTAATATTAAAAAACCCCACAAAAGCAAAATAAGAAAACAAAACAAAAACAACAAAAAACCCCACCAAACATACCCAGTACTACTCCTTAACAGTCTAAATATAACCTTACTAACCAAATGCATGCCTACTTTCCCAAGGGCATTATAGAAGGGATAAATCTCCTCAAAGCATCTTCAGCCATGTCAGAGCAGCTGCCAACTTGCTCCTCTTCTTAGAGACTAAGGAACTTGGTCATTTTTAGTCCTGTAATCTGGAATCAACTCTTTGACAAAGGGGAAAAACCGAAAAAACCCAACAAAACAACCCCAATCAAACCAACAGGAAACACAAACAAACAAACAAAAACCCCACACAACCCCAAACCAACAGGATTCACTGAAAATACAATAAAGCATATCCCTATGTTCTCACTGTTACCCTGCTTGGTCTTTACAGTTATGGTCACAGCAAACATACACAAGATGTCTCACTGTTCTGGTGTTATGTCCTCTTACTTCTCAGGTGATATTCAGGATTTGTAAACCTATTTATTATTTCTCAATTATGAAAATCAATCAATATCTCAACATCACCACACATCAATTCATAAAGAGGCAGAAGTCACGAATACCTTCATGTTTTCTTACCCGCAAAGCTGCATGAAGTTCTAGCCCTCTGATAGCTCATATTTCTGCCAGAGCATTTACTTTCTCTTCCAATAGGTCCTTACACAATCAATAATCCTGGCAGTCACATACACATGGAATCACTTCTTGAAACGTAGTAAATTTTGCACTTGGAAGAGACCAGCAGCAACAATGCAACAATTTCTCTAGTGCCACAGCACCTCATCTTTAAAACCTAACTGCACAGAGACTTGCCTTCAACCTGACACACAAATGCCCAGCACCCTTTTTGAATCCAAGTAAAGTTCTGTTTGACAGGCAGATTACATTCTTTCTCTCTGTAGACATTGCTTTATACTTCCTCATATTAAAATCCAAACTGCCCCAGTTTTGTCCAATCAGCTGGGCTGTTTGGGTTTTCACTAAAATTTTGGGCCTTACTTGTGTTACCAATAAAAGCATTAGTACCTTACTAGCCAGCTGCCATCCTGATCACTAGAGAATATCTCAAGCACAGCTTCTACACTCTTGAGTTTACCTTTGTCAAGATTAAAACCTCCTTTTTTTTTCTTCCCTCCCTCCTCTCCCCACCCCGCAGTGCCTTTTACACAAACAAACCCTTCACTTTCATCCCACGACTCCCTCAGCTTGTTCAACAGCCGTTTGGTTAAGAACTTGTCAAAGGCATTTTGAAAGCTCTAATTTATCTTTTTTTTTTTTTTTTTTCCCCTCCTTTGTCCACAACAGTGGCAAGTTCAAAGAGTTTTCAGATCAGCATGACACAGTTTTCCTCTGCCAAAATGCTAATTAAACTAACATCTCATGACCTTCTTGGTGCTGTTCTGTCTTCTCCCTCCCCATATTTGCCAACCACAAATATAAGGCTGACAGTTTTGTGGTCATGCCACATTCTGCATAATTTCCTGTGTCTTAAAGAACATACACAAAATTGCAGAATAGGAAGGGCTACAGTAAGATAATGGATCTATAAGCTATGTCTAATGCTCACAAGCAATAATGAAATCAACTGACAAATTGTTTTTAATATAAAGCTTGACTGAGGAAACAAAAAAATACAAAATGAAACAAATAAAAAAAGAAACAACCAGAAGTGTAAACAATAGCTGAGAACATTGGGTCTCTTGTTTCTGCAACACAGCCAAAAGGGAAAGGAAAACAAGGCAAAATACCTCCGCTCGGATCTAAGGAGGCACAGCCAAGATAATAGAAACAATTATAGCTAGTTAAACCATGCTAGAACATAAATGAAACATTTGCTTCGAGACAAGTTATTTAAATATGCAAATTAAACCACAAAACCAGCAAAAATCTCAGCTAATATAACTGAAAACCAACAAGAATATTTTCCTTGAACTTGGAAATGATAACCCCCTTTTTTTCCTGCTATTCAAGGTTGTGGTTCTTCATCAGCTTTGAAGTGCAAGAACAAGTAACATCAGGTTTAGCAAGCTCTGAGAGAGAGAGAGAGAAAGGAAAAAAAACCACCCGCTTTTCCCCAGATTCCTGTTGGATAGTCTGGAATTCAACTGAAAGCATTTAATTCTTTCCTGTATTTTATTGTTGATAACAGGCATCTCTCAGACCTACTGTTAACAGACAAATGACTTAACACTCCACACAAAAAAAAGAGACAACAAAAATCTGTTTTCGATTTAATAAATGGCACAGGCTTTCCTAAGTCTCATCAGAATGCTTCTGTCCCACCAACATTCACATCTCATTTGACATCAGAAAAGATTGCTTCTTTCTTTGCTACACCTATGCAGCATTTTTCACCGCGATTTTAAGGAAGGTTCAATTATATTACTAGGCTTTTACAGAGCTAGATATAGAAGTTTAAGTTAAGGGAAAAAAGCAATTAAGCCTGATTTGTATACAGACTTTGTAGAAGGATAAAAAGAATTCTGCATGTAGAAATAATAACTAACAAATTAAAATAAAATACTAGAATTAGAATGGAGTCTTTTTAATGCCGGAGCACAATCAGCTGGTGGAAAAAAAAACAACTCACAAACTAATAAAACTAACAAACCAGCAAACTGCACAACAGGCTGAGTTATAAATCACCCAGGTTTTAACCTCCCCTCCACCAACATCCTGCAAAAACCTGGGCAGTTCTGCACTTCCCCTGCATGCTGGAAGGATAAAGCTTCCTCCAAGTACCTCCGCTCGGAAAAAAGACTCTGCATTTTTTTTTAATCATATTATGAAACTTGAATTCACATTTAATTGGTAATACATATATTTAATAATTAGTAACATACATGTATATTTCATTACTACTCCAGAGAAGTAACTTAAAATCCAAAATTCTGGTAGACTTGTTCACGGAAAAAATTGTACTAACTACAAATTCAATGACACATGGAAAAAAGTGGCAACACTGAAATGAAATCAAGAATGCACTCTTTTACATGAGAAGACGACTTACTTTTAAGATCTTAAAGGCTGCAACTCCCCTGGCTATACAACAATCAAGACTTCCAAAGAGCATAAATTTGTGTTCTCAGCCTGCCAAGGGGTTTTCTATGACTGTAAAATAAGATCAGCTTTTCTGTCTTAACAGTTCAACTTTATTATGGAGAATTTTATAAGTGGTATTTCTCTGATAAAAGCAGCATATTAAGGACTGCTTTAAGACATGCCAAGATTTTCGCCTCACCACTGCAGTTTCAAAACATGCAGTTATACCAATTTAATTTTGTATTTCCCTGATATGATGGAAAGTGGAAAACACTTCACGTACCATTATTTTGGTTTCCCTTGGGTTTCTTTCTAACTCAGATCTCCTCTTAATCCAATGCAGCCAACGCAAACCCTCCCTGGACACACTTAACTCAGATATAGGAAAGTGATAGATTCTTCCT
The DNA here is from genome assembly GCA_013400055.1 of Nycticryphes semicollaris. Classification (NCBI taxonomy): domain Eukaryota; kingdom Metazoa; phylum Chordata; class Aves; order Charadriiformes; family Rostratulidae; genus Nycticryphes; species Nycticryphes semicollaris. The sequence goes on from VXBJ01007575.1 coordinate 717,107, forward strand.
TTCTAATCGTATAGACATTACCAGAATAACATAATGAACTACAGGCTCAGATACTATCTCTTCAAAAGGCGGACCAGGCAAAGCCAAACCACCAGCTTACCTGTTCTAATTGGGATGTCTTTTCCATATAAAGCACTTGGGATTTTAACACCCTGGAGGAAGCACGCACTCCAGCAATTTACTGTAGTTGATTAATACCAGCATTTGTGCTTTCCAGCCAGAAGAAAAGCAAGGCACTGTTATGATCTCCCTTTATAAACTTTTCCTTGGTGCCCCAATAGTTCCCTACATAAGCATCTCCTCTCAGAAAAATCAGCCAAAGTCCAGGTGTCGGCTACTCAGGTAAGCAGTAGATATCACCTTAAATTTGAAAAGCTATTTTTGTGACAAATCCCAGTACACTTTACAGCCTTTGAAGTGTTAAGGCAGATACATAAGATGAGCACACAGGAGTCTAAATTGGGTATCTGAAGCCTGATACCGAGAATGACTTTACTTCAGCATGCATCTTTGCAGCATAAAAATCACACTGACCATCCCAGGTCATTTTGCCCAATACCATCAGAGTTGTTATATGCATTTATAAAAATAACATTCAAAATTTCTCAGACAAGCACAAAGAAATAACAATGCAAAAGACCTACACAACCCACATACACTTTTATAAGTGCTTAGTTATGCACCGAAGACTTCATTACGAAACAGGAGCAATCTTTGTAAACAATTTGAAATAAAAATAGTGCAAAACCTGAGGAATAAGCAACCAGCAGATTTAGAGAGACTAATAGAATCAACAGCCATTTTATTTTATTAATACACCGCAGGCTTAACATCATTGATCTTCTCAATCTACTGGGGTCATGCACTTGAATCATATGATGTGGTTTCTGGAGACCGTGTGCGCAGACAGAATTTAACGTGATTTCTGATAGGGAGCCTCCAGCTGGTGGCAGTATTTACTCGAGCAGCAGGTGCAGCCTCACAGGGGACCTGCCATAAGCACCAGTTCTTCCAAGACACAAAAATGTTGTTCTTATTCCATTAACAACTTTGACATTGCTCTCTGGATGAGGGGGTTTTTGTTTGTTTTTTTATTTTTGTTTTTTTGGGTTTCTTTTTTTTTTTTTTTTAAACACATGAGAGATAATATCCCAAGAAAGGGGTCAAAATCTTTCGGTTATTTCAATGAAATTGTTACAATTGGGCCCTACAGTATCATTAGGGTTCAACATCTTCTGTTTAAGTGTCAGAAATTGTTCATCTGAGTAAGTTCTCTTCTTGCTCTCCTAAACGTGCCTGCACGCACAAAGGCTTGTAGTTCAGAAACAGAGAACCCAGCCAGTTCCAACAGGCCTGTGCAAGAGGCTTGTGCACAGGTAAAGCAAGGCTTCTTCCTGCTTGGTCTGCCACAAAAACAGCCTGCACATTCACACACGTATTCACCCCCACGCTAAACTGCTCAAGTTCTTATGTTTCCCACTCGCTCTTCTCCAAGCTATGTGACCCTGTTGTCATTTCATCTTAGCATGCTAGCACAAAGTTGGCTTTGTTTTGTTGGTTAAGAACATACATTCCCTTCAGCACAGGAAGGACATAGACCTGTTGGAGCAGGTCCAGAGGAGGGCCATGAAGATGACCAAAGGACTGGAGCCTCTCTCCTATGAGGACAGGCAGAGAGAGTTGGAGTTGTTCAGCCTGAAGATGAAAAGGCTACAGGGAGACCTTATAGTGGCGTTCTAGTACCTAAAAGGGGCCTACAGGAAAGATAGGGAGGGACTCTTTATGAGGAATTGGAGCAACAGGATGAGAGGGAAAACTTTTCAACTGAAAGAGGGGAGATTTAGATTAGATACCAGGAAGAAATTCTTTCCTGTGAGTGGTGAGACACTGGAAAAGGTTGCCCAGAGAAGCTGTGGATGCCTCAGTCCCTGGAGTTGTTCAAGGTCAGGGTGGATGGGGCTTTGAGCAACCCATTCTAGTGGGAGGTGTCACTGCCAATGGCAGGGGGGTTGAAACTTGATGATCATTAAGGTCCCTTCTAGCCCAAACCATTCAATGATTCTATAAATGCTTCTCCATTATCAAATGACTTCACAGCTTCTCTCCCTAAAAACCACTGTTACAACCTAAACCAAGAAAGAGCTAAACTAAAAGACAGAGCTTGCCTAAATAGCAAAACTTTCAAGATGACAGTGAAGGTCTGCAACAGTGTATATACATCCTCAATTCAGAATTTAAAGTACATTACTGTTTCACATGCAGGATGTGAAATTACAGGTTTCTTGCAATGAAGAAATATTGTATAATAGGGTAGATTGTTCCTGGTTTGCCGTTTCTGTTAAACAGCCCCACAGTGATGCATCTTACAATCTACTGTAATGTTTGCACTCTTCAAGAGAATACCATCATCCCAGCAAAATTATCGCAATACTTGTACCCTGATGACCTTCTTAGCTTCTTCAACGATTTTGCAACGATTCCCAGCTCTAGATGCACACAGGGAGTTTCAAAACTTTTCCTTTGCAGAAAACTAACAAAAAGTCACAGAGACCAAGTGTGACCTGGCTCGGTGGCATGGCTTGAAAGCTGTCCTGCTCTTTACCACAGGCAAAACACATAGCATGGAGGAACAAAAAACGGTGGTCTGGTAAAGGCAGCTGCAGACGCCCTTAATCCCCACTGAAAGGAATGCTCCCAGTAGCAGCCCCCTCCTTAATCACACACCTTTGTTTGCTGTGGCTGTCTTAGCCCTCCAACCATGAAACTCCCCTGAACCAGCTGCTCTGGGGTGGCTCTGCCAGCTGTGGACAAGCTCAGCTTGACATTGGCTTAAGCTGGCTACAAAATTATGGCCTCAAGCCACAGTCCCAACAAAGGCTAAGGTGGCAGAAACCAGCACCGCAAAAAGCACAAGGCAGTATTGCTATACCTGCTGCTCCTCTCCACCCTGCCGTGTTTTCTCCCTCAAGTCAGAAGTGAACTAAATCAAGGGATCTCCAGGCACGTATCCAATGCCCTCAAGATGTATTTAGTACTAGAAATTGGCCTTCATTCCACTATTACAGGGCAGGTCTTTGGACTGAACTCAGTTCTACTGCCTTTTAATCTCAAATGTGTAACTTGAAGCAATAACGAATATGCCATTTCTTACAACTCTATTGAAGCAGCCCTTTCTAATGCAGAGCCCAAGGTCTGAAGGGCAACTTCAGACCCCAGAGGAGCAGCAGAAATCACAACACACACATCCAGACCACTGGGTAATCTGCTACTAAACGGCTGGACAAAGGTGCACCACATCAGGCTCCCTGCCATCTAACCTGAAATATTTAAGCAACATAAGAGAAAGCAACATCCAAACACCAGTAGTCTTCTACCTTTTTTTTTGATTTTCCAAATTAGTCCCCAGATCTTCCTACCATGAAAACAATACTGGCTATTTGCAACCTCAGAATGAGCCAACTTACAGATAAATTTTACAATTCAATAAAAGCATTAATTCTTCCAAATAATCAGAATTCATTCCTTTTTATCAGTTACATTTATATAGCATAAAATTAATATGTATCAGGAAAGCAACAGAGTCTTTCTCACCCTACAGGAATTCCTGCATATACTCTTTGAGGATTATGTCAAAGCCTAGAGACAGTAAATTAAAGCCCTGAGATTACATTACCAGGCACAAAAATCACTATCTTCTATAACAATCAAGCAAAGCTTTAGAAGCTGTTATGTATTGATTGTGAAGTTGCAAGCTAATGAGCCCAGAATCAAAAAAACAAGACTGGATTCTCAGGACAAAAAAAATTAATCCCAATACAATGTTTTCTTCCTCAAAGATACTTATTGCAGTCTTATTTATTCTGAAATAGGTTACTAATAATTAGCTGGCTTTGCACAAGTTTTTAAACATTTTCCAACACCAGCAGATTGGGTAAGGTAAAGAAGAAAACAATCCTTCAGCAGAAAACTAAAATCTTAGGTCTTATCCTTGCCAGCAAGGTACCACTTGATGCAATTAAGATCTTGCTCCCAAAGCAGCCTGTTGCGACAGCAATATTTTAAGATGCCAAGGAAAGGGAGTGCCTGGCATCATCCTGAAGCAGAGGCAAATAAAGCAGCAGCACACAAGCCCGGCTTTCCCTCCTCGAGCCAGAAAACATGTCAAAGGAAAGAACTGCAGGGCTTTGAGGTGTGCACACAAATTCCCTGTGATGGAAAGCAAGAGAAGCAGAAAGCAGAAGGGTTTTTTCTTCACTTATCAGGCAAGGCTGATGGTACAATCACACCCCTCATATAGCCAAGAGTTGCAAGCTGTGTTTCAGAGCAATAAGAAGAGGGATCTTCAGCAGCACTTCTACAGGGAGGTGACAGCCACAGCTTGTCAAGGGTCCCACTGTTTCTCTCCACACAGGACAGAAGGTCACTTCTGCCCTGCAGCAAGGACCCAAAGAGACCTACCAGCATCAGCATCTCCCTCTCCCCAGCTCCCGCTGACGGGTGGCTTTGCGGTTGGGACTACTCCATGCTCCCATGGCAAACCAGCCCTGCTCTACAAGACTTGGGTGCTGCAAATATTAAAACATTTAAAGCAAAAAGTATTGTTCCTGTCTACATTCTAAAGAAACTTTCATAGACCTGTGCACCCAACCTACACAATCACCGCCATCAGTTAAAAACCAAAGTGAAGTAACTCTTATTTCCCATTCCACAGCCTGAGTATATTACTTCCAATAACAGTCAGCTGTCCAAGTAATAGAAAAGGAAAGTAAAGCATCCCTTATGTTTCTGAAATAAAAGTCAAGTTTAGTTTTCAAATTGAGAACTACCACTCAGACTAGAGTTTTATGTAACAGCACTATTTAGATTTAATTCACTATTCCTCCTCATTCTCAGTTAAGAAATAACAAAATTATTACCCTTTAAGAATTAAACAGCTCCACAGAAGAGGAGCTGGGATAAAAAGGGAAAATTCTCACCTTATCACTGCTTGCTGCTTCACAGAACGATAAACACTTTTCTCAACTTTGAAACATGCACACTTATTACACAAAAGATCCATCAGCAAAAGCTGAATTCTTAATATAAGTTGTTTTACAGAGCAAATTTTCTCCCACCTCAAGTAGTATATTCATAGTGAATTTGTCAGAGGCAGCAGGTTTATTAAGTGGTGGTAGTCAAGAGCTCCATTCCAAAGACTCGGACACTTTTCTAATTTGAAGGTAAGCAGGTATCAAATGTATTCTCCTCTAGCAAGCTTAGTAATCCAACTCACAATATAAATTAATTAGTGTAAACTCTAAAAAAGTCAAAATACCAAGAGAAAGCACACATAAGTCAGATCATTAAATCTGAAGAACAGGCTTTTGATATTGTATGATCTGCATTTAAGAAAATGTTAACCTTATAAATGCTTATGATGCTAGCAGGTCATGGACCAGCTGCAGAGAAGCAAAAGGATGGATTTTAGATGACAACTTTCCTCACTTTATCATGGCTTAGTTTTCACCAGGCGAACAAGCCAAACCAAATTATTCTCAAGCTAAGAGACCAAAAAAAGGGAGCAGCAGGAGGTGAAGGCCAGAAGGGGGAACTGGCATGGCCTCATTTGGCAACTGCATAGCTTTAGTAGATTAGATGCTATGCAACACTTCATCCTTGAAATGCTAAATTTCCCTATCAAAAGATGAAGCAGCTACATGAACACTATTTCCAGTGCCAATAACAAGGGAACTGGTGACAATCCATGGCGAGGGAAGCAGGACTATACCTTTTGATTTAAAGCGGTTACAGCGTCAGCCAATTGTGAGAGAACTCGGTATCAGATCACTGCATGATGCTTCAGGGTTAAAAACAAACAAAAAGCCTTCACAATGAATTCTGACCACTGAAGACCAAAGAAATCCCACATAGAGAACAGCTAGTGTGAACAAGCGTCAAGGACATGAAGTCAAAAATATCCTAATTTAAATAAAGACAAGAAGAACCAGTTTTACAATACTTTTTTTTTTAACATTACCATTCCATCAACATAGTATTTAGGCTGCTAGAAAATAAACGCTCATCTTTTAAGAATTACTAATAAACCTCTATTTCTTTTATGATAACAAAGAACAATGGAGACAGCAGAGCAAGACCTCATCAAGCACATAAAGTCATGGACAAGTTAGTAAACTCCATATAATGAAACTGCTCCACCCAAAACCTTCCAGAGAAACTGAGATCAGAAGCAGCTAAAGGTGTTTTTCAGCATAATGCTGAAATGTGCCAGTCTTCCTTTTTAATTAAATACAGCTTTTTGGGATCCAGTGATCAAACAATATTACTGCATGGCCTTCAAAGACTACAGACAGCTGAGGAAAGGTATTTCCATTAATATTTTGTGTTTTACTCCTTGCAAGTTTCCATACATTAATAAAATTAAGAGGTTATGTTTATTACACTCCATCAACATTAATACTCTTTTAAATTGCTAACCTGTGCATTTCCTTAAAGAAGTGCAGACTAAGAGCATACTGAACAAGTTCTATTTCTTTGCTGTAAAAAGCAAATATTTCTTCATTTGTATTCATTCTGTACAGAGGAGGAAATTAAAATTGTATGTAAACAAAACATTAAAGACTTTTACAACCCTATACATGATAAATCAAATTAAATTAAATTACAAGTCAAGAAAAAATTATCTTGCCAAGAGCTTCTGTTGCAGTTTCCTAACATACCACCTATCTAATGTTTGTGGACATAAATTGAAGAGAGCAGAAACACTAATATGTTCACTGTTCTTTCATGGGGAATATACCATATTCCTGTATACAATGTCCAAATTAGTGACCACCAAAAATACTGCAATAAACCAAAGAGCTTTGCACACATGCATAGTAAAAATTTTCATACTGTCACACTCTTTTAACTAGAAACGTCATTAACTTACATCTGTGATTTAAAAAAATTCAACAAACCAGCTGAATAATAAACACAGATTCTAAGTAAACTGAACTACTGCTGAATTACCATCCACCTTTTTGGCAAGCTGAGAGCAAATGAACAGTATGGCAGCTACAGATTCACATGTCCCTAAATAAATATCAATTTGATTATTTCTTAAAAATCTGAAACATAGTTTGATGTTTCAAGCAAATTTTAGTTTCATTTTCACTTCTCCCTTGAGCCTCAAAATTCAGATGCAAAAGAAAATGACTGAAAGCATAAGCCTTCTAGTTATTTTGCACCAAGTGAGGAGTTGTCAGGATGAAGTGGACGAGCTGGAAGTATCAAGAAGGAGGCACTATGACTACCTGCTCCAGTACTGCACCACTGAATGCCACGTGTAACTTACAGATTTGCAACGATGATTGCTGACCCTTGACCTAGAGGACAAATGATTCGGATAACATGCAGAATACAAACGGCTTGTAGGCACTTCTCCAGTTCAAACAGCAACGCTGTCTTTCCCACACCTGACAGTGTCATTAAAGGAGTTTTTCTTCAGCTCTTATTTACATCCCTCCATTCCCTCCCCAAAGAAGAAAACTAAAAAGCTTAGATTCTTGTGTTGCAAGAGATGTAATTTTAATGAGTTCCAAGCGCCTGGGATTTTGATGGAAATTCCTTCCTAAAGATGAGGCCTGTCTGACAGGTGCTTTACCAGGAGAGCTTTTGTTTAGTGTTTCTTGACAGCATACACTATCAGCCTCAGTTCTACAAGCAAACCTCAATAAAAATACAGGTTATCCAGTAGTTTTAAAAATAGTAAACATAAGTAAAGGGAGGGGAGAGGGTTAAAGAAGAAGTGTTGAGAGCTTCAAGCTCCAAACATTTCTCTAGGGGACCTACAAACTTCGCAGAAAGAAGTTGCTGTGATTTCTGGTAGGGAGCCCCCAGCTGGTGACAGTATTTACCCAATGTATTAGTATTAGTATTAAAAACTTCTGGAATTACAAAGATGGCATTTTTCTAAGATTTCTAAAGGCTTGCTGGGAAGCCAACATAATTTTCACATCATTGGAATGACAACTTCTTTCATGCGAAATATTTATTGCATCATGATCTGCATGACAATAACAACACACTTTTCTGCCTTCTAACTAGCTCAGATTCAACCTGTATTTCAGAAGCTTCTTTACAGGCATTAGGGACACTCCCCGCATTTAAAGCGCATTTTAATTAAGTCATTTAGACAAACCTCCACATTGATCACATTCTCCCCTCCCTTACTGAGCACACAGGCCACCACCTACTAATTTATCTGCCTGAAATCAGTGTGTTGCTGTGCAGAAGTACTGACCCTGCATTTGGGAGAAGTACTGAAGGTGTTCCCAGAGCTGCTAACCATAATGACAGAAGTAAAAAGCCTGTCTGCAAAGCTTTGCAGGGACAGCTGCAGAATAGAAAAAAACCCCACAGAAAGTCGTGAAAAGCTATTGCAGAACAATTTATATTGGAAGGGAACTTAAGGCCTCTAGTTCTAACCCTTGCCCAAAATAAGGCTAATTTCAATTGAACACTGAACATGAACAGAGATCACTCCACTTCTCTGAGAACACATTCCAGAGTCTGACTCTCCTTCACGGTGAAGGTTTTTTTTTCTAACCAGCTGGGGGGGTATCTTTTGGTGAAGCCGATGTCTGTTCTGTCTTGTGTTCATGCTGTGCCCTTGCAAGGAGCACCCGGCTTCGTCTTCTCTAAGACTCCCACCCACTCAACAGCTGAAAGCAGCAGGTAGGTCTGCCTCTTGGTCTTCTCCAGGCTACAGACCCAGTTCCCTCAGCCTCTCCTCATATGCCATGTGCTGCACTGCAAGATTCTGCTCAGTGCCCTTCTGCTGGACTGGCTCCTGTCTGTCCATCTACCTGTCCTGCAAAGCCCCACACTGGATACAGCACTATAGATGCAGCCTCACAGCTACCAAGCAGATGTGAACAATCATGTTCCTCAACCTGCTCTAACTGGTGGAGCCCAGTGCACGATCATCCTTGTGCAAGGTCACAACACCACTGACTTGTCTGCCAGCACATGCAAAGATGGGTATCCTGCTCCACTTCAGTAGGTGCTGGGGTGGCTCAAGTCCTCCAAGAGAGCCAAGGCCTACAATCATGTTTCTTCTTGTCTCAAGGTGGCTTTGCCCCACGTGCATTACCCAACTTTGTCCCTCTGTTTATCTAATAAAGAAAGCATACATTAGGTTAACTTACTACTAGATGAACCCCTGGTGGAAAGGCAGTCAAGCTTGCCTACACCAGCTTGCAAAAAGTTGCTTGGTTTGGGTTTGTTTGGGTTTTTTTGTTTTTTTTTTTTTTTTTTTTTCATTCTTAAGCAAGCTGCTACTTCAATTTTCATTCAAGACTGATTCATGAGAACGTTCTACAAACTTGGGAATTTTACCCTGCTAGCCATTGATTCATCTCGAGCTTCCTAAATCTATTACTTTCTGACTGGTTTCTGCAATTTAGCCCCCAGTGCAGCAGAGTATTTAGGAACAGAAGACAAAAGCTCAAAACAGGCTTGAATCAGAACAAGTGATGCTGGAGTACAGCCTGTAACTCCTCTGGAACTAAGACTCCTGCACCTCTTTTACTACAGACAGAGACATGTAAGAGGTTAGGCCACAGTATGTATATAGGACTAAAAAAGTCAGATGGAATCTTGTATTTGTTCTGTGCACAAACGTCAATAGTCTCCCCAACAGTATAGAAAAAAAAATAAATACGTTCAGCATGAGTTCCCTTCTTGGGCCATAACAGAACAAGCACTGTTTTACATTCTGCCAGATTTCTCAGACTTTCCAGTATCTTAAAGTTACATATCAAAGTTACTTGCTGTATTACAGCCAATCACGTTACACAATTAATATACGTACTCACACTTCCTATCTCTGCAACTACGTTTAATTTCAAAAACACGCAGACTATAGGGCAAGCACCAAGAACCTCACATACTTGCTTTCTGAACACATCCCATGGGAGTAAGGTTGTATCTTGCATACCTATGACTTATAATTATTTTTTTTTTGATCATGGAAAACCAGCGACAGATGGGCAGAACCCCAAGTCTTTCAAGACAGACAAGTATCAGGAACCCCTGTTCTTGTAGTTCTCATTAGGAGCTGTTCCAGTAGATAAACATTATTTTATCTGAAGCATGTGCAGTATGTACATTAATTTGTGTTGTTACTGTACTGATGGTTAATATGGACTAGTCATGCAACACTGTGTTCCACTTACCCATAAATGTTAACAACAACTTGCAAGTTACAAACTACTGAAAAGTTGATCCACTGAGCTCCAAAAGATGGCTTGCACCACCTACAGGTCTCAGCAGAAGGTTGCAAGAGTCTTTTTTAAAAAATAATTTTTAAGATTTTTGCATAAACAGTCAGTCATCTAGTTCTACACTACTGGAATAAATATTAAGTCAAAATAACTCCTGTATAAGCAAAACAACAAGCTTAGTTCAAAACATTGTCATCTAACGTCACTCCAACTGTTCTGCCCTGGTTAGTATTAAATGGGATCCTTTATTTCTTAGCCTGAAGCATCCCATGTTAATCAGTAACTCCCCTTGACTAGAAAGGAAACATAAAAGAACAGCAGTCCAGGTACTGCCTTCTCAAACCACCTATACATTCTAAATTATATTTTGCAATTCTTAAAACAGCCACACTATACTGTAAAGCGTACAGAAAACAACTGGGCAACTGTGTAGCTTTCAAAATATATTTAAACTTGTCAATACATTTTATCAGTCCCAATAACAGCTGCTCTTACTATGCTTGTCCCTCTGGATTAAAAATAGAGCATTCCTACACATTTTGAGAATCATTAAGCTTGAGAGGACAGCACGCCAACTGTTTAGGATTAAAATACATTGCTTTTATCCCAAAGCCAAAGAGTTAAATTCATCAAAGCAGTATTTGAAAACAAGATGCACTCAGACAGCCCTAGTTTGATGCAGAACAAACTGAAAAGTATGACTATTGTATTACAGTGTCCGTAAGCACAGGCTTTTAAGAAATTGCTTTCAACAAGTTGCAACCCAAACGCTTATCTGGCTGGACAAGATACAGGAGATTATTAATGGACCTCTTTCAACCTCTTACACTTGGATACACCAACCTTTACAAACATTACTAAGAGCTTAACTCCATTTAATTCCTCCCTTCCTCCTTTAAATACAGCTTTTCCTAAATGCAGTCAACATTAGCCATACGGAACCGCAGCAAAAAATGTGAAGATGATCATAATGCTATAAAACAGTCAAGTTATATTTAATCCCAGCTTTACAAGAAAATACCTTCTCTCTTCCAAACTTGCAGGACTTCTGGTGCACAGTATTAAGTCTGACACTTCCAGTGTTTACTTTGACACTACAAATGGGAGTAATAACTTTCAATATCTTAAAACCAGCATAGCTGCAAAATTTAAGTTGACTTCGATCTTAGAAGCTGAAACTGGCAGAAGGAGATGATCTTGGGCATGTCATCAAGAAGAACTAATGATAAAGGCTCTTGTACCACACACCAGAGTAAGACACAGCATTCAACAAACCTCGGTACAAATATTCGTGTCACATTAGTAACATTTCTAGGTGCGTTCTGATTAAGTCACTAAGCACCGTTCTGCAAATTATTAGAAAAAGTAGAAAAACTTGTCTAAGAGAAGCAGAATAAACCAGTTTCTAGAAATCTAGAGAGAAAACTCTTTGCATAACTTCTTTAAACATCAATGTGACCAAGCCAAAAATTATTTTTGGTAGTATTGACTTGTGCTAAATCCCAACACCATATACAAACATACCTGTAATGCCTTATCTGAAATATTACCCTTAGAGAAGGTATCAAAGTTAAATTCAGGTTTCTGGCCTCTTCTGCTTTGTCAAGGTATACATTAACATACATTTTGCAATGTAATAACCTTCCATTCACTAGAGTCGCAGGAATTTTGGCTTTAGATTATAAGAATATAGCTATATTTAGCGTGAGGTCAAAAATGCATAACTTCTGTTTGCATGGTGAACGTAATCAAGAGAAACACAGACACACACTATAGGAGCATGGCCTTTGCAGTTCCCCCTTCCCAAGGACTGAGAATTATCTGTACATTCTCAGAAGAGATTGCCAGATTCTCTAAGGCTTCGTGGTGACTGACACGGCTGTTTATTTGTAGGGCAGAAGCATGGTGACAGGCAGCAGCATGAAAGAGCAGAGAAGAAAAGGACCACCCATATTTAGGCCACAATATCTAAGCAAGATACAGTATGAGTACCACTCCACAGCCAAAGGTATTTTTTTCTGGAAATACAAAAAAGTCACTACCGTTAATTATTCAGGGTTTTTTTTCTTTGCTTGTGGGTTTTTTGGTCTCGGTTTTGTTTGTTTTCCAGGGTAAACTGGAAGTGACATCAAAATACTATTATACAGCTTGAGCATTTGCAGTGTAATAGTTAAGAAGTTGCTGCTCCACTGCCTTAGTCTGTAGTATGAATCATTTAACCACCTAAACCTATCATACCTCCTCTTTAGAATGTTGTGATTGTAAAAAGCATTTAATCTAACAGTAACCTGTCAATTTTCATCTCGGGGGGAAAAACACTTTTCGCTCTAACTACGTGTTACAGGACAGCACACAACAACCTCCACCACTATTACTTCTTTGTTACAGTATTTTGTGCTTAAAAAAGCAAGCCTTCTGTAAAATAGTTACTAACATGTGTAAGTCTATAAAACACGTAATACTGTTACCTTTCTTCAATTCTATTCTTGTCCATAAGTGGTTGTTTGATCCACTGATTAACTAGTCTTTGTCCTTGTGGGGTTCTGCATTTATTTAATAAACCAGCTAGAGACTGTGCAGTATTAGCATTTTCCACAGAACTCTAGAAAGGGGAAAAAAAAAAAAANAGTGAAGTTTACTGGCACCCTCTGAACAGCACTCAACTTCGCTACATAGGAACAGATCAGCCTATCTCCTGTACTCAACTTGGCACCCATCACAAAAGGCAAATTTTAGTTTTGCACAGCAAAAATTGCAGCATTAAAACATTCAGGCTCTGGTCCCTGAAACATGACGAACAGTGAACAGGTGTGTCCATTTTGAAACTGACTGAACAGGAAAGTTATAAATCTGTCTAGTCACTGGGTAGTTTGCCCTTCGAACAGGGAAAGTGGAAATAAACTTAGGTATCTGCTAGTTTGGCCTTTGTAAGGTCAAAACAATAGGGGTCCTGTCCATCAAAATAAACAGCAAGAAACAGGACAAGCTTGTTTCAGCCCTTAACTTCAAAATGAAAACCTCAAGCCTCTCTACGCAAGAACACTTTCAATTCAAACAGCAGACAAGCACTCAACTAGGGTCAGGTCTGGATGCCCATGAGCAACTGGGATGTAGAACCAGCATCACCGCAACAGCGAGAAGGTAGACTGGCACATTTGACCCCTGGAAAATCTAACCTCTAAAGCTGATGTGCCTGTTTTCAGTGTTCTGGACTCTATTATGAAAAACTTCTGAATCCAAGAAAGTGTCAGAGAATACATATATCATACATGAATAACCTACTTCAGCACATTCCAATTGGATTCAAATTGGTTTCACATAATCAACTGCATCTGCTGCACCATAAAAACTTTACCTACATACCTCACAGAACCACTAAAATTACAAAATATTTTGCTTTTGCTTTAGTGCTTGCCCAAAAACCTGCCCACAGACAGCCTGCCACACAGGCAATGACACAGCTTCCCAATACATGGCAAATCCCTTGTTCCAAAGCCCACAACAGCCGCTAAAGTCAGACATGGCAGTGTATTTCCTATCGCAAAACGCATAACACGTGCAAGGACTTATAAAGGGATGTAGCTAAGACAGCGTTGAACTTCCTAGAACACATCCATAAAGCTTGAGAAGAGATACTATTTTTGCTTCTTTTCCTAGACAGTGCTACAGAACCAGGAAATAAAGAAAAAAAAAATTAAAAAGTCAGAACATCTCTCTCCAGATTTAACCAGTTCAGAAGCTGAATTTATGCTCTCTCTTGCTCTAGAAATCCCTCTAAGGTAAACAGGGGACCATATTTGTGATTTCTTCCTATAAACCTGGAACTCAAGTGAATTAGCACCAAGCAAATGTCACTAAGCAGGGTTTACTAACAAGAAAACAGGAGAAAAAACGCTGATACAACACAGCACTTTGAGTCCACACTTTCCTACAACTATAAAATGGGGCAAAGCAGAAAAGCAAACTTGTAATAGGTATGGAGGAGACTGGTAACCTGCCTGGATTTGTAGGAAATGAGCGTAAAGCAACTGTGCTTTGGAGTTTCCCCATCCCACTACAAAACTACCGAACTCTTCTCCCCTCCCACACCCCAAGCCTGCTCCTGCCAGTGACGTGAACTTCTCTGACTAAAACCAAGGAAAGATAAAAGCCAGACTCCTCAGCAACTACAAACGCGAGGTACTTCTAAGCTCTTCCCACATCTGCATCTACATAGACACTTCTTTGTGGCCCCTTTCTACCTCCTAGATGATCTTCCCTTTTACAGTCAAAGCAAGCTAACAACAAAAAGGTGGCAAGAGTGTTCAAAACACAGTGTACAGAAGTGACTGAAAACAAAGCTAAAATGTAAAAGTTGCCATTAATCAGGATCTGGAGAACTGCAACTGGGCAGTCAAGCTACTTATCAAGTAACTAAATAAGTATATTTCAAAACACTTCTATCAATTCAAGTGTGCACTTCTTACCTGAAAAAGGTTGAGGGCTTGAACAGCTGCGTTATCCAGGATCATATATTGGCTAAGATCAAAAGTAGTCAGTTCAAATTGTCCGAAGTTAGACTCATCTGATAGCAACTCTAAAAACTTGATAATGGCCGACAAAGATGAAACAGCAACCTAAAAAGTTTTTGTTTGTTTTTGAAATACAAACAAACAAATAAAAGAACAAACAGAAACATTCTAGTTAGAAACACTCTTGAATTGGGGAGTATTTGACAAATGCCCCTAGAAAGTTCTAATTGGGAAGTCTTTTTTAAGCCACATAAATTCCAGCAAAGCCACAAGAGGCTCATCCTGTATGACAAGACTTCATTTTAATAGGGACATACTATGGCACTGCAGAGTCTTTCTAGGTAGGTGCAATAACAAGGAACTAGACATTTGCATAATCTGATAAACAAAATGTGAAGCGCATGCCTCGCCAGCTTTCCAAACCTGTTAGGAGGATGTTTCTGGCTCAGGAACACAAACAAGTTATTGCAGACAAACGAGGTACCATGGATCATCTCAGGACATGGTTTCAGGGTTAGTTTTCAGCCAGAACAAGGATCTGATCTGACTCACTGCACAATGTTACAAACGCTAGTGCCAGCACAAAGGAGACACCAGCAGCATGACTGACTTGTTTAGCTGCAACACACTTCAAACAATTTTAACCTGTTGTGAAATCACACATGAAGAGGGAATAACTCTGTACCTTACACCTGCAGTAAGCATCAGTGGTAGAGTGCATTTTAAAGCAAATTAAAACACGTTTATCTCAAACAAATAACATATTTGTTCTTAGCTGCAAACAAGAGGTTGAGTTCACATACAGGCAGTCAACCATACGTTTGAACCATAAGATGATACAAAACAGTATTATCATAAACATTACTTTGGCTTCCAATACCGATTTTCCTGTCATGCAAAATAATTAAAGTATTGTATTTCGGTCCTTAGGCTAGATAGATTATGCATAGGAATAATCTCCTGTGCACAGTCTTTCTGCTTACCAAAGTTTACTACTTTAAGGAGATAAGTGAAGGGTTTTCTCAGTTTTTTTGCAGGACCCCTGGAACCCAACTCTGACACAGGCTCAAACTCAGCAGAACTGCTAAACGCTTCAGCAAGGATGTAGCTTAATACACCATGGGTTGTACAACATACTTTCCTGAAAGCATGGGAATCCAGCATCAAACAGGACTAGCGGACAGAGGATCAGCTTGCAATAGATGCGCACACCACTGTGATGCTAAAAAAAACCCAAGAGCACGCTAAACACTGTACTCACCTGCTTTTCCATCTCTGGCAACGCCGCACTATTCATCTGTTCTTCTTTTTTTGATTTTAACAGGCGATTGAGATCCTGAACAATATCTTTTGTTGTGAAATCCACCTTCTTTCTGTCTGTAATCAGGATTCCTCCCCTCTGAATGACCTGTTGTCCATAAACACACATAGCTTTCAATTACTTTCAATATTCAGGGGACAGATATTCATCACATTGAAGCAAACCCTGAAGAGATATTTATTTACTGCTAGGTTGCAGACAGGAGAATGATACACAAGATTTCACTTTTAGAACAACTTCTACTGATTAAAATGCAAACAAGTCAACAAACAAATAATACATTTTGGATGCACAAATGAAAACTTTGAGTTAAACTGCTCCATTTTTCCATAAATCACAGAGCCTAGCTAATAAGCTAAAATTTTAGATTAAGTTTTGTCTGGCGGCCACTATGGTTCTCTTACTTGTCGCAGTTTTCCCATCTCTCCCGCAGTCTCTCCTCCTGGTAACACACACTCCTTCGGCCCTAGTTGAACCAGCAGAGCTTCAAGGTTTGAGAATTGATCATTATCTGGAAACTCACAGACACTCAGTTTTCTCAGGGTAGTGTCGACATACCCCACTCCTACTACTCTTTGTCCATCAGCAGTAGACAGCTTAACCCCCACAACCCCAATGGCCGTTGACATATCATTGTTGGCAAAGAGAACTTCCTCAAACTGGGCCAGATTTCCTGGAGAACCCTATTTAGAAAAGAAATATACTTCAAAAAAGTGTATACATACGTACATACTTTTTTTCCTTAAAAAAGGGTAACTGATAAAACTAAGTACTGAACAGTCCATTTATATAAAACATACAACTGTTCTATTTTTTTTAACCACTGAAATTCTACATATCATCTGTGAAAAGTGAATTATTTCAGGTTTCCTTTATTTCCAAACATATAGCAAACGTACACAGCAAGCTCTTCCAGCCTTAGAGCAGTAGGACAAGTATATACAACATATAACAGACCTCACAATTTACCATCACACCAGCAACATCAGTCCCTGAAAATCCCAAAACTCTAAGCGGAGGTGCTCAAGAAAGAGAGACAGGTTCTTTTCTTTCATCTCATAATTACAAAGATGAAAAATGGTACCTTGTATGCTAAATACCAGTCATTTTCTTTGACAGATTTACTCCCTGCTTTGTTCTTGTAAACTTCAACTCTGTAATGACGAACCAGAAGCAGGTCTCTCACAAAAGATTCAAAGTTCATTTTACTAAGCACAACGCTCTCAAGCTTCTGAGTTCCTACAAAAAAAAAAAAAAGAACAAATTCAGGTATTTTCTCCAATCAGAATTCCCAAGATCAGCCTTCAGGTAGGACACTATTCTCATATCAAAGAATCAAACATATAAAATCCATGAAACACCACAAACCCACAACATTAAACTTGTTGATATTAAGAATGAAGAAAGCATACTCCAAACAAAAACAATGTTCATTCTCAAATTTCACTAAATCTATACACATATATATACACACAAAGAGATCCGTTCCTCGCACTCTTCCCTTCTCCTTACAATGTTCTTGCTTTGGTTTTCTAATTAACGTTTCACACATTTTAATCTAATGAGTGGTGGAAGCCTACTACAGGTTTTCTTTCTGGATAACATCTTTCCTTTCCTAGATAAGCCACTTCTGTTAACAGAACACCCAGTTTGCACTCTGAAGATGGCAAGACATACACGCCAAGACATTGCCCTTTTATCACTACATATATATATATAGTAAAAACAATATATTCTCAAAAACGCTTTAAAGTTTACTTTAAAATCTAACTTAGAAAGTGCCTAATTAACTAACTTACTGCTTCTGTTTCTGTAAGGGTGCAGGCAGACAATACAGCTGAACAAATTTCAGTCTGTACAAAGCGATACCACTTCTACCTCCCCACCTCCTGTGTCACCTTTGGCACCAGCCTATTCACAGCATAAGATAATTCTACCATTAAAGAAATTAGGATTTTGGGTAGCTGCGTTAATTTTTGCGCCAAGTGGAATTAACTGGTGTCAGACACATGAGAGCTAAATGGCATATAAAGTAAGCACAAGCAATAGATAGGAATTATCACACTCCTCCTCTCAGC
Organism: Nycticryphes semicollaris; assembly: GCA_013400055.1. NCBI lineage: Eukaryota > Metazoa > Chordata > Aves > Charadriiformes > Rostratulidae > Nycticryphes > Nycticryphes semicollaris. The sequence continues at coordinate 735,282 of VXBJ01007575.1, forward strand.
TGCATACCTTCATCACATTTGATGCCCTTCCTCCCTTTACATGAAACATGTTAAACAGAAAATTTCCACACCCATAAGAAGTTATGGGGTTATTCTACGTAGAACTTTTTCATTTTCTTCACTCAGATATCTAGTAAGACACTTTTGGATGTAGGCAATTCCACTTAACTAGGTCTTTTTTCCCCGCAGCGCAGAACTAACAGGGTGAAAGGCAGCTGAATGTATTGTGTGATTTGAAAGCATCCTGAAAGCACAAAAGGTAGTTTTATGCTTTTAATTGGATATACTGAATAAGACTACAGTTTGCAGTGTTTTAAAAACAGAACTGAGAGTCACAGGCTTACATCTGTGAAATGATCGCTTCTACATGAAATACAAAATACAGACGCATGTTTTCTAAGCCTGGAAGACATATCAAATTCTGTTTGAAACTATCAAGCCCTACAACTTCCCCACAAGTTGTTTTTTTCTCAGAGGCAGTTTTTGTGGGTTTGGGGAAGGGTTGCAGGTTTTTTTGGTGGGTTATTTTGGGGTGGGGTTTTTTGTTTTTGTTTTTTACACGTTAGCCCATCACTTGCAGTAGAAAGTGAAAAACATATGAGAATGCCATTTTCTTTTTAATGCCACAGCATTAAAACACACACAAAAATTTCATTCACAACAAACAGGTTTATTTCACAAAGTATGAGCCAATAACTTTGCAATATTATGTTCCTCGAGATTAAGGATAATGCTAAGGTTTGCCTCTTCTGACAAGATAATTTATCTTGATGCTGTTACATCCAAAGCCTGAAAGCTCCACCATCTTATACCAAGAGACAAACAAAAAGCAAGAGAGGGTGGATGGAAGAGAAAATCTTATGCAATACATAATTAAATATGTTATTCCCTTCTGCAGGCCATCATTAGTCAAGCACCTCATAATGGACAATTTGCACATGTGAAGTTACCATTGTTTACCTGCGCTACACAGCTGCATGAGCCCAGCTCTTTTATCACTGAAAATGTCACCGGACCACTTTCGCAAATGGAAATCTATCAACGTTCTGGAAAAGTGTCATTAACATGCTGTTAGCCTATGCAACGCGCTGTGTTCCACTAACTGTCCACGTCTGACAGTCCTGCAGTAGGAGCTTATGTGAAAAGTTATGTGCTCAGAACCACACTTCATGCTGCAGATACCTTCCTGTGTTTGCACACCTACATCTATCACACACAGCCCGCTCTGAACGGCTACTTATTACCATTTTAAAGCTGCGGGAAGCTGAAGAAGAAGATTTGCCGTCAGTTACGCTTGCTCCCAAGCGGCACTGAATCAGAACGGTCGTTAAAATACAGAGACCTCTTAGTATGTCCCCTTCCCACGTCCACCAACACCAAGGGCAGCGGCCTTCCATCCCAGCAGCACTCCGGCCGCTGCGGGATTCAGCAGGTCGGAGCCCGCCAGCACTTGTGCAGCGGAAGACGGCAGCGCCTCGCGCTCTCTGGCTCGTACAAGGCTCCCCTCTTTGAAAAACGACGTCCCGGAGAATTCGCGCCCGATGCGGCCACCAAACGCGACAACACTTAAGCGTCACGGCCCCACCGAAACCCCGCAGGTCTCACCCTACAGAAGACGCCGCTGCTGCACCGGCGACCGGGGGCGGCTGCTGTCAGCTGCATCCCCACCCCGCCTCCCCTCGGGCGANGCGGGCGGCCAGACGCGCGTCCGCGCCGTGCGCCGTATAGTAATCGCCGCGCTCGAAGAAGCGTACGGTGGTGTCGGGCTTCTCGGGCAGTGAGAGCACGGCGCGCACGAAGCCCGCCTCGGCCCCCGCGCCCTCCGGCCACACCGCCTCCCGAGGCGGCTCCGCCGCCATGCCACCGCTACTGCCGCCGCCTCCCGCCATCGGCCCGCCGCGCGCCCAACTTGGCGCACGCGCGACAGCACCCAATGACGGCGGGTCCTGCGCAGAACGTCACGCCTGCCCCGCCCTTGAGCGACGACACCCAATGACGGTGGGCCCTGCGCAGTACGTCACGCCTGCCCCGCCCCTGAGCGACGGCCTAGCCTCCCACTTTGCGGGCGTGGGGAGGAGCGGGCCCTGCTGTGCGCCTTATACCGCTATGGAAACGGTGGGGCTGTGAGGAGCAGCTGCCTGGGGCACGGTGGGGCGAGCTGCTGCCACTCGGCGGTGGCCGGTGAGGTGGGGCGCTGCGCCAGTGCTCCGTGCTGCCCTAACCTCAGCCCTGAGACCCACACGATAGCAAAAGTTGTGTCTGTGTTCGTGTACAATCTCATGTCAAAGTCGCAGCACACAGGCCTAGTTCGCACAGGCCGCACGGTCATCCAGTTTTTCATCATCTATTCCTTGCAGTCCTGAGAAATATTTTTTTTTCTTTCTGATGTAAACACATAAATTAATAGAATATTATATATGGACATATTTGGACATAAATGAATAGAAACACTATGGGTATATTCTCACATTCTTTCATTTAGGGATTATTAAGAATAATAAGAAATCCCAGGTTAAATTAAGTATTTTGGGAAATTCTTTTGCCTTGGTCCACTTTCTTTTTTCCCAGTCAATTCCAAATCATGCTCCTTGTACCCCAGTTCAACTGCCTGCATCTTATCACCTATAGTCAAAACACATCTTAGAATTGAAGAAACACTTTAGCATTTCTTGCGCAAATGATGATTGCTTCCTCTGTTTTGCCCACCTTGCTGCTTCAGAACATCCCCTCATCTGTCTCCCATTGCTTTGTCTCTCCTTTCTGCCGTATGTTATCTCAGCATCTTCCACCTTATCTCTTACTCTTTCTCCTTCTTCCCAGCCCACCCCTGACCCCAGCTATGGCATGCTGACTTCTTTCCACTTGGTGAATCTTTGTTGCTCATCAATATTTCTTGTTTCAGCAACAGGTGCTTTCCAAAAGGCCCTTAGAGGCCTACATAAGGACTACTACAGGTTCTCACACTATCCTTTTACCCACTGGGGCCACCCTGATACCTCAGTCTGAAGGTGTTGTCATGTCCTGGCTGTCCCTCCACAGCGTACACTTTTGTGCCCCCCACCTCTGCCCTATTCCTGCCCAGTGTCACTGCAGGCTGCCTGTGCCCACCTTAGCCTTCCTCACCCAAACCCTAGTCCTGTACCGCTGAGGTAAAACAGCTTTTCCAGAAAAGGCCTTCAAAGCCCTGTTGCAAACACACTCATTGAAGGAGCACAGGTGGTTCTTTTGGAGAAAAGAAAGTATGATCTGCCTTCATTTGACTTAGGAAGGAAGAAGCAAAGTATAAGGTCACAGGAGTTTTGACAGCTTTGGAGTTGCCAGAAATCTTCCTCCTATCTCCATAACAGTTGCAAAAATGACATTACTCTGGCAGGGTAGTTGGATTTATTTTCAGTAGGAAAAAGTGTACTTTCCTAACCTTATTTTTAGAAGTGGCTAAACTATCTGGTCTAATACTTCCCTCCTCCAAAAGTGTTTGCTTGCGGCAATACTCACATAGGAAAATTCAGCCTAAATAATTGTCATTTAGTAAATACATAACTCAGTGTCAGGCAACCTTGCCAAGAGGTGATAATACCAGGTCAGCCCAAAATATACTTTATTAATAGGTGGGAGTTCTTGTCTTTGTATGTACTGATGACTATGAGTAAGGCAGAAATAGCACAAGAAGGAAAATGTGTCCCCCCGTAGTACAAACAGCTGGAGAGGAGGTGGGCTCCAGGGACCTCATTACCATCTTCACAAGAGACAGTAATACTGTAATTGGTGTGTGTTGCAGTCCTTGCTTCTCTCTCCACTGGCTGGCTCCACCTTCTCATTCAGCAGTTTGCTTAAGGCAGCTCTGGTGTGCTGCAAGCTTCCAATTGCAGAAAGCCACCACCTAAACCAGCTGCTAGCACTGTTAGCGTGGTGACCGCAACCATGAAAGATATTTACTTTGTAATATCTCTTGTGCAAGAAATAAAAAAGTATAACTTTCCACCAAAGGTAAATGAATATTGGAGTGTGATCAGTGACAGCTCTAATGCTTTTGAGCTGATGGGGATGTTAACAGAAAATTTTATGTTGTACTGGTATGTTTGTATATATAATGCAGCAGAGACTTAGGGTAATATTAGCAAGATAAGATTATTTAGCTAATGTAAGTTTAAACAGAAAATGTCACTATTGCCTCATAAAGGACCTTTTAATTTTTGTGTACGCACTTTTTTTCACTCAGATCAATTTGGCACAGCCATGCTTTTACTTTGCAGATACCTGAAGGCACAAAGATTCTGCAATGCGTGTTGAGATAGTAAAGAAAAAACCCACTCCTTGCGCATATGAAGTTTTTACATGCTACAACCTGGTAAGTGTTGTCTCTAACGTTACACACCACCTCCTTTTTCTCTGCCACTCTCTCTTGCATATGGCTGCCATTGCACATCACTGTTAAGACAAGGAGGACAAAGATTTCAGCAAAGTTCATAAAACTCTGTGTGGATGGGCCCCAACTATCCCCAACATGTGGGGCCTGCAACCTCTCCTGGGAGCTGCTAGAATTCAGCAGCTAGCAGAGGAGAAGTTAACGCAGCAGAGCTACAAACATTTTCAGTTCCCTAGAATATTTTGCAGGCTATTTCAAGCAGTCTGTAATCCCAAGTCACTGCATATTTTGGCAACCCAAGCCCAGCAGGTGATGATGTGTTATTTCTCTTACCAAACGTATGATTGATTGGGAGGGTAATAAGTGTGCTACTGTCAACAGACCCTACGTACACAACACTGACCTTTCATTTTGTAGTTGTGGAAACTGTGCTTAGGGATTACTTAGGTTTTTGGAAGAAAGTTTGATAGACTTTATTGGTCATGCTTTCTCACATATGTTATTTGCATACCCTCTTCTTAAGTCTGTCATCATCTTTGCATAAATATTTAATTTCACTCAGCAGTAATAATAACTAATATATATGTGCTAGTGTAATCATTCATAAAGCAGCAATACATTTGCACTTGCCTTTACAAATACTATTTTCCCATGTTGATCATAGGCACTGACAAGTATTATTACTACAGTTTCTTGTTTAGTTTGTGTCCCTCCCCTCTCTGTAACAAAAAATCTCATTTATTCAATCTCAAATTATTCAATAAATCTTCAGTTGGCTGCTCTTATCACAATTAACATGACATTAAAAGAGAGGGAACAGAGTATCACAACGTTGTGTAGATTTAAAAATAATGCTGCTTCACTAGATGAAGTTAATGAATAAGGCAAATAGAAGTATCAAAATATTACCTCATCAAAAATCGATGCAGTAACTAAGTTACATTGGTTTGCTTCTTTTACAGGAAACTTTTAAACTTTGCTGAATACTTTCAATATATTAAAATAGACAGCACTTAGTATTTGCTATTATTTTTCAATAGCAATCATTTTTGCCAGCAGTTTAAAACTGCTCTAAACATCCCATGCTCCTGTGTGAAGACTTCACACTATCAGATGTGGTTTGGTTTTTTCTGGTTTTGTTTTTTTTTTAATTTCAGCACATTAATCTCCTCTAGCTATAAAAGCCCTGTAAAAACACAACTAAGCTGCAGGATGCTGATACACTGGTTTCTCAAGTCTTTTCTGCCCTCATACTTTTCCATTTCCCTATAAATACACACTGTCACGGAGCTGGGCTGTTGCACAAGTACAGTGTCTAATAAAACAAAAGCCAAGATAAAGGTCAATAAAACTATTTAGAAAAGGAAACTAGGGAAAACCTTACCACTTTGGGTACTGAGCAGCATCAGGTTTATACCATAGAAAGATATAGTACAACCTCTCCTATTTCTTTAATTTCTGTAAAGTTTGTGGTTTTCTAACCCTTTGGCTAGCTTCAGTTGTATTTAACAAGGAAGAACATAGATACTAGGCTTGTGCACGTGTGTAATATGAAAAGCTCCATTAGGTAAAAAAATTGATAAGAATTTAAATGCCTTCCTCTACTGTGGGAAAAGTAAGGAGAAATCGATGTTCAAACAAAGCTACTGGGACAAGGTCCAGGCCACCCAGTAGGTGCATACCAGCCAGTCAAGTCAGCACATGTGCAACTTCCAGCCCAGCCCCAGCACATGACACCTCTTTCCATCCCACAGGCCAAAATGGTGATGGGGACAGCAAGAAAAGGAGAGGAAACAATAGCATAATGATCTTGGGGAAAAGAAAGGAAGGGCAAGGATATCATATTGTATACATTTGAGAAAGTGTAAGATACAAAGAGCAGAGAACTGGGAAAGACAATAATACACATGACCTGGCAAAAGACAAGCTTACTGTAAACTAGGCTTTGTTTGTTTAACAGCTTACAGAATTGTAGGAAATTTATCATACCTCAGCAGCTCTCCTGCATACCTGGGGAGAAAGGGAGTGGCATCTACTGGCAGAGCCAGAGATTGCCCTACAGAAACTGTCAGTGAAAAGGCTGCAAAGTGCTCCAGGAAGTTCCCTGCTTTGCAATTTTTGTGCTTAGCAGGAGCACTGACTTGACAAGAGCAAATTGACATGCATGTTTCCACTTCCCAAAACATACTGTGGGCTCAAGATAAATTCAGTAAAACCATCAATCACATCCGATGTTGGAAGACCCAAGGGAACAAATGCATGCCAGCTGCCACCTTGTCCAAAGGCAGGTCATACTGGTGAGCTCTAACATCAGACATACATTCCATGTCATTCAGCAACTTCCCTGCCATATTTACAGATGCACACAGGCTCTCCCATGGAGTATTTTACTGTACTTCTCCTGGTTTAGGGAGGGGGCTCAAAACAAAAAACCACATTAATAATATGATTTGTCATTCAGTTCCTTATCTTGTATCTAGTTCTTTCTTTGGCAACAGGAATTACAGCATTTTCTTTGTAAGTCAGATACACTGACTTATATATGACCATACATACTAACTTGCTAGCCAATATACATTAGACTACTGACTGCCGAAGCAAGCTCTTTTATCCAGAGCTCTGGGAGGTAGATAGCCTGGCCTAAGTTTGGTCAGCTCCCGTGAGAGCAAACAGTAATAACAGTAACAGATTCTAGTGGTGGAACATCATCTTCGTAATGGGAAGCTATGCAAATCATAGTAATGGGGTAATAGCTCTTTCCCAGCTCCACCATCAGATGCCACGGCTACCCACCCCCAACTCAAAACTACAGATCTTGTAGATTAAAGGCTTGTTTTACTATACATACATAGCATTTTAAAGAGCAGTCTATGCATTCCTGAAATTGCTATATTCATAGCATGTTTTTTTTTAAATACAAACAAACCGTATTTTATCATTTGACTCCTGCTGCACACTAAGAGTAGAAAATAGGATAAAGAATAGCTTTCACAGCTTTAAGAAAAAAAAACCAACATGTTATTGAGATATTAGATGGCTAAATACAGTCTTTGGTAATAGGTGAAAGTATTCTAGAACTCCCATGGTGAGGTTGCTTGCTTTAAGGAAATACCACACTGCTGAATTTGTAAGCACAATAATTTACCAGATTGTTTCAAAGTTTTATTAATTCAAGTCATACAAAAGTCACAGCAACTTGAAATATGTACAACAGCCATAAAAACTTCATGTTCAGGTATACAGGAGACGGTCTCCTCAGAACATAGCTACAAAAATTATCTTCAATGAAACTCCCACAATGGTAAAATAACCATTTAAGCACATATGCTCCAAAATCCTAGTAACAGCAGTTGACAACTCATTTAATAATCATCATAAAAATAAAATCAGGAAACAGTAGTTAAGTTTGACTTGAGTAAGATGGGGCGTTTAAGATTTAGCTCTCAACAAATAGTAAAAATAGTAGCACGGTTACCAGGTCTTGGCTGTTAGTTTTAAAAAATCATTAAGTGAGCACAATTACCTCCCCTTCAGGAGGAATCTTTGAAGAGTTAAGATCCATGCCTCCAATGTTTCTGTTGTCTTCTTGTTGGAATCTTACTCTGTTGTCAGGCAATTTGATTAGCCGTTCAGCCCTCTATGCATTTCATTCATTTCCTTTACCTGGAGGGGAGGAGGCAAAGGGAGATCAACACTTGTGCTACTTCTCAACAGTTCAGGACAGAACAAGACTATCAGTATTTCCTGTAGTTTGTGTAGCCTTTGCTATAGATATGTAAAAACAGTACTTGCTGTCAGCACCGCCCCCCAGCCCTGCGAAATGCAGCAGATAATGAGCTTCCTTTGAAACTGGGGCAGAACAAACAAGGTGAACTATATAGAGGTGAAAACTAGTTAACAGAATTTGAATATTTTTCCGTTTCCTTGAACACACCTGAAGCATCCAAAGCACGTTTCTAACAAACTACAACTTAATAGGTTCTAGATTCTTGACAACCTCTTCCCCACAAATACACCATAAACAGAAATTAATTACCTCTGCTTTTACATACTTCCCTTTCCTCCTCCTGGTCAGGACCTGTAAGAGAAGGACAGAATAATTGTGAAGTTTTATTTAAGTCTTGACTCACAATAAACTATTCAGTCACGACTTTAGAACTCCAACCTTGAAGCTGTGCCTTTCCCCATCCTTTCAGGGTGAGATATTACCCTGGTATGTTGTTATTTCCCAAATTACACTATTGCCCATTCTGCTTGGCAGCTCTGTCAGAACTTACCAGAACAACAATTCCAGCAACTATGGCTACTATTACTACTACAATGACAGCAATGAGACCAGGAGTCAGAGACTTCATAGAAAACTCTGGCGCTATTTCATCAACGTAGTAGACTGTCATCTTGTCAAAACGCAGTTTCTCATGATCAACGCTCATGTTCACTAAGCCGTCATAAAAGATGGAGTCACCTTTGACCTAAGAACAGATAGGAAAGATAAAAAGATTTGCTAGTTCACATTGTAACAGGCATTCATCTAGGCACTGCAATTAATTCATCTTGCTTTAGCTTTAGTAACACTACCAAGAGCAAGGCAATATACACATCTAGTCTTTGGCAGACTTCACCTGAGGCACACTTACATCTTTCTCAAAGTAGTATGCCACATCAGCTATATCCACTTCTTCAGGAGATTTTTTGGAGTTTTGTTTCAAGTCAATATTGATGTAAGGTTCTTCATACTGCAAAAAAATATAGTATGGTATTAAGAGGGGCCGGTTGAAATCCAGCTATCAAATAAACACAGCGAAATATTACAATCAAATTTGTGAACTCATAACCTGAAGCAAGATTCTGGCATTTGTTCTCAAGCCAACTGTTTACACTGTGGTTCAAATTCCACTTTTTTAGTGAAGCAAAATAAGAATTAATCTACAGACTGAGGAGAGCAGTATGTAGTTTCTCTGTATTTCAGTTCAGATACAGCTATTTGCTACCCGCTCAGTTAACTGTCACTATTTTGAGAGCTTCTAGTAAGATTTGTGCTGTGCTGTATTTGTCAAACAAGAGTTTTCAAATTTCTTCAATAAAAATCCGATACTTTAGTAAAAGTTATGTGCCTCTTACCCTAACAGTTATATACTGATGATCCAGCATGTAGCGACTGCTGATCAGTTTCTTGAAGAACCTGTAAGCATATTAAAGCCATAGCTGATAATAACAGTACTTTTACACATCTATTTTCAGAAGCAGGAAAGACTAGTATAATTAATTGGTTGTTTTTTTTTTTCCCCTGCAGTCTCTGTGGTGGGCTGATCCCAGCTGGCAGCTAAACCCTCACTTAGTCTCTCACTTCCCCCAGCAGGATTTGAACAGAAACAGAAGGTCAAAAGCAAGGGAAAAATAACCCTCATAGGTCAATGTAAAGACAGTTTAGTAAGTGAAAGGGTCTGGTAGGGGAAATAAAAAACCCACAAGTGACACAGAAGCACTCTGTGTCACTCACCACCAGCAGATAGATGCCCAGCCAACCTCTGAGCAATGGCTACTTAGGAAAGACTTGCCCCCAGATTCTGTTCATGACATTATACAGTAAGGACTGTCTGTCAGTTCAGGTCAGCAGTCTCAGTTGTGTCTGGCCCCCTTTCCCAACCTCTTGCCCACCCCCAACTTGCCCACCGGGGCAGGAGAGTGGGAGTCTGAGAAGGCCCCAACACTACCTAAGTGCCATTCAGTAACAGAAAAACACCAGTGTGACTTAACAACACTGTTTTAGTCACCAGTCTAAAAAACAGCACCAGACCAACTGTTACCAAGAACATTTAACTCCATCCCAACCAAACCCACTGCACTTTCATTATTGAGTTACATTAGAGCTGTTATAAGCTAGAGAACAGCAGCTTTTGTGTCAGTGGGAGGATCCAATAACTACAAGCATTTTTCTTGCTATATGACCTCTAACATAGTAGGATTTTGTTTTAGCCAAAAGTATAGGTAAACTGGGGTTTTTCTCCTGCTGCCTTGATACAGTCCATCCACCATCTTTGTTAGTTTACTTTTGGGGCAGTTCCACCTTCCATTTCCTTCAGTATAATGACTTGATTAGAAAAACCTAGTGATTTATTTTAAAAGGAAGTGAGTCTCATTAGCAGTTAATTTATTTCCAATAAAAATTAAAGCATTTTATGAAGGATCTGTAGGTCACTTTTAAGATGTCTTACAAATGAGTTTAGAAGTCTGACAAGGCTTTTAAACAATTCTTCAGAAATACACTAGGTACCTAGTCATACATGCAGGCACTGCCGTAACATCTTGCTATCATCACTTACATTTCTAAAGAACTGGAGTGCAGTGGAGTGTTTCTCTCAGCAAGTTTCATTTCAACGATGATCCACCTGAAGTAATAGGCAAGTACAATGAATACTCTCAGAGCATGTGCATACAACAACGCATACTAAAAATCTAACCTTAGGGGGAAAAAAAACCAAACAAAAACCAAACAAAAAAAACCACCCCAACAGAATAGCAAGAGAACAAGACAGTAGTGAGAGGGGAAAAAAGAAAGCCCCCTCAAAACTCTTCAATGACTCATTTCTGAATAAAAAAATAGAAGCAGTAATCAAGTGTTTATTGCTCTATCTTTATCCAACCCCAGCACGTCCTTCATACAGATAAGTCCTCCTCAATGCAGAACTCAATTACAGGAATGGTTTTATATCACAGCACACCCTGTTGAAAGACTTACACTGTTCTGACTAATTGACTGCACTTTAAGTCTGCACCATGTTTGTCAGTTCTTCTAACACCAGCTGTATTCACACACCAACAGGTGGTTCCATTGCACTGCTTCGCCTTGAAAACACCAGTATTTTCACACTCGGGATCATAAAGGCCATCAGTATCTTCAAATGCATCTTTGGGTTTCTCACGACGACCTGATTTTGAGCCTGTCATTTCTGCTTTCATCAAGAGGCATTTTGAAGTCACTAAAAATAACCAGAAAGACATGTTACACAGCACCCAACCACACACGGCCAACACAGAGCTCTTTAGTCTGTAAAAATACAGGTTTGTATCACAAGGAACCAGATTTGAAGCCACTATAAGGAGGAACGGGTGTGTACCACGTAGGTGGTGCATGAAGCCAACACAACTGGGGTATGTCAGCTTCTCAAGGAAAGCGCCTTCGGAAGGCCAGCCACTTTATTTCTTACAGCAAGAGGATCATCTACAGCTTAACTGAGCCCAAACCAAGAGTAATGTCTTGAGACAAGACTCTTCTATCTCTTGATTGGTAGGAAAACTCATATGTACTTACAAGGAAGCTAAAAATTAATATTCGATAAATTATTGCCATTAGAAACCGAATATAAAGGAGGATGGAAAAGCCTTCACCATCCATATGCACGTCCACACAAGTCACACAGAAAGAACCCTAAACGCTTATCTTCCGTCACCAGTTGACCTGAAAGACCAGGAAGTAGCTTTCCTTCCTTGCTACCATTATTTGCCGGAAACTCAGTGGTCGCTTTCGCATACTGCCTTGAGTTTAGTTGGCACTCTTCCTCACCGCCCCGAACCAGAAAGCACCCCCAGGCCCAGCGCAGCCTCCCCCCGGGCGTGCTGTACTCACGGGTGCTGCAGTTCACCGAGACTCCGGAGCCCACCGAATCGCACCAGCAGACGTCTTTGAGAAGCCGGCAGTTGGTCACACGCTTGTTCTTATCGCAGATGCACGCTGGAAGGAAAGGAAAACGGGGCCGTGAGGGCGGTAGTCCCCCAGGCAGATACCCCAGGGCACCGCGGTGAGGAGGGACAAAACCACCCCTCACCGGACGGAGGCGGTCGGGCGTGGGGCACCTACAGGCCATGGCTCGTTCCCCACCCTTCGCGACGCTCCGATTTCACCCAGGCCCCTCCAGTTAAGGACAAAGGGGCGCTGGCCTACCCCCTCCTCAGCTTCCCGCTCAGAGGAAGGCCCCTCCCCGCCCGCCATCAGCCCCAGCGGAGAGGGGGCGCCATTTTGTAGCAGACCGTGGTGCCTAACAGGGCAGCTCGGCGGAGAGCAAGAGGGGCGGCAGGAGGGGATGATAGGGCAGGGGAGGTCGGTTGGAAGACGAGCTACGGGGCGGGAAGGAGAAGAGGGATACGGGGCACTCACGGGCCTGGGCATAGGCGGCGGCGCAGAGCAGCAGCAGGAGCGCAGCCCCATAGAGCGGCTTCATGGCTGGTGCCAACGGTGGGGCGCGTAGGGGCTGGGGAAGAGTCCTTCGAGGGCGCGGGCGGAGAAGAAGAGAGAGCGGTGCCTGCGCGGCGGACGAACCGATGTGAGCCACCCGACAGGTTCCGCAGGTGGTGGTGGCTGCGCCGCGCCCTCCCGGCTCCGGTTACACCTGAGACGCGGAGGAGGCGACGGCTCCTCCTTCCGGGCCAGCCGGGCGCTGTTAAACCGCCACTCCCCCCCCACCGCACCTGGGCGAAACTGGATGGGGCAGGGCTAGTTGCTGCTCCCTGTCCCGGCCCAAATATAGCCTCTTTCGTAAAGGCTGGGGAGGGGGAGCGGTGGCTCGGGGAGGTGTATTCTGAGGTACTGTCGATCCCTGTAAAGGGGCTGTGAAACCGCCCCGCCCGCCCTGAAGGGGAGGAGGGGGCGTCGTCGTCAGAGAGCTGAGGGTGGCCGCCCCCGCCGTCGAGGAGAAACTGTTAGTCACGGAGGAAAGCTCTCGGGTGTGTTTGCCTTGTGACACATGGGCCGGGGGACGACTACGACACTACACATGCCTTCTCCTGTCCCGGCTTGGGGCTTTCCGCTGCTGTTGGTGACCTTCACACGGCCAGGGCCGCAGGAGGGCTTGTCACGGCGGCCCCCGGCCCGGCGATCTCTGCCCTGACCTTGTGATTTCTGGGCCCTGCACCTCTGTCTCCCTTCAGGAGAGAAACGGGGGTGGTGATAGTTGTTTTCTCTCGCCCCCTGTAATCTGGGAGCCAGTCATAAATATACACACCTTATAGTTAGTTTTATTCACATCCTGTAGTGCGCTTTGAACTACTCTGTGAGGACTTGGTGTTTAAAAGAAATCCTGGTAATACCTCCGTTCAGTTAAAAACCAGAACACCTATCTATATGGACTAAGGAAATTTTTTTGCCTGTTTTAATAAAGTACACCCTAGGTCATTCTCCCTTGGGACTGCCCTGAAGAGAATGGCTTCTGGTGCCGCGGTACTCACGCTTCCTTGTGCAGAAAAAGGCGGTTTTTGCTATGTCTCCAGGCAACAGGGCTTTGTGGGGGACCTATGAGATGGCAGGTGGTGCCTGGGCCCTGCAAAGCTGCTGAGGAGGAAACACAGGAAAGCCTGATACAGGTTCTGAAATGTCTTTCCCAAGTGTAAAAGTAATGCCGAAACGGAGGACAAAAGATAGGAATGGTACACCGAAAATATTTTCTCAAGCTTTTTTTCCCCAGTTTATTAATTCAGTTAAAGAAATACACATAGACCTTTCTGAAAGATATATTTGTGTCTTAGAAAAACAAGTTATTTCAGTAGAGACAAAAACCAGAATGACACCCCTTTATGTCTGTTCCTGCATCTATGAGAAATCAACAGTTTCCAAAGACTTGGAACTTCCTCTTACCAGTGTTTACAGTCACTGTACAATAACGTGTTGCTGCTTTTGTATATGCAGACCTCAGTTAATTAAACTGAAACCTTTGCATGTTCTGAAATGTAAGCACAGGTTAGCTATCTTTGTGGTTTTGTCTCTGTGTACACTTGTGTTTGTGTTGTATTTTTGGTTTTGTATTTACCATTATGTGCAGTGCCCTGCTGAAATCAAGTAGATGCTGTATTAGATGGGGCTGAATTGAATGTCTGGTTTTGGGGTCTTCTCCTGGTACATCCCGAATTAGACTTTTGCAGCATTTATCTTGATTCTTCTTGTGGTTTTGTGGAGCTTCATAATACTCTTCTGATACACTTGTTAACAGCCCAAAACAGCAACATGATGTTAGCAATATGAAAATTTGGGAAGACTTCAAAGTCTTGGATATGGGCTTCCCACTTTGCTCCTGTCAAATGATGGCATTCTTCAGAAAGATGAGCAGAATCAATAGAATCAGAAATCCCTGCCTTAGTGTAAAGCTCATTTTCTCTGTAAATGTACTGGTTTGTTTGAGATGGTAAGAGTTACCCTGTTACCAAATCGCCTAGATGGACTATGTAAGCCTTGATAATAAGGAACTGTAAATTTTACAATAGGCTTTTGCCCCCCCACCCTTTTCTTTTCTTAAAAAAAAAAA
>VXBJ01007575.1:756903-772330 GCA_013400055.1 Nycticryphes semicollaris
TGTGTTTTTCCTCGGGATGCTTCTTAACCTGTTTGCAAACAACTCAATCACTAAAATTTTTAAGATCTTTTTTTCGTTTAAAGGAAGCAAACTGCTCTGCACCTGTGTTTTCGGACATAGCTACTGAATACCTATATAACTATATATCTTATATAATTGACATTTATGATTTANGAGTGCCCCCTGATGTCCAACGAGCTACTTGGGAATCAGATATTCTTGGATGAATGGTTCGACAACTTTTTGAAAACTTTAATAATAAGTGAAGTTTAGAAGTTAAGTCTACTATATCATGCAGAGGATTTACAGTCAGATCTATCCAAGTTCTCTTTCCTTACTGTCACTGTGTTCAGGCATCAACCTTTCCACCTTGATGGTTGTCCATGCTGTTTCTGAGTTGAATCCTTCAGTGATCCCCACATCAACGATCCTACCTCAGGCTGCAGAGTCCTACAAAGAAAGAAAGGTAAAGTTGCAGACTTTCTCATAGCTTTTCTTTCCTCAGTCTGAGCCAAGGCTGTGCAGCTGGTCTGGTTCAGAGCAGAGGCCTGGGTACTGCGAGCTGGGGGAAGTACAGTAGGGGTTAGGTGGTCACAATACCTGCTGAATAACATGACTGTAGCAGATTTTTGAGAATGAAAAGAAAAAACAAATTAATATTTTGTTGCACAACCACCAGTTCAAAAAATTAGGAAGGGGAGAACTGCAGGAAAAAAAAACCACCAAACCCTGGAAAGCTCTGTGTGGATAAAGATTTACATCGTAAGCCAATTTTTATTGATAAGCCAAGGAATACAATTGAGAAGGTCTAAAGAATAAGAAAGCATACACTTCACAATGGTCATTGCAGCTTTATGTTTTCCAGTAGTGGAAAAAAAAGACAGAAGCTTGTTTTCTAGTCTGAAGTGTTTAGATGGTTATGTGGAAGTTCCTGTATCTTATCATTTCTTTGTTTTTCACAGCTATCAAATGAATGGTAATTAATTGAAGAGTGCTTTGAGTTGCTTAGATGAAAGGTATTATGAAAATATAAAAAACAGTTTAATGCACGGTAACTCAGCATGAAAACATTGATATGAAAAGAGAACCTCAAAGAAACTATTGCACAACTGATGTATTTGATATAGTTTATGTCCTGCTGTCAAGTTTTCTGATTTCAGAGTTTTCAGAGATGTTGTTAGTTCATATATATACTGAACAATCTGTTTTTTCTCTAGAGTACACAATCAGAAGTTTGCTAAAATCTTTCCCTGAATATCACAGAATCGTAGAATGGTTTGCGTTGGAAGGAACCTTAAACATCACTGAGTTCCACCCTCCTTGCCATGGACAGGGACACCTCCCACTACACCCGGTTGCTCAAAGCCCCATCCAGCCTGACCTTGAACACCTCCAGGGATGAGGCATCCACAGCTCTGGGCAACATGTTGCAGTGTCTCACCACCCTCAGAGTAAAGAATTTCTTCCTAATGTCTAATCTAAATCTCGCCTCTTTCAGTTTAAAACCATTACCCCTCTTATCGCTCCACTCCCTGATGTTCCTCCCCATCCCTGCTGTAGGCCTGCTTTAGATACTGGAAGGGGCTATAAGGAGCATTTCCTTCCTAGAGAAAAGCAAATTCTAACGCTACTAAAGATGAAAATGTTGTCAGACAACTAGGAACGAGACACAGATCTGCTTGAGCCAGTTCAGCTCTGCTCTAGCTGCTGGTTTTCTTCACTGGGGCAAGCAGGTCCAGGCTGGAGTCCCATGGGAGCTGCAGAGCACTGACCACCCAGTGCCTTCAGCATGGGCAGCGTTCTGGGGAGGCCATGCTTCACCCCAAGAAGACCAAATATCTTAAGCAAGTTGCCCAGCCATGCAAGTGTTTCATATTGTGGCAGGAAACCTCAAACAGTGTCTTTGTGGCCTTCCTCTGGACCAGCTCCATCAGGTCCATACTCTTATAATGGGGTCCCACAGCTGGATGCAATACTCTAGATGAGTACTACCAGAGTGTGGAGTAGAGGCTCAGAGTTACCACCCTGGCCCTGCTGGCCACAATTCTTTTGTTGCAGCCTGGGATGCTCTTGGCTTTCTGGGCTGCCAGAACTCATTGCTGGCTCATGTTGGCTTTTAATCAACCGACACCCCCAAGTCTTTCTCCTCAGAGCCATTCTCAATCCCTTCATCTCCCAGCCAGTACTGATTCCAGGGGTTCAATACCCAGGTGCAGGACCTTGCACTTGGCCTGGTTTAACTTAATGAGATTCACAAGCCTACTTCTTGAGCATGTCCAGATCCCTCTGGATAGTATCCCGTCCCTCAGATATGTCAGCCATACCACTCAGCTTGGTGTCTTCTGCAGACTTGATGAGGGTGCACTCAATATCACTCTCTGTGTCATCGATGAAGATGTTAAACAGTACTCGTTCCAACGTGGACCCCTGAGGAACATCACTGGTGTCCATTTGGACATTGAGATGTTGACCACAACTCTTAGGGTGCAACCGATATACTCACTAACTCAGAGCATCTACATGAAGGTACCTAACAAATTGTTAATAAAAGGTGAGATAGGAGTAAAAAGGTCTCCCTTCTCATAGCAGCAACAAATTAGACCAGTTACACTTTAATTTGTCTCAACAGGGGGAAACAATGAAATGGGGTGTATCTCTTTCCATCTTTGTAGGATAAATCTTTGGCTCTAATAACAAAAGGTAACAGTAAGATTTCACACTGAATCTTAATAGTGAAGGGATTTTTTCATTCTTGTTATTACATCTCAACAGACTGCTTTAGGCTGATTGCATTAATCGCTTCTGTGGAAAAGTAAGACCAAGCTTTTAATGATCTTTAAAGCAAGGTATGCGTTTTTCCTGGTGTCCTGTGTCTCCTGGGGAGATGTTTTAAGGAAGCTTTTACAATGCTGTTGGGCAGCTGAGAGATTACAGTCAAGTCTAAGCATAGTTTATGGCGGAGGGAAAAGCAACAGCAACCTGCTGAGGAGACAGGCAAGCTGCTCCCCCCCGCCTAACAACCGCCATGCCCTTCTCTGATTGGCTGGCCAGCCCCGGGCGGGATCCGCGGGAGCCCAGCGCCCCTGGGCGGCAAGAGGAGGGAAGGGGCAGTAAGAGCGCCTCGCCGTTCGATTGGCTGAGGCGGCTGCCTGGCGCGCTGCGATTGGCTGCGAGAGGCGCCATCTCGAGGTGCGCGGTGAGGGGTCGTGGTGCGAGGGAAAGGGTGCTGAGGGAGCGGGCCTGGGCGGGAGCAGGCTCGGGCTGCGGCGGGCTATAGTACGGTCTGCTGGAATCCGAATAGTGTTATCACATCCACGGGTGGGGAGCTTTTTTTTTTTGTTTATGCGAGAGCTAAGAAAGAGTGGGTGAGCCAGGTAGGCTGCTTTGGCGCCGGCCTCAGACAGCCCTGTCTTCTGTGGAGGGACCTGCTCAGAAAGTAAATGCATTTCTGTCTAAAAATACCTTTCCTCACACGCCATTGGGTATCTTTTTGATTTTTACAGTTACAAACGCCTCAGGTTTGTTTCCTTGGTCGTGCCTTAGGGATATGTCCTATTTGAGAGATAAGTTTTAAGTCCCAATGGCTATAACCAAATGCAAAAATTCAGAGCTCAAGACTTCAATTTTAATGGTATTTCACGTAATTATGGTTTTGTCATGTTAATTCATGTTCTTTTAAAAATAGTCAAATTGGAGGGGAGGAAGTGAGATTTTTTTGATGCAGCTATGAAGGCTACAAGGATCTGGAAAACAGCTTTTTCTGGAAATAATTTTTTTTCCATTTTTGAAAATTTTGAATGGAAAGTGAAAGACTAAAGGCTCCTTCCACTGCAAAAGAGCTTTATCAAATTAGAGCTAAACTAAGGAAATCTACATAGTTGGTTTAGGGCACAAAACTTAGTACATTTGATTTTTGTATTACCTAACATACAAGCTCTATTGAAACGTTTCATTTGAACAAAAGAAATATAGAGAATGACTGCTCAAACAGACTATTTTTGTACTTAATGTCATCTTCTTTTTTAACAGGAACCTTTGCTTACCAAAATGAGACACAATTTGCTGTGTCAGACACCTCCCACTGTTACTATTCATGTAAAATCGAGTGCATCCAGATCATATCAGCAAAAAAACCTTATTAGACTGAAGCGGCCTACTTTTAAAGACCATGAAGAAAATTGGGAAAAAAAGGTTCCTAGTCATAAATACAAATGTCCAAAAGAACCTTGTCTAGTTATTCAGCGTCAGGAAATGACAGCTTTCTTTAAATTATTTGGTAGGTTAATAATGACAGATATCAATGTATTGAGTGAACAGTAGAAAACTATTAAGCAAGTATGTTTTCTAAATTCATAATTTTGGGATTTCTTTTTATATTAATGACCGTGTCTTTATCTAAACTTATTTTGTTTTTATATTTTACTGTATAAATATTTAATGCTTAAATTAGAAATACAACAAGGGCTACCAAACTCGTGAAAAGTATCTTTTTAAATTACAAGTGAAAACCAGGTGGTATGATAATTCCTTTTATGATCATTTCCCTTTCCTTTCTATTTCCTCTTCTGCTTCAACAAATACATGTGAAATGATATGCATTACTCAAGGCTTAAAAAAGGCTGGACTCCTAGTTTTACAAACATGTTATTTATCATGGGAATAATAATTTAGGGGGGGCAAGTGGAATGGGAATTAAATCTGAGGAGCTGTAGTGTCTGTTTTACATCTGTGTCTCATATAGTTTTTTTTTATTTATTTAATTTAGTGAAGAAATTAATAGTGGAAGATTACACGTGGTTTTTATTTGAACTTCGAATACAGGAGTGAATCAGTGGGAGTTTGCAGTAATCCTGTTATAGTACATGTTCACAGGCAGTAATGCACTGACCGCAAATAATCAAGCCAGTATTGCCTTATAAAGGCTATTATCGGGTAATTAGAGTGCAGAGATCTCAACAGTCTGTGGTTCATCAGAAATAACTGTATACTATTAGATGGAACCACTTAATGCAGGAAGAAATTACATAAATAGAAAAAAAACTACTGATGATTTTTCTACTTCACTTGCTATTACTGAGAAAGAATGAAATGCAGTCACTAGATTTTCCACCTTGCCTTTCTGGTAGTTTGTCTTCTTTTGTCAGTTAAGTCTTTTTACACCTAATCTGTTTCTCCTCTCAATTTCTCTGTTCCCTAGCTTCTTTCCTTTTATTTGATTTAATAAAAGGACCATCTGTTATTTATTTACAAATACTTTCTAACAAAAACAGTTTAGGTGTTTGAAATGCTACAGCTTTCTTTTATTGCAGATGATGATCTTATCCAAGACTTCCTTTGGATGGATTGTTGCTGTAAAATTGCAGACAAGGTAACTGTATTTCCTTCTTGGTTAACAAAACAGATACTGAGTGAAAAATCTGCCTGTAATCCCTCAATAGTGTACTGTAAATACAAACCATAATTATTTTTCGAATGTGTTCATATGGAAGCTTCAATAAACTCAATTTATGCTTTTCTCATTGATAGAAATTATCAAAATATCTTGGTGCAAGATAAATGTGTGAGGCATTATAGAAAGATATATACTGAAATAATATACTTCATTTTACTTTTTAAAACAGTATCTCTTGGCAATGACTTTCGTTTATTTCAAGAGGGCTAACTTCACAGTAAATGAGCATACCAGAATCAATTTCTTTGTCGCTCTGTAAGTACTTTTAAATTATCTAGGTTAATTAGCATAAACTTTGCATCATTTTATTCCTTTGTTTATGCCACTTGATAACTATGATATATGGTGAGACTTCTTTAGTGAGTTTGTTGCTATTTGGTTCCTATATGAAATACAGAAACATAATTTACAAACTATATATAAATAGTGCAATTCAGCATTCTTCCTCTGATGACCACCTGTGTGAAACAAGCTTGAGCAGCAGCGAGGGGACATTTGCATTGGCGTGGCATTCTGCCTACTAAACTGTGAATCTGTGAACATTTTTAAGCCTTACAAAAAATATATGCAGGACAAGACATGGCAACATATAGGTTAGTCACCTTTCCTATTATAAGACCCTGTTTTATATCTTCACCAGACTGTAAGTTGCTTATACTGAAATGTTTCATCGTGTCAGTACCTTGGGATATGCACCCCGGGAGTAACTTCTTATTAATGTCTCTATTTCAGTCAACTGCAAAAGTGTTGCTGGAGAGTTTCTGACAACTGTTTCGAACAGCTCCTAAACTTTCTATACTTTGAAACAGAGGTGCAGGCAGGAACCTTTCTGTACCAAGCCTATATAATATCTCCATATTTTCCTATACCTACAGAAAGATTTGGCATTTTCTTTCACAGTGTTATGGCGCTCAGGTCATCTTTTTCCCTAACAGCACTTCTCAGCTGCTCTGATTTGCACACTAGTGCAGGGAGAAAGATGGCTATTTATTCTCCTGTAAATGATATTCTCATCTCACTCCACACTGAAGGGAGAAAAGCCAGGCCAGAAGAGCAAGAGGATTGGAAAGGGACAAAGGGGCTGGTGAGACTGGGACTAGAGGGAGTTAGGAGCAAGCGAGAAAAGCGGGGAGGAGACTGAAAGTCATAATTTGTTCATGTAGGAGTTTAGTATCAGGTGGATCCAGAGGAAATAAGTATTTTCTTTTTGTCTAAGAAGACGACCCAGAACCAAAAGTAGCACATAGTGAAGGAAGGGAGAAATATGGACATCAAGAAAATAATTTAAGTTTTTCATTTATATATGAAAGTAAACCTGTGTTTAGTTGTTTGCTGTGAATTTAATGTCAGCAATGTAATTTTCCAAGAGTAGTTAAAATCTATGAAGTAGAAAATGTAAAATGTTCACAAGATAGTTTTAAGCTTTATTTATAGAATCAGGCAAAACGTGTTAATTTTAGTGCAAGGATATCTTACCTGTTTGAAGAAGGCTGTCAGGATATGTTAGTTCTTGCGTATCTGCTAATTTAGGAGACTCTAGGGTAACGCAATTTTTTTCATAGCTTAAGTTTTTATTTACCCAAAGGAGGCATATAGATCTTTCTGACTAAGAAAATTCTGTACTCCAGAGAGAAGGCTGTATGTTGTTAGAAATTTTTCTCACAGTAGTAGGAAAATGAACTACTTATGTCTTTTCATGTTAGAAATACTACTAATGTAGCAATTTAAGACTGAACAACATTTACAGACACAAGTATGTATATTTAAAGGTATCTGGCAAATACAGTTGAAGAAGACGATGAAGAATCAAAGTATGACATTTTCCCATGGGCTTTGGGAAAAGCCTGGAGAAAGCTCTTCCCCGATTTCTTAAAGTTAAAAGATCAGCTATGGAGTAGAATTGACTACAGGGCTATTGTAAGCAGACGCTGCTGTGAAGAGGTAGGGGAGGGTTTTAATATTGTAGATGCTGAAACTACAGCAATTAATACAAGCTAACAATCAAGCTCTATGCAAATTTCTCTTCCCTAAAATACGTAGACAAGCCATGGGAAAGAACAGATGCAGCTAAAATGTAATAGTCCATTTATCTTCCACTATTTTTTCTGCATTTAAAATACATTCTTTGAAACCATGCTTTTAAGGTAAACTAGAATATTTTACATTGTACTATTGTTAAAAATTAAGTTTGTGTTGACTACAATTTTTCTGCTTTATGCAAATATTTTTATTTAAAATTTACCATTGGTTGTTTCACTTCATTCAGTTTAGAAATTTGTGCGTGTGTGTGTTTGCTTTACAAATTCTAAGTCTGTACACAAGTAAAACCTTCAAATAAAAATCCCAGCACCTCAGGTGAAATTTTAATCCCTTCAAAATTAATATTATTTCAATTGGCTTTTGAAGATAAGGGCTTTTCACTGCATTTAAAAAACCTCAGACAGACACACTTGTAACATTCTGTACTACGAATGCAGTGTTACAACCTACATTTTTTTCAGATGTATTAGGAGGGGAATAAGACATTCCTCACTTCTCAGGTGGAAGGTGTCCGTCTGGAAAAGCCCTGTCACGTTCTAAGAACATAATGTTTACTACTGCTGGTGGAAAAGAAAATCTTGTTTACTCTAGAACCTCATCTCTGGGGATGGGATTAGATGCTTACAGGAAAAGTACAAGGAACAAGGGAAGTGTGGAATGCTTTTTCCAGTTTCCAACAGTCATCAAGTTCAGTGACATTGTGAACCAGGAGATCTAATTAATTTACATTTCGTAGTAGAAGGCACCATCTTCTGTCCGACAAAGCATAAGCTGGTGTTTGTGATGATTCACATAAGTATACAAGGCTGTAAACTGTTGTGTTTCCCCATCTGATTCAGAACTGGTTCACTTGTACCTGACATCGCAAACTTGCTAATGAGATGGAAGCAGAGATAATAGGTGATACTTATTTTTGCTACACAGTTTTAATTCTCTGCCATATGTGAATTGGATCCCTTATTTTCAGCTATAAGTTTTCCCGTTACTTTTATGGTTTCTGATGTAATAGCTGTTCCGGTAGGTGATGGCTATTGCTCCAACACATTACATATGGCAGCGAGAACGTTCTGTGCACCACAGTGGAGCTGTGAGAAACTACAACAGTAATGAAGTACAGCTGCCACGAGGCCCTAGTGCTACTCCTATGGACTGCTTGCTCTGCGGTAAGAAAGGAAGATTTGTACGACTGGGATTATCATCATCTTCTTCCTCATCTACTGGTGCTTTGGAGATGATGGAATCACATTCATCCCAGAATTTGAAGGATACCTTGCCAAGTGAAAAAATGCTTGTTGAGTCTCCTTTTAATTACACCCAAGGTATGATTTAATATTGCAAATGATTTCCACTTAATTTAGGCAACCGAGGCTGTATTTGCCCTTCAGACTACTGTAGGGACAACTCTGTCATCTTGGTATGACAAGAGATGCTCTCTCTGTGTGAGCTGACATCCCTATTACAAATGCAGCTGCCTTGGGAGAACTGTGCTTCTAATGCCACAGTTTCATTTTTTTTTGCTTCTTGTCGCTTGCTTTCTTGGAAGCACCAACTGCTTTATGTTCTGAGTCTCTTCAAATTACCGTCATCTACTGTGGTAGATTTTGGGATGCATTCCAGTCTATTTAGGTGTTTATTATTATTCGTGCGTTATAACTTAAATGGAGAATCCTATTTTAAACCCTTGGCTAGAAGAAACTGGTGTGAGCCACGCCAGTTAAAAGAGTGTGTGTTACGTGAGTTAAAAGTGCTTTTGTTGAGAGCATTGTTTTTCAGAAGGGCGGGCTGTTCCATTGCTCTTCTTCAGTTCGGGCATGTGTTAAATCACAATTCACATTTTTTCCTTACGTGTGTGTCAATTGTTGACAGAGTTTAAACAAGATTTCTTTTTAAGACTGGGGTAGAAGTAGAAAACAACATGAGTTTATTGTGAAAATTGTTTTATGTATTTGAATCTCTGCATGTTAATCTACTCAAAATAGTGCTAAGCCTTTGTATGAAAAGTCTCCAGGACATACACCAGTTATGGGGCAAATGCTTATTGTCTAATTAATAATTAAGAGGGGAACACATGTGAGATGTAAGCTTCCTGGGGGAACTGTAAAAGGCCTCAGTTCTGCAAAGATACTTTCCTGTGCTTAGTTCTTCGCATTCTTACTTCATACAGGGTTAATTATAGTAATATTTTTTATTTGCTTACATTCTCACTATTATAGTAGAAGTCTGCTTTTTGACAGGGTCAGTACAACTGTGATTCTCAACTTGGAAAAATTTGAATCTTCCTTGAGCAACAGAAGAAGTCAGGTGTCTACAACACATCATTTAATAAATATGATGTGTTAAACAATCTCATGTAAATGTGGAGACTTACATGAGCCCCTAAACCACTGAATTTTAGATCTACTTTAACCCAAGAGATCTTCCTTTTCATATCTGACAGAGGTCACACAAAAACCTGTGTTTATTTTGACTGTTTGAGAATGCCCAGTTATTTGGTAACTTCTACTATAAATAAAGCAACTTTCAGCATGGGTGTTGGAAGTGAACCAAAGTGATACCTGTCAACAACTGGCCTTTTTCTTGAAATAAGCACAGCTTTATCAAGAGAACAAATTCAGTGAACTTCAGTTTCTCTTAGTTTTGCTTGAAGAAACTGGTAGCCAGTAAAGGCAGAAGCTGCTTCACTTGCATTTCAAAGGGCAGACTTTGATCAATTATTTTCTTAATACAGTTTTCTCTCCGTATTTCTGGTAGACTGTCAGAGCCTGTCCAGCAAAAGGAGACGAGGCAGCACCTTGAACCAAGACAGATCCATGGATTGGTTTGCAAGCAATGAAGAATAAAATACACCTGATGAGGCAGAAACACTCTGCAGACCTGCCCATGTTACACTGCCACACCAGACCTGATGATTCTGTTAAAACTTTTCCCTTTTAATAGTAGGTGGGATTTCAAACTTCATGTAGGCAGTAATCAAAGCAGTCATTAGTTGAAAGTTACACAACTTGCAAACTGTAGCAGCTACTTTGTAACATTTTATTTTATTCTGATACAGTACTCAAATTAGCAGCTAATAGCTCAGCAGCGTCAAGAAAGCAGTGGTCGAAACTTTCGCAGCTTGGTAAGGAATGCTAAGTGAAAAACAAAAGAAGTTACTACTTCGGTATTTCAATATACAACTATTTTTATTACAAGTTTTGTGATTTCATGATATAGTAATGTGTCAAATGCTAATACAAAAAATAATATTTTTGAAAATAAAAATATCACTAAACATTTAAGAGAAAAAAAACAAACATTTTCCCAGTGTCTCACCTGAATGAGCTTCCTGCCAATACGATGGTTTAGCAACGTAAGGCACAGAGCAGGATGTTTCAGCTTCGTCAGAAAGTGATTCTGTGAGAAGTAAATTTTTTTTAATTCTTTCCAACAGGATTAAAACATATACACAGCCTAGTTGCCAACAAACATGGATTATTTTTCCTTGAAATAGTTTCATTTTCTTTTTACTTCCGTTAAAGTGCTTTGTTATCACCTATCGGTATATTTAGGCATCTTTGCTCTACTATGGATTTGGTAAATTTCTACTATTATGAGGCATCTTTTTGGGATCTGCTAGAATAGCAGGATTACAAAACAGGATTACAAAACATTTCTTATGTGAAATCCTTAAAAGCCCATCAGGGTCCTCTAAAGCAGCAAGAGGATGAGTACAGAGGACTGGTTTTTATTAAAAAAATAAAAATTTAAAACAGTTGAAGGGCAGTCATGCTTTATTCGCAGTTCACAATTTATTTTCTATTTAGATATTTAAATAACTGTTAATGTATCCTTTTTCAAACCTGACAAGCTCTAGGCTGCCTAGAAGCTTGACTATTCTTCAAAACAACCTCAGATGACCCAAGAAAAGATTACTGCTTCATCTTACAAACTTTGCCTTCATTATATCCTTGGAGTATCAAATTGCATGAACAGGTTATCTCACCAGCGACAATGCTCTTACCATTGTATTCACTTTCTCTAAGAACTGCTTGATGCTGAATATGGATTTCTTCATATTCTTTTTGAGGTGGTTCTTCAATATTTTCTTGAGTTTCCACCATTTGGCTTGATTTGCAGTTCTTGATTTTAGCAGGGAGTACCAACCAATTTCTATGGGTTACCTCAATGATCCTTTCACATAAAAAAGGGAGCTTCCAGGTCCTTATTCTGTCTAAAAGGTCAATAACCTGTGTGATGCTTTTGAAGAAATGCAAAGGATAAAGTAGTATTTTGAAAAGTCAAGTCATACCATTATGTATATCAACACCATTAAGGTTCAACTCTACTGCTTTTGTGACGTTATTTACCTTTGAGGTTACTCAAGTCCTTCAAGTTTAGGTTAAAGGAGTGACTTAAACCCGACTACCTAACTGAAAAACAGTACAGTTATTCTGAGGACATTCTTAAGTGTAAACTTCCACTGACCATAATGAGACCATTCCCAAAGTAAAGGCCAAAGGATTCAGCTAAATGTAGTGTATACTGAGTGCAACTCCCTACAAAAAAAAAAAAAAAATTACACCCAGGGGGCAGGGAGAATTTTGTTAAAATGTTTCAAATTAAGGAAAACTGCTGGTTTTGTAACCAAATGTTAAGTGATGCCTGAATAAATGTGTAAGCGCCAGAAGTAAATACTTACTTTGCTAAATACACAGCACACACACCACCCTGTTTCAGACTTGGGTGTACAACGGGCAGAGCAGACTGTGGGTTAAGCATATCCAGAACTACCTGCAAGAAATGTGTGTTTTACCAGAAAAATGAATATATTTATCAGTTTTTTCCATACCAACAATGCTCGAAAAAACAATGCTTATCTCTAGAAAGTGAATGCGTACAACAGCAGTATGCAATCACATACCAGTTTTATTATTGCCTCTCAAAACCTCAGAGAAATCTAAGGGCCTCATATTTACAAAACAGTGTCCTTTTCTATTAAAGCAGCAAGTAGCCTTTCATCAACACAGGAGTCCTGTGTTAGCATTAAACCTCCTATTAATTAAATTCTATAGTGCTGACATCAATAAAAACTTTTGAAAGACTACCTTTACTAGCACCTTTGGGCATCGAGTTCACAAATGTAAAACAAACCATCAATGTTCACATGCACCTTTACCATGAAAAGATCACAACAGCCTCAATGTCTAACCTGCTGTTTGTTTCAAGATTTAGAAAACTTCTGTCCTTGGCAATTAATCCATCTTCTGCTAAAAAACTAGTCAAACCATAAAACAATGGGATATGCAACGTGTGACCCTGTAGATTGTTACTTTTAAAGTTTTTAAAAAGTGGTATGCTACATGCTTCATTTCTTTGCTCTGTTTAACACAATTGTTGTTTAAAGCATTAATGTAAGTAGTTTGTCTGCTTTACAGGGACAAGTGGTTAACATCTAACTGCATACCCCTGCATGTGTCTGTTTACAAAATCTGGATATAAAGAGTGGAACAGAACAAGCAAAAGCATTTCTTGCTCTAACTTGGGCCTTAGTTACATTGTGCTTTGTACAGCTGATAGCAAAGAATTTACATATTCAGCTTATGTATTTTTCTTTATGTTTGAAATACATGCCTTAATGACATAATACAGGAAAATAAGTTTCTCTTTGTTTACAAGACAGCAGTGATTTAATTGTAGTATTTCTGTACTACAGCTGTATCGCTCTTTCATTTTGAAACCTGCAGCTGAAACCTTGACAGTATTTGTAATCTCACCAAAAAAAGAAAAAAAAATCACAATGTTTCTTTCATTGATGAAGATCCAATTGTGTTTTCTCCTGTTAAACTAGCTGTGGGAATCCTGTTGTTAGTGTGAGCACCAGAGACTTTAATTTATGCAGAAAAGATAAGTGTCAAGTGGCGGGGATTTTTTGGACTTACTGCATCAAGAGCTATCGATTTCATATCTGCAGCAGCTGTTGAAATGTCTCTAAGGATGAAATCCACGTTATCTGGCCACTCTTCTGTATGTCCTATTCCCCATGCAGCACGCCAGTGCCTGTAATTCTTCTTGGCTAAATTATGATGATCGTCTCTGATTTCATAACTTATAACACGTCCTTTGGGTCCAACTGAAAACAAACAAAAACCACTAGACTTACTACAAATTTAGAAAAAAAAAGTAGCATAATAAATAACAAATGTACACCTTTAAATCTCAGCTTTACTTTAGGAAAAAAAATCACATATGAAACAAACATTACTGTTTATTTTTTCTTTACATTTAAAGCAAATATATGCAGATAAAGTGCTGGGTTAGTTCTTTTGCAGACTGAAATCTGTCAGTCCACAGATGAAATAAAGCACAATTAGAGCCAAGAAAGCTGCAACATTTGCCACTACTCACGCATGCTGTAAAGCTGCTTCTGTTGTTAATAAGATTTGAGACTGCTGGTTTTACTATTTTTTTGTTTTTTTTTTTTTTGGACATAGCTCATTTTTACAAAGGTTTGCTGTTTTCCATGCATAGTTCTTTCTCCCCCTGTCCTTTCTAAGGGCTGGGGAAAGGCAAAGTCCCCACACCCGCTCACTGATCTCAGCCCCTTAGACAAGTTTGCAAGTGTACTCTTTGATTTATGCAAGCTTGTGTTGTTTTCCTGTTACTGTTTGTAACAGTAATAACTTATTTTAATACTTGTTTTAAGTATAAATTTACTACTCTGAAATTTACCACGAGTCCAATGCACAAATGTCTTCATAAAAAAGATACACAGGCACAGACAGCAGCATGTGCATTGCTGGATGATTCTATCCTTGTTAAATTACTCTTAATTCCTCAAACCTGTCGCACCCTTAGCTTCTCCTTACTGCTTTTTAATTGGCAAAGGCAGCTTTCAGCAATCAACAGCTCAGCAGGTGAGGTTCTCTGACTTCTTAAGCCATTTTGTAGGTTGGAGTCACCAAGGTCATTCCTTCACCTACAGGTTCCCACTGTGAATCCATTCAGAAAACTGAACAAACTGAGAGATGGGTTTCTTGGCAATCTCTCCCTGATCTCCCCAGGAGCAACTTGTACCCGTTACTCCTTGTCTTTTCCAAGTGACCCCTTGTACAAAGGGAGTCTTCATCTTCTTTGTAGCCACTCTTTAAACGCTGGAACGTGGTGATAAGGTCTCCCCTAAGCCTTCTTAGCTGAACAAATCCAGTTCTCTCAGCCTTTCTGGTCCTGGGAAGAACTGCACTGCTTCTCTTTCCTAAAATCAGGTTCTCACCTGCTCTTGACAGAAACAAGCTCATAGCACCTGACCCGCTGCCAGTTTCCAAAACAGTGTCTCCTGGGTGGATATCTGCCATCGTTAACATAGCACTTATATCCTGCAGGTGAGAAAAACACTGAACATTAATACACTTAGAAACTAAGGGCAACATTTGGCCGGTGACTTCCCAGTCGCTAGCCATCCCAGTAAATAGCCGGCACCTTGGGGTAGGAAATGGTGGGTCCCCGCGGCATCAGCAGCACATACTCCTCCAGCGAGGGCCGCCTCAGCAGCAACCGCGCTCCGGCCGACGTGCGCAGCACCTGCCCAGGCAGCTGCCCGATGATGTCGCAGTGAGGCAGGATGCCGCCGGGGCTGGCCAACACCGAACCCACCGCCAGCCGACACAACAGCTTCAGTGTCGTGTTGTGCTTCCTCCGCATCTCCGCCAGCGCCAGCTCACCAGCGCGGAAGGCGCCGGGACGCTCTCCTGCCGCCTCAGGAGGCGCCTGATGAGCAGCCTCCTCCTTCTCCACAGGGGGAGCCTGAGAGGCGGCCGCGCACCGCCCCACCGCCGCCGCTTCCTCCGGCGGCAGCAGCCGCCTCACCCGCTCCAGCGGCGATAGCGACGTCTCCCACGCCCGTCTTCGAGGCCTCCCGCCGGCGGCCGCCCCATCGCCAGAGGAGAGGCTGGAGGAGAC
>VXBJ01007575.1:772350-805918 GCA_013400055.1 Nycticryphes semicollaris
CACCCCGCTCCAGACTCTCAAAAGAGGCATAGGCGGGAAGAGACGTTTACCGGCTGCCCACGCGCGCACCGATGATGCCGAGATGGCGTCATCGGGGTGCGCGGCGCAGGCGCGCGGAGCCGAGCACGCGGCCGGTGCATGCGCCGGCGCGGAGGGGCCGGGCGAGGGAAGCGCCATGGCGGCGGCAGCGTGTGGCGGGGAGGTGGCGGCGACGGCGGCCCTTTGCGCCTTCTCCCCTCGCGACCGCCGCTTCTTCGCCATCTCCGGCCCGGATGGGCGCCTGCGGGTGTGGGAGACAGCGAACAGCCGCTTGCAGCAGGAGTACGTGCCCTCCGCCCACCTCAGTGCTGCCTGTACTTGCCTGGCCTGGGCCCCGCCGGGGGGACGCCCCCCCCCTAGCAAGGTATGGTGGGGTCTGTGAGGGAAGAGGTGGGATGAGGGACACCTAGGTCCCGGGCGGGGGGGAAGGAGGGACGGCGGCACCCCGAGCTGCCTTGACGCGTGGCCGCGGCCCGCTTGGCTTCACTCCGCCCTCCCGGCGCCATGTGGCGGGGGGTCGGCGTGGACGGGCGGGCCGTGGAGCGGAGACGCGGCGTCCTGATGGGGGGAACGAGGTGAGGGTCTCGGGGTGGCGGAGGGAAGGACCGGAGCTCCGCAGGGTTCAGCAGTGGGACCAACCCCCTCCCGCCGCGGTTCGTGGGACATGGCCACGCGTGACGTCCCCCTGGGTGGATGGGTGGATGGAATCTGCTGCCCTCATAGGAGCATTGCAGGATTGCTCTTCACGGGGCAAATTTCACGTGTTGGAGGGGCCAGCGGCACTGGAGGTTTTAAAATTTATTTTTTTTAAACGACAAAAAAAGGGGAGGTGGGGGGGGGGCGGCTATCAACATAAGCACTGACTGTGTAAAATCATTTGTCTTTCGTATCACCTGCATGGAAGAAGCCTTTCTTGAAGGAGTGAGGTATGTTGCTTCATGGCACAACTCACCTTAATCGAAAAGGTGATGCTGCAGAGCAGGTCGGCTGCTGCATGTCCACTTAGCTGATGTACAGTTCACATTCCAGTAAAGGCAGTATCTCTCCATACTCCCTTACCCTTGGAAGTATTTCCAGGCAAGCTGAAACACTGTCCGTGATGTCTCTTCCCAAGCTCAGGAATCTTGCAAGAAGGTATTCAGTAGCTTTATTCAGAGCAGATGTTGGAAGGCTTGGATGTTCTCCACCTTAAATTTGTTTTATTTAACTTCATCTCAGGTGAATGCTCGACCTGAAAATATCTGGAGTATATACAGTAAGGTATCTTTGCATCCTCTTTATGTTGAAGTAATCCTGTTTTCTTGAGAACATACCATTTCCTGAGACAAAAAAAATTATCCATTGGATAAAATCTGTGAAATATCCTTCCCTTATCCTAAGAAGTAGGATGGCTTCTAAAAACATGTTCTGCTGCATCAACATTTTAGTGTATTTGAAATACTGTAAGAGCTATTTCAAAATGCTTAATACACGGATTACCAATTCAAAGGAAGACAGTATTATCTCATTTTTCTCATAGTCCCTGACCTTTGAAAACTCCCAGAGTATTTGAAGAATGCGGCAGAAAGGGTTAGTTTCAGGTTGGCCTTAACCTGCTCATTTGTCAGGTAACTTTGAAGAAAAAAAGGATAAGTGTATTAATTGCAGGACTGTGCAAGTGGTTCTTTACTCTTCAATAAATTGAAACTGGCATGTGGGAATGGGGTTGATCTATCTTGTGTGAAATGAAACCTAAACTAACATAATGCACTGCTGTGGTGCTTTAAGTCTGAGTAGCTTTTAAAAAGTAAGCCTTTTCTAGAGACCGGTCCCTTAAAGTCACAGACACTCCAATCTAACCTGGTTTAGGGTTGTATGGAAAACAGGCAGCATTTGACTACCTCTCAGAGCTTTCTAATTATTGCACTAGTTTGAGTGCTGTCTACTGCTTGAAAGTTGGCACATTTTTCAAGTGAAACTGGAAAACATACCATTTTTTGAATAATTTGCCATAAGCTTATTTGTATGTCCTTAGACTGAAGAACTAAAGCTGGCGTGGTTCTGCCAAATATATTTTATTGAATGTGATTTTATTTTTATTTTTTACTTTTATTTCCCCTTTTTTATTCCTGGAGGGTTGACATATCTCTGGGTAATACCAGTGTCTGGTGTTCAGGAGTAAAACTGTGCCAGCAGATACCTATAAATGGTGTTTGGCCAAGTTACACCTAAACTAAGTATGTTTTGGACTGCTGCCATGTTAATGAAGGTTATGTGTTACAGGGGATTATTAGAAATTAAGTTTGAACTGCAGGCCCTGGAATTGCTGATTCAGTGGTGGCTTATTGGGATGTTTCCTGCACACATGCTTGTGTAGTGTCCGTGCTTTCTGCTGGTGACGTTCACCATCTCCTACTCCATGACCTGGTGCCTTGTGCAAGAAGATGAGGATGGGGACTGCTGACTTTGAAAATACCTTCTTCCACGTTCTCCCCAATAAGTTGCAACAGCTCTGTCGTCTTTGACTCTCAAGGCTCATTAGGCTTCCCCTCATTTTGGTGTTTGAAGTGTTTTACTTCACCTGTAAGCAGCTGAGATTGGATTTCTGTTTTTTTAAAGACAAAAGTTGTAGTGGCTCACATCAGGTAAGAGCAATATGGAAAAACACGTGCACAGTCCCCTTATAAGTAACTTTTAACCATCTCTACTAATTAAAAGACTGTTTTTTCAGGCAAAGATGAAGGATTTCTAAATAAGCTTGAGTTTCCATAAATCTGAAAGAAAAAGAATAGCAACAACAACAAAAAAGATCAAAAGGAATCTGATAATAGGTATAGTTTGGCTCCTCTGTTTTGCTCTATCCATGAAAACAAGGTGCTCTTATATTTAAGACCCTGATCCACAAGTGAATTCCACGCGGTCTCTAACACAGTTGGTAGTCTGCCTGCGTACTAATCTAAGGCAGGATAGAGAAGATTGATTGGTTTTGAAAAACACATTTTAACTATTTTTTAGTTCTTGGAGGTGTTTTTTTTTTTTTTCTTTTCAAATCATCTCCAATATTAGTAGGTGTCTGAATTTTCCACTGACATTTCTTTTATGCAAAAATGCCTGAGAAATCTGACAAAGTGCCCCACTAATAACATTGATTGAGAGAGATCAGTAAAGAAATACAGATGAAAAAATAACTGGAAAAACCTTCACTGCCTCTAACTTTCTTCCTGACACTGGAAATAACTGTTGACTTCAGTGGGAACTTTGTTGTACCTTTGGGTCGTTTCAAGGGAAATTTTCCATAACAAACTGGAATGGAGGGTAAAGAAATTTTAGTTAACAGATTTATGCAAGCAGAGAGAAGAAAATCTGTTCTTAATTGTAGTTTTGCTTCATGGTGGGCTTGTGTGGGATAATTAGTAAAACTACATAAAGAGATCAAAAAGTATCAGAAAACACACAAGCTGTACTTACATCTCCAGTAGTTATGTGGCCCTTCTCTTTGTATGTCAGACAGCGGTTTCAAGATGGCTTAGTTGCCATTGCTGCCAAAACTTGAACTAGTTGAGTTTTTTTCTCAGATATTGTCTGAAAACCTAGTTGATTCACTTGGTTGTGATTTGGGACTGTGATGATTTCTCAGCACCTAGGTTTTCATAATATTTTATAAACACTTGTATTTCCCAGGAAAGATGAAGCCTAAACAAATGCTTCCAAAAACTCCCAATGTAATCTCTTTTCTCAAGAACCTGCTTTTGATGTAAAAATATCTTTGTAGCATTTTGGTATTTATTGGCTTAAACCGAAACACTTTTCCTTGTACAAGGTGTTATCTGTGTTAAATACAGGGGAAAAGAAAGCCCTACTTCAAAGTATTTATCCAGCACTGTTAAACTTTTAAATCTTAGCTGTGGTGAAAACCTTCAAACCCTGATTGGCATTACATCTCTGGACCCAGGGAAAAAAATGATTTACAGTTGCTGTGTGACAGATTAGCTACAGCACATGGAGTTTTCACAAAGTTGATTGATCGCAGTTTATCAGAGTCTCCTTTGGCTTCTTCTGGCTGCTCATCAGTGTAAATGTATCTGTGGTGTAGAGGAAGCATTGTGTATGATTTCCTGTTTTAAAATTGGAGAGAATGCTTTGCTGTGATACAACAAATGTAAGGAGACTTACCAAACTCCAATTTAAAAACTAATCAATAGCATTAGGGATTTTTTTTCTTCTTAAGTCCTTGAACAGTTTTTTCTTTTCTTGTGTGTGTGTCGTAAGTTATGTGGGATCAACCCAGTGAGAATAAAAGAAGTGGCTGCTTTTGCCCTCTTTATTTTAGTTTCACGTGCTTGAGAGACAGATTTATTCCTTCTCCCCTTCCCAGCGATGTGCTGCATTCACCTGTTTTTGGTTGAGAGATGAAGTGAAACCTCTCTTGAAGAGATTTCAAGAAGCAAATGCTATCAACCAACTCCTTGAAGGTGTTGGTTGATAGCACTTGCAAAACAAAAGTAGAGACTTAAGAAATGCCTGATCATAGAAGGACCTTTGGTACTGACAAGAAGTAGTAGGTCCTCTTGTACTGATGAGAGGACCTGGGCAGAGCACTTAGCTTCAAATCCTGGTTGCTTCTGTCTGTGGAGTAGGGTAGCACTTCTTTTCAAAAGGCATGATGAGTATTTAATATTTGCAAGTCTCTTCTGAATCGCTTTTGACAAATAAACCACCCTGCTCATTCTTGATCAAGTGTTTCCACTTCGGGGATGAAGGATTCTGATCGTGTTCATCTTTACCTCTGCTTCTGGGACTCGAACTCCATGAAAAACTTAAATATGTTTCTTTTTCTTTCATGCACATGGTATTTAGACTGGCAAAATGGCCTCCACCAGACATTTCCAAGTGACTCATAGCAACTTCGTTACCTTGTACCTGGAGGTATAAGAAGCTTCTCTAATTTGCTGTGCCCTTCCATGCCTTCATTTTGTGTCGTAGCAGAGTTTGTATTGGCTGATGGGGTCTGAAACTTCAAGAAGAGTATTTCCCCTCTGCTTTAACACTGGGATTAGCTGATCAGACTAATTTATTTTGTGTTTTCTCTTTTTTCAATTTTCCAGGATGGCCCACAGAGGAAAAAACGGAAGTCTGAGGTCGCAGAAGCGGACAGGCAGTTAGATATCCTGGCTATTGGTACAGCAGTTGGTAGTATTTTGTTGTACAGCACAGTAAAAGGAGAACTACAGAGCAAGCTAGTAAGTAATAAGCTTTTCCTCACATGCTACCAAATACTGATGGTTTCAGTTTATGCTGTTCTTTCTGCTGCTCAAAAATGGAATAAATTAACCTAATCATTCAGATTTTTTTTTTTCCTTAATAGCTGAAATGCAGTAATTTGGGTGCTTGGCAATTTTCAAGTGTTTTTTCTGTTGTTGGCAGCATGTACGCATTGAGAAAACTTGGTTTTGAACTTAATACAGGATCTCAATGTTGTGCATGGGCTTGTTATTTTGCATTATAAACAACAGTAATGATAACTTCCTGGTTACTTGCGAGTATCTTGGGTTTGGGCTATATAACAAGCAAAATAATTTGTGTGAATGACTGTGATACTTTGAGGTGCTTGGGCATTCTTTTCATTCTAAACTGTTAGCTGTAAATAGGGTGATAAATGTATGTCAACTTAGAGAAAGCAATGACTGCTTAAAATCATGATACATGCAAGTGATGCGAGCTAATATCAACTGTTTTAGAGAAAAGCTGTATTTATAACTGGAAAGTGTAAACAAAAGAAAGGAGTTTCAGGTTATAATTTACAGTTTTACTTGGTGTGAAAACACTGCCTGCTCTGCTATAGGAGCAGGATGGCAGATTATTTGGCAAGTACTTAATTTTTTACAGATAGGTTGAATTAAAAGGTTATTCCTGTTAGAGTAAAAGCTGTCACTTTTAGTTGTCCTTGTTAAACTGAATGTCTTGCTGTGATGTATTTTGTCTTTATCAAAGCTGATTTGCAGTGACATTTTCGGGAGTAGTACGAGCTGGCTGGTGCCTATTCACATAGTGAAATTTTATAAACTCCAGAGATTAAAAGGTATATTTGAGCTGCAGGGATTTTGGTTGTTGAGAGAGGTGAACGATAACCCTGTGTAAGGTCTTCTGTTTTGATGATGGCTCATTCTTGAATGCTGAGTACAAAGGGAAGGCTACTGTCTTGCACTTGAGCAAGCAGGCACTTGGATGACTGTCAGTGAGATGTCTGACAAATTTCATACTGTTAGGCAGTCTTGTTTGGGTCTGTGTATAAAAGTAGTGGGCAGGAAATTTTTTTTGTAAACCCTGAAGAGCTAAAACAAGAATTAATTCAAATACTTCTGTGTACGTATCAAAATATGAACGATCTTTAACTTATTTACCTATATATATATATATATTTAAAACCACATTCTCTTTTCAAGTCACCAATGATCCGCATTTAGTTCTTGAAAAAGAAGCTTGTTTACATTGTTGGTGTGGGGAAGACTCAATAGTCAAGACTTTTTTGTTTATTAATCACTTTCACCTTTTGTAGGATGGTGGTCATGACAATAAAGTAAACTGTGTGAGATGGCATCAGGACAACTGCTGTTTGTATAGCTGTTCAGACGACAAACACATTGTTGAATGGAACACACAGACCTGCAAAGTAAAGTGGTAAGTGATGCTGGTTTTTGGTTCACACTTGCTTTTGTGTAACTTCATCTGTGTAATGGAAATACTAGATGGAACAAGTGATTGTGCTGAGAGGGAAATTTAGGTCCCTCCATGCTATCTCTTACTGGAACATGGGCTTTGAGTCAGTTTTGTGATGTGGAAAAAATCTAAATTCTAGAAGATATCCTTGGAAGTATAGGGGAGCAGGTACTGGAGCACCTCATTGCATTTAAATCTGTTACCTGCACCAGGCTTTGCTCAAAGGGCCTTGCTGTGATGATAACCCACTTGGTTTCGCTTATTCCTGATGTGCAGTGGAGACTGTTCCACTTGGCTGTCTGAGCAGGCTGCTGCTGTTTACAGTACTGTTGAGCAAAGTAGAGCTTAGTGCAGAGTAACAAGAGGTCTGGTGTAGGCATTTACTTTCTTCTTGTAATAAAGTCCAGCTGGTTTGAAACTTTAAAGAAGAAACCAAGATTTCTGTTAATGATCCTGGTTATCTTACTTCCATGAAAGCCTAGTGTGTGGTGGCCCTTTGATCATTATCTTACGCTGTTTTTATTTCTTTTGTGACATTTCCCACTGTTGTGTTATTGGTACTGCAGCTCTTGCTAAAAATGGTGTGGGTGCTGCAGGCAGCCCATTGTCAGTAGCCTCTTGTGAGTTCCCTACAAAAGAGATGCATCCTCAGGTTGTATTGAATTGAGACCCTGATGTAAAGTAGCAGAAGATGGCTATAAAATCTTCCCCTAGGCTTCTTGTTTTAGGGTTGAACGTGTCCAGTTCCCTGACCTTTTCCTTTTACATCACGTGCTATAGTCCCTAAGCCACCTTCTTCTTGTCCCTCCACTGGATTTTACTTGACTACATCAGTGACTTTCTTGTAGAGTCCCAAACTGGACATAGTGCGCCGATGCGGTTTCAGGTGTTGCACAGAGGGGAGGAATTGCTTTCTTGGACCAGCTGACTGCACTTTAGCTAATGCGAATCAGTAGGCAGTTGACCTCACTGTCACAAGGACTCCCTGCTTACTCATGTTCAACTTGGCTATGAGGACGCAAGCTGCTTCTCTGTAAAGTTACTTTCTAGCTGTTTGTCCCCAGCCTGTACTGGCATTTTTCCATCTCATGTGTGGGACTTTACATTTTCCTTTGAGATTCTGACAGCCTGTTTCTCAAGCCTTCTGAGATGCCCCTGAGTAGCAGCACTGCCTGACACCATATCAGCTGCTAGTGATCACCATGTTTGAACTCAATGATCCAGCCAGATCTTATCCCACCTTAGAGTCCATCCCTTCAGTCTGTATATCTGCAGTTTGGCTGCAAGGGCACTGTGTGAGACATTGTTGAAAGCATTGCTAAAGTAAAGTTAAACGACTTACATAGCTCTCTTCTCACACACCAAGACCACTGTCTCATTAAGAAGACAATGAGGTTGATTAGGCGTGATTTTTCCATTTGTAAATATGTGCTGGGTTTTCCCAGTAACTCTTTCCACCTTTGTGTGCCTGGAAATGGCTTCCAGGTGGATTTGTTGTATAACCTTCCCTGTTGTTTCCTGGATTCTCCTTCTTGTTGGATATGTTTTGTCTCTTTTTTTTGTTTCCAAGTCGTCAAAAATTTCTCCTGAGCTCTGAGGCCACTCAAAATGATGCTGTGGTCTTGTAATAACACTGGCCTTAGCAGTTCTGGATGCATCCCATTCAATCTGAATGAGTTGAATGGCTTGGATTTGCTGTGGTGATCCCCAATTTGATCTCCCTTTATTGTGGGGAGTGCTTTGTTCCCTCTGGTGCTAGGTTTGGGAACATGGGAGGCCTGAGAGACTGCTCTTCGGTGCTTTGGCCTTTTCTGTGTACCGCAGGGGTCCTTACAACATGCAGGGGCAGGCCCACACTTTCCTCAGTCATCATTTTATGGCTGTGTATGTGCTGTATGTAGATGGCCTTTTGCTGGCTTGAACAACAGTTAAGCTTTGGGTATTTCTGTCCCTGCATGGCTCGACAATATTTTTATGTTCTTCTGTGTAACCTATGCCCACTTCCATCTTCTCTACACTTCTTACACTTCTTTGTTGTGTGGTTTTTTGTTTGTTTGTTGGGTTGGTTTTTTTCTTTTCTTTTCTTTTCTTTTTTTTTTTTTTCCCCTGTTGAGTCATGAGTTGCCCACTTGGCCAAGCCAGCCTTCTGTAATAGGTGGTCACGTTCTGTTCTTTGGAATTGACTGCTAGTTTGCTTTGAGGAGTTTATCCTAGAAGAGCAACTAACTTTCATGGGTCCCTTTAGGGCAGCCTCCAGTGGAGATTCTGTGAATCAGTTCTCTGAATAAGTTTCAGTCTGCTCTTCTGAAGTCCAGGATTCTAATTCTACTGTTTATATTGCTCATTTTTCTTAGGGTCTTAAATTCTCTTGTCTTGTGGTTGCTGTAGCTGGAGGTTGTCATCATCCATCACATCACTGACCAGTTCTTCCTTTTTTTTTTTTTTTCTGTGTTTTTTCCCCTGAGTACCTGATCCAGTAACACACCTTTCATAGTGTGGTTGTAAATCACTTTGATCAAGAAAAGATCTTCAGCTCTTGCATCTCTGAGACTGTGCCCTCCTATGCTGCCCTTCCAGCAGTTGCTGGGGTGGTTAAAACCCCTTAGAAGAATCAGAACATGAGATTATGAATATTTATCTGTTTCTTTTTTAATTGGACAATCTGTAGCAGATGCCCACCACATCACCCTTATGGGTCTCTTCTCATACACCTGTAAGTTCTCCACTGGAGCTTCGCCTGTTTCAGGGGAAAGCTCTGTGCATTTGTGCTACCCCGTTGTGTGGAAAAACCTCTCTCCTTTTTGCCTTCCTGTCATGTCCTTGCTGAAGCGCCTTCCTAAAAGTCTGTTTATTGCAGCACTCCTGTCTTGCAAGCTCTCCCACTGTTTTATTGTGATCCCAGTGAGATCAAAGCTCTGAAGCTGCCCATGCACATCTAATTCACCTGGTTTGTATCCCGTAGCATGTGTGTTCACGTACAAGTACTTGAGATGGGTCCCGGTCATGCTGCTTTCTCAGGAAATGTGAGAATTTTTCCTGTCATGCTTTATCTTGAGTGTTTCCTTCTGCCCCTGTCCCACACGGCTGCTTTTGAGGGGGCTGTGGTTAGAAAACGTAATTACAGTGTTCTTTAATTTTAAAGATGGCAACAAAAAATGATTCCCAGAGTGTATACATTAAAAGTACAGCAGCAATATAATATCACGCTTTTCACCTGAAATTTCTCTGGTGGTATTACGGGTTGTACCTAAGGTAAGTGAAACTGGAAAGAATAGAAGAAAACAGTTCTCTAAAATTTTCCCTAAGTTGATGAGACTAGGAGGCACAAATTACTGAAAATAATTGCTCATGCCCAATATATGTGTGAGATTGCCTGCATTCTTTAACAGGTGTCAAGACCTAAAAATGAACCTTTACATATCCCACAGATAGTTCGGGACGGTTGCTCCTGAGACAGAGAAGTGGTGTTTGACTGTTTTTGATTTGCAGGCTTCTAGATGTTTTCTTTGACTGACAGGGAATTGAAACCATGTACCTTTAGGCTTGATTTCCTTAATTACTGTAGAAGTAATCCATAGAACCGCTTCAGGAGGTCTGTGCAGCACACACTGAAACCCCTGGCAGAGGGGTAGGCTGTTGGGAAAGACAGGTTTTCTGAAGAGGCAGGACAAGGTGTTGGAGTGAGGTTGTCCAAATCATTCTTTCTGACTCCTTGTTTCTCTGGTTATACCTTTTTTGTGTCTTAAATACTCTGAATACTCAGAGGTGCTCTGTACACCTCCTTGTGCAGCTTCTTGTTTTGTGATATCCTGTTAAAACTCTTTGCTGTAAAATTATATAAGGTAAAAACTAATGAATTTTTACTGTGTTTTATACTTGGCAATCTAGTTTAGTACATTTAAAAATACCTTCTTGGGTTTACATTATTAAATGGCTTGAAATTCTTAGTCCTTAACTTTTCTTTGGAAGAGAGTACAAAATTTTGTCATACTCTCTGTAAGGTTTAATGTCGTTTGCCAAGTTTGTAGTCTGTAAAACTTTCAGCCTCTATGAAATCTAATCAAAACTGGTAGAGTAAATAAGCTCTGTTTTGGAAGACAAGAGAGGCACTGCCTGCTTGGGCATGTGAAAGTTATTTGGAAGTATTTCCAGAGCAGCCATTCACAATCAATGTGATGGAATATTTTTTTTAATAGTGCTTTGAACCATAAACCTTTAATGTAAAGTTTATTACTGGCAGTGTCATTGACAGACTTGGGGGGAAAACAGGGAACTTAATCCTTAAAACTC
This sequence comes from Nycticryphes semicollaris, assembly GCA_013400055.1. Lineage (NCBI taxonomy): Eukaryota > Metazoa > Chordata > Aves > Charadriiformes > Rostratulidae > Nycticryphes > Nycticryphes semicollaris. Next base: position 783,376 of record VXBJ01007575.1, read on the forward strand.
AATTTTAGCGTGGAGAAGGCCTTTTGAATGGACTGGTGTAAACTTTTTTGATTCTGGTGCAAAGAGGAGCCTAGAGATGGTATGGCTTCTCTTACCCTCTTTTGAGTAGCAGAGACGTTTGAAAGAGGAATTTGGAACAGAATAGGCAGATCTTAAAAAAAAAAAAAGTCAACGGTTCAGGATTCAATAGCTTTCCATTTTTGAGTTCTATATTTTTGTAAAGTAATTTGAAGGAGGGGAGCAGAAACAGTCGCTTTGACCTCCTCTTTGCTTAAATTATTATTTTTTTTAATAATGTTTGCCTTAAATTTTCCAGCATGGTGGGTGTGCATTTGGAGATTATGCTAATGAATATTGTTTTTTCTGTTTCTCAATCTTTCTCCCTTTGTACAAAACCCCTCCCATCTAAATTCTAGCAAGTGGAAAGGTGACAATAGCAGTGTCACCTCTCTATGCATAAGTCCAGATGGGAAAATGCTGCTGTCAGCTGGTAGAGTCATAAAACTGTGGGACCTGGAGACCAAAGAAGTCTACAGAGTAAGTAACTTTGTTAAACTAGATGCAAAGAAAAATCATTCTTAATTGGTGACTTTACTTATCTAGTGTCTCCTGATGGGACATCTGAAAATTTCACTGAGTGTCAGGAGACATCTGGTAGGTTTGGGACTGCTGGAAGCTGTTGCTGTGATGATACCCTCAACTGTGGTTTCAACTTGCTGAGAATTGAATGAGGACATTAAATTCCTTGGCTGTGTCTGAGCATGCTACCAGCACCCTTTCTCAAGCCTGGAACAGAAAGATAGATGCTGTTCTTTCTCACTGCATCTCTTTCTGATGCCCTTCTAGCAGGAGAGCTCAGTTCACCACAGTACTGGTTACTGTTGGCATAGGTTTGTGCATGAGTACTGGAGTACTGTGTCCAGTGCTGGGCCCCCTGGTTCAAGAAGGACAGGGAACTGCTGGAGAGGGTACAGCAAAGAGCCATGAAGATGACTAGGGGACTAGAACATCTCTCCGATGAGGAATGGCTGAGGGACTTGGGTCTTTTTAGTCTGGAGAGGAGAAGACTGAGGGGGGTATCCTGATCAATGCCTATAAATACTTAAAGGGTGGGTGTCAAGTGGATGGGGCCAGTCTTTTTTTAGTGGTGCCCAGTGACAAGACAAGATGTAATGGACACAAACTTGAACACAGGAAGTTCCATCTAAACACGAGGAGGAACTTCTTTACTTTGAGGGTGGCAGAGAACTGGAAGATGCTTCCCAGAGAGGTGGTGGAGTCTCCTTCTCTGGAGACATTAAAAACCCACCTGGACATGTTCCTGTGGAACCTGCTTTGGCGGGGCGGTGTGTTGGACTAGATGATCTCCAGAGGTTCCTTCCAACCCCTAACAATTCTGTAATCTTCCCAATTCTTAATATGAGTCCCTCCTTGAAGCCTTTAGGTTTCTTTTCTAAACTTCATGTAACTGATAGCATTTTTAGATTTGCTGTTAAAACAGTTGAAAGGCATAGGAGCAAACCTCTGATTCCCCGTTTAACTTTTAAAATACTGATAAATATCTGGAAGGTCAGGAAAAGTTTCCCTGAAATGCAGAAATGCAAGGAAGCTGATCACTACTAAAAAAATTATTACTGAAATGTCCTTAGCAACACTTGAATATTTCCTAATATTTTTTTGTTAACTATTGTTTTAAATTGTATAAACTTAAATGTAAATGTAAAAGATTCCTTTTTTTTCCTCTTAGCATTTCACAGGCCATGCTACAGCAGTGTCATCATTAATGTTTACCACAGTGAAACCTATGAATGAAAATAAGCCCTTTGATGGAATTACAGGGCTTTATTTCTTGTCTGGAGCTACACATGACCGATTACTGAGTGTATGGTACGTAAGCTTTTCATAATTTGTAACTTGGATTATGACTGCTATTGAGGATAGGCTTAACAAGTATGTTTTGTGATTAAGCAGAAGGGGCACTCTGGAGAAATGCAGTGATGATCTCTTAAATAGTGCTTTCAACTCACTGATTGTTGAATGAAGATGTGAATTTCCTTGGCTGTGTCTGAGCATCCTTCCAGTTGCCATTTGAATTGCCAGTGTATGCCAAGAACATAGGCATCCTTGTTCTTTGTCCTTACTGCTGTTTTCTTGCTAAATTTCATTTGGGACTTACTTTGCACTTGGATTTAAGAACACTTTCTAAGCTGACATTATAGTATGAGTATTTTTGGGTGGAGTAAATACTACCACAGCTGCTGGTGATATATAGGCTTCATAATGGTTTTCAGGTGCAGAGGGTGCTGTTTGTGCTATGGTAAATAACGTGTGCTGTTTGTGTCTTCCAGGCAGATCAGATCAGATAGGAAAGAAAAGAATGCTGTGATGTCTTTCACAGTAACAGATGAACCAACTTTTATCGACCTGACAGTATCAGAAGTCAAAGAAGAGGTAGGAAAAATAGTATGTGACCAAATAGGTGCATCAATTTTCAGTTGCCACATCAGTTTCTGTTTAAGTGTGTGTACTGAAAGAAGCTTGGTTTGTATTTGGGTTCTGTCTTGCAGAGATCAGATCTGCCTACCAGGTCATGGGTGTAAGAATATTACAGGTACATTTATAAAGCTGATAGTTTGAAAATACTAATTTTCAAAGCTACTAAGTGCAAATTCAGTGTTTTCTTCAGGAATTTTACTTGTGATGGTGGGAATGCCAGTTGTTTCCTATTTAAAACAAGTTAGTAATCAAAATTGTTGTTAGAACTCGGCAGCAAAATAAAATCACACAAAAAAATCTTTCTAAAAATCCAGTTTGAGTATGGTCCTTTTTTTTTTTTTTTTTTTTGATCTCAAGTAGCTTTGCCATTTGGAATTAGCCTTTAATGAGTTGAAGTAGTAGGGTGTATTCCCTAACTATCCCAATTTCAGCAAGTACAAGTCTTACAAAGTAGTTGTCTTATGAAAAACACCTGCCATGTGGAACACATTCACAAACTTGTTCAGTAACTATTCAGATTTTTTTTCTGCTGATGCCTTTAGTTTCCTTTTCTAAAAACATTTGATGCTGCATTTTCTTATGTAGCCTCTTAAGCATTTATTGGAGATAAGAGTATTCTGTAATGCACACCTGCCAGTTAATTGCTCAGGGTACTCATCTCTTCCTTCTAAGCATACTTACACTGTCACTACCTTTGTAGGCTTCTGCCTCTAAAAATTTTGGGTACTATATTTTTGGAACTTTGCTACTTATGATGACGTATGTCTGCTACTGTGCAAACTGTTCAATTTTGGATATATCGGTAGCGATACAGTAAAGTACAGTTATGAGTTACCTTTTTGTCTCCTAATAATTGTACTAGATGTTCCTGAGATGTTAGTGTTTTTGATTTTCCTTACTGATTTAGTTATCTCTTTAACATGTTTAGTTACGGAAAACAGTTGAATCATAGCTGTGCAACTGTCTCTTGATGATCTGCACTTATGGGAGGTTTGTCTTTTGATCTAATTAATATCTTTTACTCTGCTTTCTTTCAGCCTGTGAAGTTAGCAGTTGTGTGCAGAGATGGGCAGTTGCATTTATTTGAACATATCTTAAATGGGTAAGTTAATATTCATCAAATCATAGAATGGTTAGAGTTGGAAGGGACCTTAAAAATCATCCAGTTCCAACCTGCTTGCCATGAGCAGGGACAACCTCCCACTAAACCAAGTTGCTCAAAGCCCAGTCTGGTCTTAAACAGTTACAGGGATGGGGTATCCACAAATTCCCTGGGAAATCTGTTCCAGTGTGTCCCCACCTTCACAAGGAAGAATTTCTTCCTAAGATCTAATCTAAATCTCCCTTCTTTCAGTTAAAAACTGTTACCCCTCGTCCCTTCAAGGGAAAGGTCTCATATTACTGTAAGGCAAAGTTCAGTCTGCTGCCTTCTATCTGTTCATAAGCCAGGTTCTAGCTTGTTCTTTGTCTTGGGTTATTGGACACGTTTTTGGAGAACTTAGTTATTCGCTGTGCTGCACTTTGGTATTGGGTATTGCATTAGTCAAGATTTTGTGTGTCTTCGTCTCAGCTGTCTTTAAAAGTTACAGTCGTTTGCTGATGACCTGCTAATGAAAGGTGCTTAGTTATGCAAGGTATTGAAATGTGTAAGCTAAACCTCTTGGAATTTTATCATTCTGTGTTTTTTTTTTTTTTTTTTTCCCCAGTTATTGCAAAAAACCCTTAACATCAAACTGTACTATCCAGATAGCAACGCCTGGAGATGATGGGGACTCCACACCTAAACCAGTCCCTATTCTAGCAGCTGCGTTTTGCTCAGACAAACAGTCTCTGCTGCTTGTGTATGGAAACCTCTTACAGCCCATCATAGAGAAAGTGGTATGTAAAATATGGACTGCATACTGCTCTCAGTTGGAGGGACTTTTATTTTTACTTTTTTTTTTTTTTTTTTAATTTGTACAAAAAAAAGCTTATTCCTTCCCCCTTTTCTGGGAGTAACTGCTGTTGCCCCGGAGGTATTTTGAAAGGTGATTTGTATTCTGTGCTTTCAATTGAAATACAACTGGACATTATTGTTGGCTGTTTCTTGCCTTTTTAAAGTAGGCTGGTTTAAATACTGTTTCAGTGTACTTTGTGAGATTCTTTGGAGATCATAGAGATCTGGTAAAAAACAGTAGATGTGCAAAGTGGTTTCTGTTCTAGAATGAGAAAAAAGTTCATTCTACTTTATCCCTCTTAAATTTGTTCTTATCTTTCAATAGTGTAACGAATCACAGGGGTCAGTCTTAAATGTACTAACTGGTTTTGTTCCTGTCCTTCTAGTCTTTGAACACCACTGAATCCCATGTATGTTTGATAAGGGACATCCAGAAAGTGTTGTCACTTAAAACAGATGTTGCTGTAACAAAGGTGAGCTTTGCATGAAATGTGATTATTTTTGTTTTGTTGCTCCTCTTGTTTTACTTGGGAAATGGATAGAATTGGCCGCTGTCCTCTAAAATGAGGTTGGATTTTCTGGATGGACCTGCTCAGAGTTGCAGTGGTAGCTTCAGATGTCCGTAGCACTCAGGTGTGTGTGGTTACAGTGTGCTTCGTGGATGCTGTGTGTCTTGAGTGTGCTCCTGCACAGAGGTACCCTCCTGTAGCTCATGACAAGTCCTGTTCTCAGCAGGTCTCCCTGATAGACAGGACTGTTTGATGGTTTCTCTTTCACTTGAGAACAGTCCTTCTACAGCCTCTTTGACCATGATGGTTTGGGATGGGGTTGGGGATGGCTTTGCTTTACAGTCTAAACAAAATGCAATGGAGCTTTAAAGGGCACATCCTCTTGACTCTTTCTTGAAGTGGTCTTCACATGTTCCTACTCACAGGGATGTAGCACCTGGGAATGTGAGCTTGACGCTTAGATGGCAACAGTGTCCACCGAGGCCACTTGCCACTGTTTTCTCTCGTGCAGGATCCCCTTGGGGTTTAGAGACAGGCTGTGAAGTTCTTAATCAGTGTGCATATTCGAGGCCTTGAAGATTGGAAACGCTTGAAGTATCAGTGAAGTGAGCAAGACAGCACTGTTTTTCTAACCCTTGGGTTACCTACTGGATCTGATGCTCTATCAGCCTGGGGCAGGGGGGAGGTTGTGCTGATTTCTCAGTCCTGGAGTTGGTGGATGACAGAGCTGAAATGCAGTGAAAGGTCTTGGAATTCCCTGGCATGCGGTGATGATACCCATCTTGGTTTCGCTTTTTGCTGAATTCCAGTGAAGACGAATTTCTCTTGGCTGTCTGAGCATGCCCTGTGGGAGAAAGTTGGTGATTAGTGTGTGGTGAGCAAAGGGGGTAGTATTTTAATACCATTGCTCTTCTACAGTAAAATTCTTGAGCCACACAATAATTTACTTTTAAATACAGCCTGTGGAAATTGCTCTCCTCACTGTAGTAAATTATATGTGTGTCACTTCGATGGGCACCCAGCAGGGCTCCCACAAGTGCAAAAGTTTGGGCAGGTACTTCAGAAAAAGGCATGCATGGAAATGCTGTGGTTAAAGAAGCGTTCTGGAAGTAGCAGGTAGCATTCTTTATATTCTGGAAGTGGCACATACTCCCTTACATCCTCTGGGGGTCAGGGGAGCACTTTGTTATTACATACATTGCTGTTATAATTCCATCCCCTTTGTGTCATCGAAGATGGATACCAGAGCTTGTTTGGTATAACCTGAGGTTACTGTTTGTTCTTGTGATCATAGTCTGATTCAGACTCCTGGGTTCTGCATCTGAGCAATCTGTAGAAGAAAATCTGTGAGGCTCAAAATGAGTAGTAACTGCCTCTCACTGTTACATTGTGCTGCTGTTTATGATCAATTCTTACCTTCCAGTGGAAGGTCATTAATCTGCATGTGGTTTATGGGCCTGACTATTGGTACATGTGGTGTCCGTTGCTAGCAAACATCCAAATATTCATTGCTGGACACAAACACTTAGGTCCATAAGTGTTATGAAACAAGCTTGTAAGAAAAATGATTCACAGGTGATGCCACAGAGCTTGTTGCTTTAGTTAATGACGAAAACCAGCTTACCGTTGTTTGAGGTTACTTGCTCTTAAAAATGTATGACTTTCTTAATATACATGTCAAGAAAATGGGTTGTGACGGGCTGGTTTTACTGGGTATGTGAGAGTCTTGGAATAAAACCAATATTTTAAGTTGGAAGAAAGCTCAGTTCATGCAAATGTGGTTATCTCTTGCCTCCCAGGTAAAGACACCTGTTGTGAACTCAGACACCAAAGTTCTCGTGCCTGGTGTTCCAGGACATAGTACAGCTGTCAAAACTCCATCCTTGGAAAAAGAGAAAAAGAAAAACAAGAGGAAACCAGGAGGGACAGAGGTAAAGTGCTTCCTCTTTTAAACACAGCAATAACAGAGAAACTAGAATAATAAATCATCATTACAACTTCTCTAGGTGAACTTGTACTTGCTTTGTTTGGCACGGAAATGAGGTTCATGGTACCATCTCTGTGTATGAGAGAGACTTCCCCCTGCTCAAAACCTTTCCCTCATTCAAGCCCTGTGTGCCTTGCCTGTAGTCCTGCCATGTTCCCACAGAACTTTGTCATGAGCTTGTGTCTATCTCTCTGTGCTAAGGTATATTACTGCTTTTTAGTCAAAACTTCATCTGTTCTTTTCTCAGGCTATTCTAGGCCAGTACATTTAAAAGAATATGCAAAATTTGTGGTATTTCCCAGCAGAGCCAGGGGGAATGCTGTAGGTAAAGGTACTTCACTTTCAGGTGATGTTTCTGAGCAACTGCACTGAAACAGCGCTGTCTCTTTACCCTCTGCAGGAAAGCATTGAGGAGCGCCTGGGGGCATTGGACATCGATGTGAGCAAAGTGAAAGCTCCGGGTGGCCTTCCACAAACAGATAGCTTTGCGGTACTTTTGGTTCAGGGCTTGGAAAGCAATGATGCAGAAATCTTAAATGTAAGTGTTCCAAGATCACTGTGTGCTGTTTAATCCATTCGCTGAGACTTGTGGGGAGCCTTCCTGAAAGCCGGGATGGAGCTGAAGGGTCAAACACTTGCTGTTTTCTCCCAGCTGCTCTGTGCTGATTTGCCGCTCCAGGCAGCGGTATTACTTTTGTGTTACCTGCCTCCATTTCGGAGTCAGACCATGAACTTCAAGGCGCTTTTGTTTCTGATAAATTTATTGTGTCACAGTTCAAATGTTCTATGAGCAGTGGTACAGCCATCTTCCTTCTGTTTGTGTGCCTGGAGCATAATCTGTGCCTTGTCTCCTGAGTGTACAGTTTCCAAGTAGATACTGTTTGAAAGATGCATAGATGACAACAGTCTCACTTGAAAAGCTTACTGTTGCACTAAGGAGATAATAGTTCTGGGACAGGAAAACAAATTCTTCAGAATTCGGTGCTAAATAGAAATTACTTCACAGATACCGGTGAAAGGCATTTATTTACCAAAGGCAAGCACAGGAAATAGCAAGGGAAATTTTAATGTGCCTAGATGCCTTGTTTCCAACGTGGCGTGGGTGGGCTAGAGGCGATGCTAGATTGTTTTAGGTGGGTTAACCAAGTGGTTTATTTTGTTAATTGTAGCTGACTTGAAGACTGGAACTCCTTTTCATAATAGGTCTTCGTTTACTTGTTGCCCTCATCTTAGCATACAAAGGTAGTGGAGTAGGAAAAGTGATTTAAAGCCAGAAATATTTGATTGTGCTCGTTGCTCGTACATGTGTTAAAACTGAATGATTCCCTGATCGTGTTTTTCCATTTTAACAGAGAGTCCTTAACACAAGGAAGGAACACGTAATAAAGAACACGGTAGCCAGGATGCCTATACATGCCGTCATTCCACTGCTGCATGAGGTAGGAGACATTGTGTGTTTCTTGTTCTGTCGTACAAATCACATTCCTTTTGTGTTCCAGTTGGGGAAAAACCCCAGGATGTGGCCATCTATTTTTACCACTGAAATTTCTTTGGTAGTTTTATAGGATGGAAATTGTTCTTAATTTGTGCTCTTCTCTGGCTGAAGCTTAATCAAAGGACAAACTGCCATTGTCAAGTTAGGAAGAGCATTAGATCATGTAATATTATCTTAAGTGATTAGATTGGAAAAAGAGAAGGAAGACGTTAAGTTAAAGCTTGTTTAGTCCACAGCAAACAATTACCACTACATCTTCTTTTAAAATACTAAACTGGATGATAATTTGAAACATAAGAACGGCAATGCTAGCCAGAGCAAGTTATATGGGCATTAAATAGAGTATGTACTTACAGCAGTGAGTTTAGATAGCACTTGGAAATTGAGGGGCAATTTCTGTCTTCTTTTGAAGATAACTCAGAAGCCCAGCTGCTGTATTGAAGCTTTGTGACATTATTTATTAATAATTTTAATAAAAGGGATTTGGCAACTAAACTGCTTGAGTAAGCAGTGATGTTAAACAAAATCTGTATTTGGACAGAAATGTTTTAATGGTTAGCCTTATCTAGACATTGCTGTTTTCAACTGAACATCAATTAATTGCACTTCCTGTGTTACAGAGTGTCATTCTTGTAAATTAGTGGCTGGATTTCTCTTGTATTTTAATGTGCTAGCCACAAGTAAGATTTCATTTTAACCCGTGGTACTAATCTTTAATGAATTATGCAGGTGGCCTGGTTTTGAATGGTTAGACTTTCTTTAAGCATGTGTTGTGACACCTTCTTAGACTTGGTGCTGTTAGTGATGTCACCAGGACCTTTGTAAACGAGTCTACGTGCAAGTGATTTATGTTTGGCTACATAATCTCAGTGGATTGACAGATCTTTCTGGAACTGTCCTCTCCAGAGCATGGAATTTGTTCTGTGAAGTAGCTTTTACCTGATACTACCTGCATATCTTTCCCCAACTTGTCTGCCTTATAAGAGCCGCTCTTCTAAGCGTAGACGTAGAAACGAAGGTATTTCCTTCTACTCACTCCCGCCAGCTTTAAAGTTTTCTCTGGATACACTCACTGCCTGTTCAGAGTTCCAGATTTATGGTAGTAATGAAACTCGGCTTCTGCAAGTTACCAGCTTGTGTGTAGGATGGTAAAGCTGGCTCTAATATTCTGGAGCCTGGCAGTTGTTAAGCCTGGCAAACTTCAAATGCCTGCAGGTCTTTCTGTCCCAATATTTGGGACTATCACATGGATGCAATGTGATTTTTTGGGGGTTTTAAAGCTCATTATGTGTTTGTTACTTATTGCTGACTCTTTTTGTCCTTTTAGCTTACGAAGAGATTGCAGGGCAACCCATACAGGTGAGAGACAACTCAACTACAGTTTCATTCACCTGAAAACTTCTAGTGTGCACGTTGTGGTCCCTCACTCCATCTATGTGATTGATTTCCATAGTAACTGTAATTAAACTGCAGCAACTTGAGGTAAAATTTTCACCTCATTGTGGGTGTGAAGAGGAACTTCTATTAAGATGGTGCTTTGCCACGATGGTTGAAGTGAAATTAAAAAGGGAAAAAGATACTTGAATTTAGCCTATAACCCTGAGAAAGAATCTGAAGTCCAAATAATAACCAACAAATATTGGTGCTGTGGACCTGATCAATATGTAGCATAAAAATAACTGTCAGATGCATAGCTTGTTTGGATTAATTATCAAATATATTTAGACATCTCCTGGTGTTGTGTTTAATAACAAAAACAGCTCCTTCCTCCCCCTCTGCATCTGCCCCCCCACCCCAATTTTGTCACCTTGCTCTAAGGATAGCCTTGCTGAGACTTAATTGTGGTGTTAGAGGGTTTTTTAAAATAAAAATACCCTCATTGTAGGTGGAGAAAGAAGTAGCATTCTTTGATCTTTTATTCATTGAGACCTCCCATAAATGATGTCAGAAACACAAACCCCTTGGACACATCTTACTTAATTCCTCACTTACATGTCTGCTCTTTTCCTAAGAAATAAGTCACATAATCTCACCTGTATTTATGTTTTTATACAATGAAAGAGGAGTGCTTTCTGTACAACAATTTAGCACCTCGAACATGAAATTGGTGTTTCTTAGCCAGTATCTCTCTGATATAATTTATTTTTCTTTTCCAGTGCCTCACTAATGGTTCGATGGCTCAAGTCTGTTTTCACTCTACACGCATCCTACCTTTCCACAGTAAGTATTTTGCATTAATGCTGATGCACGTAACTGAAACTAGATTTAAATGCTTAAATATAAGTATGTTCTTCCTTTGGGATTCTCTCCTGCTCTCCACATATGGTAGTGCCCAAATCAATGTATGGAGGGCTATATTTGTGCCACTTTGGCCGAACTGCTGCATACTGGTTATAAATTGTTGGCCTTAGTCACTCATGACATAATCGTAGTCATCCCAAAGTCAAACCAAGATAAGTTGTGTCATCCCTGCGAGAGTTAGGGGACAAAACTACTGTGAAAGAGTAATAATCTAGCTTGTGTTGCTAAAGCTTACAGAACTACATTTGCTGTGCTGTTGTAATGCTCATCTTGAGACTGTCTTGGGCCTGGCTTGATTTATGGGCCAAAGGTGGGCCAAAGTTGGCAGGGTAGTAAGTAGTGTCATAGGTTCTGGATTGAAGTCCAGCCTTGCTTGACAACTGATGGATAAATCATTCAGGTGAGGAAAAAGGCATTTTGGCACCGTTAGTCCTTTCTTCTATTTATTATAGGATTGCTGTGTGGCAAAACTTGGGTACTTTGCTGATGCTGCGTTCGTGCAGTGGTGTGTGTTCAGTTGCCATTTACAGTTTTACACTGAAGGTTTCCGAATTGTGCTTCAGTACCTGCCTACAGCAGTGACTGTGGACAGGAAGAGTAGTAGGAGAATTGCCATGTTTTGAACTCAGACGTGTTTCTAACCATGGCTAAAAGTTAATTCATCAGGCTGCAGGTGGTTTCTGTGAACCCTCAGCTCTCCCTTCTCTTTAGAATAATGTGAGCAAGGATTGCTAGACCCAAACTTACAAAGGTCATTAATAAAAATAAAACTAATGCATTTATGATGTGTTGGTCCAAAGTTTCATTTTTCTTCGTCCTTCTCTTCTCCCCAGTTGCCAGACCTTATTCCTCAGCTGGGAATGCTGTACCAGTTAATGGAGAGCAGGGTAAAAACATTGCAAAAGCTTTCCCGTCTTCATGGAAGGCTCTTCATTCTCGTCACCCAGGTGAGATCCAACTAAATAACTCTCTAGTCAGTCTGTGCTCACTGGAAGTGTTACGTGTTTGGGGTTTTTTTTCCCCATAAATGCATCTACTAACCCATAGTGTTTTAAGGGGAAATAAATAGGAGGCACTGGGCCACTTGAGAGCGGATACCTTTAGAAATTCACTTTGTCTGTCGTAGTTATTCAGCTGTTAAACTACCGCTATAAATGAATTAATGCGTGTTAAACATGATGTAGGCTTCATTTACGTTGTTTTGTTGACTTTTAAGGTTGGAATGTGTGATTGCATCTAAGGCTAATGTGCCATTTCCATTCAGGTTGCAGCGTCGGAAGCAGTTCAGGATGCAGCCGAGGTTAATCAGACGGCGAAGCTAGTATATGAGGATGGTAAGTGCTGTATCCTGGGGGTAGCCCAGCTCCTGAATTTCTGTGACGGTACTTGATGGCTGTTGATCATGTTCCTGTTGGTGTACAATCTGAACAGGATGTCAAGGTGGTGGATGTCAGTGTGTGTCCATGTACACTTCCAATTTTGCCTTTTTTCCTACTGCAACTTCATCCTGTGTAATCATAACGGAGGTGACTTATTAATTGTCAATTCGTGTTGATCAACCAAATCTTCAGGTAGAAATAGTTTTGGAATTGAAATGGCTTAGTTTGGAGACGTGGCAGCATGTGGGGTTGGGCTTGGTTTGCACAGAGACATTTTAAAAACTCTTCTGTGTACTGAGGGATTGTTTCCTCTTTGCAGAGTCGTCAGAAGAGGAAGGCTCAGATGATGAGATGATGGCAGATAAAGACTCTGATGTAAGTGGAGTTGGATGGGATCTTCTCCCAGTTGCTTCTAACAGAAATTGTGTTACTGTCAAAGGTTTAAACATTCCTGCCTATTTTTTCCCCAGGAAAACTGGGAAGAAGATGAAGAGAAAGAGGAGCAACCTGATGAACAAGACATGACTGTTGAAAAGGAAATCAATGGTGATTCTGATTTGGACCCAGAAAACGAAAGCGAAGAAGAATAGCGTCTCGAAAGAATAAGTTTAACAGTTTAAACCAGTGGGCCACCAAACTGTCTAATTCTGGATCATCTTGCTGAAAGATGCCATATTTGCATACGGGGAGTGCAGAGTCGTGCACGGCCTGTGTGCGGAGGCACATGTGGGGCACTGTGCGTTTCTGAATCCAGAATGTTTAACCATGCCAGCCTTCTCTCACCCTGTTTCCCTGCGCTTACTTAATAGAAACATTTCTTCCACCTCATGGTCAGAATTATGCCTGTCACGTGGACATGCATTTGTATCTCAAGTGAAATAAATCTGCCACCGCTGTTTGTGTGGTAAACTTGGTTCAGCTTTACATTGAATTTGTTTCAAATATTCAAGGATCAAAGACAGCCGATCTATATACCTTCTTTCCATGCTTCAGTTAGCAAATAGCAAGTGGGCATCTTGCTGCATTTTAAAAAACAAAAAAACAAAGATATTTTTGTAATATTTAATTTCTTTTCTTCCCACCCCCCCCATTGGTTTAGCCATGCCTTGGCAATATCTAAATGCCAACCTGACTTAAAAACGGCTTTTTCTTTTTTAACAAATCTGAACTCAAGACTTTTCTATGTATAAATCAATGACTTTTCTTGTGCTTCAAAAGGACATCAGAACTATCACTGGCTCCTAATTTCGTTTTAATGGAGGCTGTATATAAGTTTAATGCTAACCCAGAGGACAGACTGCGTTGAATCGGGTGGCGAGAGGGGGAGTAACGCAGGGGAGAAGAGAAGGTGAATGCTTGTGAATACATAGCGCACAGCTATACCTTTATTACGGATTTTTAATCTCTCAGTGGCAGAACAAGGACAGCTATTTGTTCAGCTAATGGAAGCTGAAATGGTGCAAACACATTTTTAAGAGCAAAACAAGGTAAAGGTTTGAGCCATTCACCACTATAATGTACAATAATATATTTGTCTATAAATGGAGCTGTTGCAACTAAATAACCACCCTCTTTGTAAAGTGAATAAATATACATCTCCTTTACCAAGTACCTGTCCTGTGGTGTTTGTTGAGAGGCTGTAGGTAGCTAAGGCTGGTGGTGAAGGATGAAACGCTGTTTGTAGAAAGCAGATTTCTGGTGGAGGAGGAAACTAACCTAAAGGTTGCAGCGCTCTGCAAAGCATTCATTTTTATTGATTTCTAAGCTCCCTCCCTGTCAGTCCTGTCCGTGGGTTTGTCCCCAGCTCAGGGACTGCACTGAGGTCGCAGCGTTGTCCAGAGGCGCAGGGGGTTTTGTTGTCAAAGCTGGAAGAGACCTGCTCTGTCTTTGGAGAGCTGGACGTAGAAGGGCAGCAGGGGGAGGCTTCCAGTCTATGGAGGGTTTTAACTGACGGTAAATTAGCATGTTAATTTGTGAACCTGGGCTTTTATTTAATTTCTGAGATACTAGGAAAATAAATGCCAGCGGTTGTGCACTGTCTGTACTCACATGAGCCACCAAATTGGGCTGAAGTGATGTGTAAGTTTTTAACTGGCACTGATGTTCCTATGTGCAGGCTTCAAGTCTGGGATTGCGAAGGGATGTGAATGAAGGTCTGTGACACCTGGGCTGAGTGCCAGCTTGTGGAGATTCGGGGATGTGGAGTGACTGGAGGAGCAGCTTATGTTTTGGTTCTGCAAGGTCCTTCCATGCATCTGCGTTCCAGCCTTTCCAGACACCGAAGTGGGCAGCCCTGGGTTGGGGTTGGAGCGGTCTGAGCATCTTGGTGGACTTACTGCCCCTCACCATCACACCTCTAAGGTCAGCATTACCTGGGTCAATCCTCTCAGTGCACCAGAAACATGTCAGAGGAGTGGAGCTGTGAGAAAACCTGGCAGCAGGAAGAGGAGGGGGATTTTGAGAACGTTCTGTTCTTTCTTGTGTCTTGCTGAGATTCTGCAAATCTGTTTCAATACCAGACCACAAGCTGGTAGTTCTGGTCTTCTGTTCTGGTGGTCTTGTATTCTGGTGTTACGCCAGCTGGGTCACACTGTTCTCTGAGGCTGTATCATCTTCAAGGAGCTGCTGTGTGTGAAACTGTCTGGGTATGGCAGCTGCAAGCAGTCAGGCTGGTTGTTCCAAAAATTTCCCTCACCTTATGGCTGAAAACTGGCAGTTCGGCGCCGTTTCTAATACAACTATTTATCTGTAAAGCCAGCTCTTGGCCAGTTGATGACCGTGCTGTTTGTGTCTTCTGTCTTCCAAAGATGCAGAATCAGGAGAAAGAGGCTGGAAACGGGGTAGGCCCTCCTTTGCAGCCTGGTGTATCTGAAGCAGTGAAGAGAGTCAGGAGGACAGATTACCCACTCATTTGGAGCAGAGGAGGCTGGGTAAGGGTTTGTGAGAACAGTCCAAGGTGTGTCCAAGAGCAAGCCTTGGTGGCTGAGCAGTCAACAAATTAACGAGGTGCAAATTTGGAGGTGTACTTTTGGGTTTTATTTGCCTAACAAGTATCGTGTCCTGTTTATGGGTGTGTATTTAACGTTTTTCCAGGCACCACTGCACAGTGATGTGGATTTTTTTTTCATGTGGCGGCGGCCTTATTTCCAGGACTATGTAGAAGGAAATAAAACTTTCAACGTGATAAAGAGCAGTATCACAGATGGCCAGGAGGTGTCATACCAGCTCCACAAAAACTCTTTGAGTTCCAGGGCTGTGAGAGAAACTCGTGTCTTTGAGGATGGCACAATTTCCTGCAGTAAGGCCGTGTGGCTCCCATTCTTGCCTCTCATTAAGGTCCTACTCCAAAGAGACTTAGTATCATACCCGGACTTGATGCAAGAGGTGCTTGTGCCTCTTTTGTTAATTATTTCAGCTTTTCATCTGATTCTCGGAAGTTCAGCACAGGAATAAGTGCTGCCTGGGTGGGGTGTGCAGCTCTGTCTGTTAAGGGTCCTGCTGTGTAAGGCCTTGGAGTGTGGATATTCTGTTCTTGGTCTCCCTGTGCACCATGGGAAGAGATTTAATTGGTTTTTTAAAAAAAACAACTTTTTTTTTTTCTTGAGCCTTTAAATTACTTTTGCTAATAGTTATTTTGGGACTGATAAGCTATCTCGGTGGCATTAGTGAAGAAGCAAACAAAAGCAAAAACATGCTGTTGGAGACGGAGCAGAGGAGTGGGAGGAGGATGTGGAAAGGGAGAGAAAGAAAGATTTAAAGTGCAGAACTATTTCATAGAAATTCCTGGCCACTGGGAATATCAGCATGTAGGCATTTGAAAACTGTATGCGAAAATTATGGAGATGGCACATAGCTTGTAGTTTAGGCTGTTTTGTGATGACATGAAGGCTTGGTGCTGTATTCACCCTTCTTTGCGTGGGAGGGAACCATGTGGTGATAAGGAAAACCCGTTCTGTTGACAGTTTTCACCTTTTAACCCTTTAACCTGTATTTATGATTAAGTCTCTAAGACGCTTATCTGTGGCCTTTGGGATGTTGGTTCCCTGCTCCTGGCAGGAGGGGACTAGAGAGAAGTGATCGTGGCCCACAGTCTGTGTCCTTGCAAGTGTGTGCAACTTCAGAGCTGTGGAACTTGGATGAACCATCCAGCAGGCTCTCCGCTTCCCTGGCTTGTAAGAAAACCAGATAATTTTGTGAGTTAATTGATGGTGGGTGGCTTAAAACTTCAGTTTGGCTTTAGGGAGCAGTATGATTGACCCCCATAAGGAAAAATTTGTTCTTACATCTCCAGTCTGCTAAAAGTGGGTGTTTGCTACTTTGGCTGGTTGACACGTGGCCATAGCCTTCCAGTTTAGGATTGGAATCAGTCTCACCATCTCCTTCCCAGCGTGTAGGTCCTTGGTTTGAGGTCCCTAAGCTCTCTCACTAGATGTGCAGAGTCACACAACCAGGAGGGCTGCTGGAGCTGTGGTTTGCAGGTGACAATGTAAAGCAGGTAGCAGTAACTTATTAAAGTCTGAATGCCCCAGCTCTGAGGTTGGGACAGCTGTGGTGGTTTTCAGTTTGTTTAAACATCTGTAAGGGCTTGTTTTGAACTGGAGAGAGAGATCCATCCCTGCTGGTGTTGCAGAAGTAATATGTAGGAAGCCATTGCGCTTGAGCAGAGGAAATAAATTGCAAAATGTGCTTGGTTGTTGCCAGCATGATTGGTTTTTGACTGAACTGCTGCCTAAAACTTAGTCTCTGTCTTGGATCTTTTTCCAAAAATACTTTATACCCAGCTCTTGCAAAATCAAGAAGATCCTAAAGAAAACCCTGCTTGGAAGAAAGCCTGGGCCTCTCTATGAGGAAAACTTTGTCCAAGTACCTTCATCTCTGCAGCAAGATGCAAAATGGCTCAGCAAGGAGGTACAAGAGATAAATACAATTTGTGTGAGTGAATCTCATGTTATCTAGGAGGAGAAGTGAAGTCATGGTCACACCTGGAGCCTATCCAAAGCTCTTCTAACCATGGAGATGAGGTTGGCTAGGTTATTTCAAATACCTTGGCTCAATACCTTAGCACTATTATTTAGGAATAACCTATGGAATTAATAGTGCGTTTTGTCCTTGAGTAGAAAAATATTTCCCTTAAGATCCATGAAGGCTTTGAAGGAAGGGGGTTGTCTCTAGGTTCCTCCCATGATGGTTATTGCACACACAAGCTTAGGACCCCCTTAATCTTTGCTTCCAAGATCTGGAGGACAGTTTGCATTTATCAACCTCGGACAGCACTTGTCTGTTGGTTATCTTAGTGACATCCCAAGCACCTGCAGTAAAACAGTTGACAGTATGTCAGGGCCTGATGGCACTTTTCGGAAGTCTTGTGTGTTTGTCATGGTCTCTCACACATAGTAAACTCTTTTCTTATATTCAGCTGTAGGCCGATGGGGGGCAATAAATTATTTGTAACCATGGCAACAGTTGCTGTGGGAAACTGGTATCAACAAGAATCTTTTTCATGTCCACCTCAATAAAAGTATTAAAAATCTTCCCACTCTGAAATGGATGAGACCATTTGTGATATTTTCCCAAAAAGATGGTGTAGAGGTAAGTTAGATTGAAATGATATTACACAGACTGTCTGGACCAGGAACCAATGACCCTTTGAACCCCTAACCCATCCCTGATTACAGAAAGTTCCTGTAACAAATCAGAGAACTATTTTCTGCCCCCTGCTGGGTTTTCTGGGGAAGGGGGGTTGACAGCAAAGGTTGGCAGAACTTGCTTTTGCTGGAGTTGTGCTGTGTCTGTTCAGAGATTTCTGTGCCGCAGAAAAATCTCATGGTGTGAGCTCGGGAACCAGGAGCACGGGTATTTGTAGTCACTGTTTCAGCTGACTGGCTGCCAGCACTCGTAGGTTGGAAAAGGGCATAGGTCCTTTCCAAATCTCTGGTTCTCCGAAGCTTTATCATGCCTCTAGGCTCCTCAAAGCAAGGTGTATAGCTGAAAGAGTTTGCAGGTAACAATTAAGATTTGGAAAAGGGGTGCATTTGCTGAATGAAACTAATAGGACAAAGGGAAGGCTGTTCTGGAAAATATGAGCTCTGGTGGATGCTTGAAACTAAATGACTTTACCTTTAAATAAAGGGCACTTCAAAGTGACAATTCCTGTTCTACAGTCTCCGTATTTCCAGTGAAATAGTTCCATGTTTATAGAAAGGGTTTTTCCCTCTATCTGTAAATAAATTTCTCTCTACAGAAGAGCCCCTTTATAAGGCACAGAAACCTGTGCTTGCTGTTGCTTCGTGAAGGGGTCTGATAACAATTTGGGGGCTCAGTTGGTGCTTCCCTCACCCCAGTTCCATAAATCCTAATGTACTTTACCAATCTTTGCTTATTCTAGACGATTTTTTTTTTTCCCCGTATAGTGTATTAGTGCCATGATGACCACTGCTAGAAACTGCAAGCAGAACTGCAACTGTCTGCTCGGCACCCAGCTCACTCCTGAGTGCACAGGAGGCTTCGGCTGCACATTCCTAGATCTTCTGAAGGCACCTGATGTGTATGATGTGCTGAACACCTGAAAAAATGGCTCTTACGTTTCTTTACAATTTAAAGTCTGAGTGGAACAGCACTAGGTGGCATCCAGGTGCTTCTTGGTGCTTCCAAGGAAACTGTGCTGTGCCTGCTGGTGGGCTGATTAACGTTCTTCTGTGCCCCCAGGACTAACCTGGTTTCCACACCACAGGCCAGAACCGCATGGGTCACTACTTTTCATGGGCAATCTCCTTTTAGTCTGACCACCTTTTAGGAGAACTGTCTTGTTATGTATTTAAGATTGCTCTGAGCTCAGAAGTGGTGTCTTGAATACTTTGCTGCTCTTCTGGAAGCTTGAAATAAGACCTCAATTCAACTTGGAAATGGTACTTTTGTAGAAGAAAAAATGATTTTTGGGCAGAGTAATAGTTAAATGCAAAAAAAAAAAAAANGAGGGTGAAGGAAAGGAAAAACTGAGGAGAAAATTTGAAGGTTTTGGACTACTTTTACTGGGGAGAGGCTAAAACATTTTACTTCAGTATTCTAACAGAAAGTCTTACTATTTTTTTCTTTGGAATTGATTGTTTTTAAACTGACTTTAATATTTTCATTGAAGCTCCTTTAGGTACTCATAAAACAATCCTCAATTATGTCAGTTTTGTGTTGTCATCTGTTTTTTGTTTTTAAATTCAAGTCCTTTGGATTCATCCACCTTAATTCAGATTTCAAACTGAAAATTGTGTTTCCCACTCAGTGCTGGTGAGGAGAGCTACAGTGGGCAACCCGTGCAAGTGAAATCCTGCTCCAGAGCTTCTCACTCTCCCAACCCTATAATCTAAATACTAGGATGAACCTCTCCTGTGAGGGTGGTAGAGCACTGGAACAGGCTGCCCAGAGAGGTGATGGAGTCTCCATCTCTGAAGACATTCAAAACTCACCTGGACACATTCCTGCGCAACCCGCTCTGGGTGACCCTGCTCTGGCCAGAGGGCTTGGACTAGACGATTTCCAGAGTTTGCTTCCAACCCTGTAGCATTTTGTGATTCACCAGATGTTATGCTCTCAGTTCTTCATGTTATTCAGAGCTGCTCTGGGAAGCAGCGGTGTTCCTGAGACTAGTCATTGTCCACCATTTAAGAATTGAATGTGTTGATAACCGTGCTATAATCCAACCTCTTTTGGGAAGGAGACCAAATGTCAGATTGCTTTGATTGCTGGGCCAGGCAGTGAAACACCTGATATATCCTTAGAATGGGAAGTACAGCTTTTGGAGATTGAGAGGGACAAAATAACTACCAAGGCGGGTTTTCCTTGTCTTTCAGTCCGCAGCTCCAAACTGTTACTTGCTTTGCAAAATGTTGGGGGAAATGCTGCTAAGGTAAGGCCACAGTAATACTCCATCTCTCTCTGTGTTGCCTGAGATCTGTCCTTGGGCCTTTCTGGTCCATCATGCAGCCAAGCCTCAGCGCGTGCCCCTTTGAATGTGACTTTTTGGCTCTCTGTCTTGTGCTGCATCAGCGTGTCTTCACTGTGGGTAAGGCTGTTGACATGTTCTTAAAATGTTGGAGTGACAGGAAAATAAAAGACAGAACTTGATTATTGCCTTTTAAGTAAAGCAGTGGTAGCACTTTTGGAAACGCACAAAACTCAGGGACCGTAAAGGATGCCAATCCAGTCCTTGTGAGAAGGTATCTGTAGAAAAGGAAGTTGAATAAGCAGGATCTCTGTGTTAACATTAATTTGTACAGTGTGTTTCTCTGGTGCTTTAAGATTTGCAAGCATGCACAGAATCTTGACTTTCATTGATTTCTAAGTGTACTTTTAGTTCTTGTGGCTTCAAAAAGCACCTCCCAAGAGAACCAAGCCTAATTTATTGGTAAAGAGGCTGAATATGCAGGCAGTCTGAAACAGCAAATCCTTATTCTTTGCTAACTGGCCTGCCAGTCTTAAAACCTGTTGAGGTTGCTTTGTTGTCCACACTTAGACCTTTCCCTTCTGGTAGGGGCTAGGGTGAAAATGGGAGGGGATCAGAGCAAAATGCTGAGGTTAGGGTAGAGGTAACCACATTGCTGGGCAGTCGTTACATTCCTCAGGGAGTAGCTGCAAAAAAATCTGTTCTAAATAAATACTTCCGGTAGTTCCTCTGTAAAGTTCATATTCTCCCTGCCTTGATCTCTCCACAAATCTGTTGAAGGCAGTGATGGTTGTGGTATGGCATTTGCCACAGTTGAAACTCTAGACTGAAGCATGTGGTTAAATACATTGCAGACAGTTCCCTTTTCACAGGGTCTGATACTGCCACTGATAGGTGCTGGGTGGAGAAAAGAAACTGGTGGAGAGAGTAGCTGAGGTCCTGAAGGCCCAGGAGAGACATAGATGACATCTGAGGCTGTTGAGAGCTGGCAAACTGCTGGAGGTAGTTCATCATACAACACTGAGGCCGGGTACAGAAGCTGATATTGCTGTGCCACTGAGGAGAGGAAATGACTGATTACATGAGATAATCTCCTTTAACTTTCAGGCCAAAGATTTATTTTCTCCTGAAGATTTAAGATTAGACCTTTAATTGCGTCTGTTAAGAAATGCCCTGAACGTCAAAAATAGGGCTTGCTGAGTGGAGCTCCAAGTGGCAGCGCATTATGGCTATTGAAGGATTAGAGTAGATTCTCCTGTACAAATCTTCCTTCCATTACCTCCTCAGTCAGCTGGCGCTTTCAGTTGCTGGATTAGCATCTCCTAAGAGTGTCTGTGCTTGTCCCTCTCAGCATCCCTCCATTTGTCAGTCCTTCCTTTGGTTATCACCTCTCACTTGCCAGGGCCAAATAAACAGCGCTGTTAAAAGCAGCATTTAATGCTGTTCTGTACGATAGAGCTATAATATTTCATAGAAGAGGCTTGGGGGTTAGGAGTGTTTCACCTGCTCCAGCTACTTTAACTGCAGTGTTCGGCATTTCTGTGCTCTAGAAGGCTTTAAAGTATGGTTTCATGGGGAGCAATTCCAGATTAATATATGGAGAGAGGAAAGGCTGGCAGAGCAGAAGGGAGGTAGGTGTGTGTGTGCAAGAAATCCCTGTTCATTAGAGGCAGGGGGGAAACAAAAATAAGTAACTGTGCAAGTTCAATTCTGATGCATGCCTTGAGGGAAGAACTTGAGTGTAGCCCCGTAATTTCCTTTTAGAAATATGAACACAGCTGCAAGCGATGAGAAGTCTTAAACCAGCTACAGATACCTTCCCTTGCATTCCAGGCTTTGAAAGGGGGCCTCTAGGAGTTGTCATAGTGTTTTATTACTGGTACCTACTGCCTTTGTATCTGAGCCATCTCATAGCAATTAGAGTGGGTTTTGCAAAGTGGGTTTGCATTTTATTGGTGACCCCACACATCTCTTGGAGCTTGCAGGGAGATCCTACATTTTCCATCTCTTCTTGTTGCTGTGGTGCCAGGGAAGCAGTGTCACCTGTGGTGGGCTCACCTTGGCCAGCTACCAGCCACCCTCTTGCTTCCTCTCCTCAATGGGACAGTGGGGGAGAAAATATTGTGGAAAAAAGTTCATGTGCAGAGATAAAGACAGGGATATCACATACCCATTACCATTATGGGGAAAAAAAAAATCAGACCTGACTTGGGGAAAATTAATTTAATTTATTACCAGTTAAAAGAGATTTGGATGGTAAGAAACAAAGGCAAAAGTGACACAGCACCTTTTCCCTCTGCTGTGTCCCAGGCTGAACTTCACCCCTTCACCTCCTGACACCTCTGTCTCCCCTCTGCCCCTCCATGGGGTGGTGATGGGGGCTGTGGTCAGTCCATAATGGCTCCTCTCTGCCCCTTGTTCCCTCACATGCTCTTCTCTTGCCTCGGTGTGGGCCCTGCTCCAACACCTGCAGCACCTCCTCTCCTCCTCAGACCTCAGAGCTTTTT
>VXBJ01007575.1:805972-821115 GCA_013400055.1 Nycticryphes semicollaris
TTTTTTTTTTTTTTTAATCCCCTCACACTTTGTCTTCGTGGCATTCACCATTCCTTCAGCACATTTTTCCCAGGGAGCCACCAGGGCAATGTGGGGCTGAGGGACCTCGCCCTGAGCAGCATGAGCCTTCCTGGCCTCTCCTCACAGAGCCTGCCCTGCTGTCCTAACTCCAGCCAGGTCTGGTTTTGGAGCTGTGACCACCATTTGGTGTGTAGCAGCACTGCATTATGGAGCTTGAGAAGGTATTTATAAATAATGTCTTGATTTTATGTGGCTGCAAAGGGCTGTGAAATCAGCCAGTTGAAAACTAGGCAGAGGTCTGTAAGAGGAATGAAGCTGCTGCTAATTTAACCAGGCTGTTTCACAGAGATGGGAAACAAGGCCTTGGTCAGTCAGGAATGCATGAACTGAGAGGTGAGATTGGCCTCAGGTCACCTGCCTTGACTGGAGTCCCCTCTGCTGCTTTGGAGCAAAGCCAGGAGAGCCCTCCTGTGGGCAGATAAAATGTTTTATCCTCATGGAGGGCATAAACCCAGCCCTGATCTCTGCTTCAGAGTGCTTCATGCGAGCTGACAGGAAATTTATGAATTAGACAGGAAATGAAGATCCCCAAGGGATAGATCACACCTCTGTTCAGGTCCCCAGGACCTCTCCTTGAAGCTTCAGCTATAAAATGAAGCAAAGAAACCCAGCCCTGACCTGTCAAGGCTCTTTTACCTTGCTCTCAGTGGAGTCATCCAGAGTGTAAACTCTCTTTATATCAACTTTATATAAGCTCTTAATTACACAAAAAAAAAAAAAAAAAAAAAAAAAGCAATAGCCAGATGTGAAACAGTAAGACATTTACCCCCTGCTTGGAAAGGGGAGGAGGTAGAGGATTTTGCTCTGAAATATATTTAACTATTGAAGTACCACGCAAGAGTCTACAGGCTTTGCAGTTGTTGGTCAGGAGACTGCTGGTATGTTAGATGTGTTGGAAGGGTCTTGCAATGAGCTGCCAAACCCCTGCAGCCTGTTTCTTTTTCCTCCTATAGATGTTCGCTTCAGTTGGGTGAAACAAAGACAAGGCTGCGAACGGACAGGCATTGATGTACTCCTTCAGCTGTGCTGCCGAGACACACAGCTGTTTGGAGCTTGTGTGCCTTGACATGGCTATGAGCAGAAGATTTTCCCTTTGGAGGTAGTAGAGTGCCAGGGGAAGCCCCCAGGAGTCTTGGGCTGTGGTACAGTATGGTCTTGTGTCCTGGGCACTGTGAAACAGAAATTCTTTCTCCATTGTTATCCAAGCAGTTCCAGAACACCTGAATGTGTTGCCATCCAGCATAACCTGGATGGGCTGGAGAACTGGGCAGAGAAGGACCTAATGAGGTTCAACAAGGGCAAATGTAGGGTCCTGCACCTGGGAGGAAGAACCTCAGGCACCAATATAGGTGAGGGGTGGATCTCCTGGAAAACACTTCTGAAGACAAGAATCTGAGGGTCCTGGGGGACAGCAAACTTTCCATGAGCCAGCAATGTGCCCTTGTTGCCAAGAGGGCCAATGGAACCCTGGGCTGCATAGAGAAGAGTGTGGCCAGTAGGTCGAGGAAGGTCATTCTCCCCCTCTGCACTGGTGAGGCCCAACTGGAATACTGCATCCAGTTCTGGGCTCCCCAGTTCAAGAGAGACAGGGAACTACTGGAGAGAGTCCAGTGTAGGGCAACAAAGATGATTAAGGAATTGGAGCACCTCCATTACAAGGAAAGGCTGAGACAGCTGGGGCTCTTCAGCCTGGAGAAGAGAAGGCTGAGGGGAGACCTTATCTATGTTTACAAGTACCTAAAGGGTGGGTTGAAGGAGGATGGAGAATGGACTCTTTTCAGTGGTTTCCAGTGATAGGACGAGGGGCAATGAGTACAAGCTAGAACAAAGGAAGTTCCATTCAAATATGAGGAAAAACATCTTTCCGGTGAGGGTGATGGAGCCCTGGAACAGGCTGCCCATAGAGGTCATGGAATCCCCTTCCCTGGAGATTTTCAAGACCTGCCTGGAGGCAGTCCTGAGTAATGTACTGTGGGCAATCCTGCTTTGGCAGGAGAGTTGCACTAGGTGATCTCTAGAGGTCCCTTCCAACTCTGACAATTCCATGATTCCATGAATATCTGTCTAGTCGGACACACTCATAAAAACATATACTTGGATGCCTCTATACCTTCTTTTGCAGCAAATGACTGCTTTGGCCAGAACTTCAGACTCACTAAGAGTCCTATGATGAAAAACTAATAGAGGGGGGTGAATGGGTCAAAGAAACATTGGTTTATGTTTTTTTCTGGATAAAACATATCATCATGTTGTGATAACTTCTGAGAAAAGCTGTATTGTGGTTGTCATAACAGGACAGGTCTTTTGCCTAGCTACTGATTTGCTCAGTGAAATATTCAGGAATCGCAAAGATTCAGGAGTTTTAGTACGCAATTTCCTGCTCAAAATTCAAACTGAAAAGCAGGTGTAATTTAGGGTTTATTTTGTTTCTGGTTTTTGCCTGTTTCAATTACTTAGGAAGCAGCAACAGTGCCATATGTCTTGGGCACCCACTTGTGCATGTTCCGCAAGTGCAGAGCCATTAGTGTGGTGAATTGTTCCAAGAATAATTACTCAGCTGAATGTTGTTTCTATGAGCTATTTGGAAAATATTTACTAATAATCAGTTTCTGCATAGAAGTCATTATTGGTTTCTGGATAGCAAAATGAGCTATGTTTGTCAGCTAATTTATTCACAAACATTTGAACCAAAGCTTGTTTTCCTAAACAAAATATCTCTGTCAATGTATACGGTTTTACTTTAAAACTGAGGGCTTTATAAACCATTATCTGAACCAGCAACTGAATTAAAACTTTCACACAGCACCCTATCCCTTTAAATATTCAGCAGTAGAATTAAACAGGTGTTGAGAGAAATGAAAGATTTTAAAAACAAAATGAGGAAATGATCAGTAGGGGTTCTGAAGTCTGGTTGTCTCGCTTCCTTTGGTGGCAATCTAGGTTAGCCTTTTCCTAGAGAACTGGAAAACGAGGATTTACCATCTGCATGTGCAAAGCCCAGATGAGAAATGGGAATTACCCTGTTTCAGTGAGACAGTTGCGGTGCCAGGCTCTGCAAATTCCTTGGATATTGGAGGAAGGAACAAGCACTGCACCACCTGTGTGTTGGCTTGCTCTTGCAAGGCTCTCCAGAACCACAAGGTTGGCATTTGTGTTTATTATAGCAACATGATCAAGAGGTTTAGTTCTAGTAAATTAAATTAAGTTGGAGAAGGAGGTTAAGTGCCACTGTGTGCCTGCCTGTTCTTTGTTTTCATCCAGCCCTTACTGCTGAGGACAGCTGTGGGCAAGGCAGACCCTTGGTCTGACCTAGCATAGGGCTGCTCTTGGGTCACGCAGGGAACTGCTGCGTTATCCTCTGCATTATATATAGGTGCTCTGCAGCCACTTTGAAGCAAAGAATGGCAATGCATGTGGTGGGTGCTTCAGGGGAAATTTACAGAATTACAATTACAGAATACGAATAGCTGCATCCTATTTGATCTGATCACATGGACAAAATTCCTATACTTAAGTATATGTATATGTAATGCATAGACCATACAGGTGCACATTTTGCTGATTTCTCTCCCCACCAAAGAAGGCACATTTTGCTGTCACGCACAAAATGTCTCACCAAGCTGTTCACGTAGTACTATCTCCTAGAAGTATGTTTCTTACACATACAATTGCATGTCATGAGTCCTGTTGCACTGAAGAATTCTCCTCCAAGTATCTTTCCAGCCTGATCCTGCTTAATTTGTGAGATCTAATGAGATCATAGCCTGAGGAGAAGGCACTACAGGTAAGCTGTCTGTACAAGTCAAATATATGTCAATCATATTTAAGTGGCCTGCAAAACTGCAACTACTGAATTGCAGGGCTGAGAGCTATATTTATCAGTAATGAAATGTGAGTCTCTGGGAAGGACAGATGTTTGAGTCTCGCCAACTGTCGCAGCTGGTGCGTGCTATGGGACATGACAGACTTAACAGTGAAGACACATGCCTGGTACCAGCAATAGTCTCCTTTTGCACTGGTTTGGTTTGGTGGCCTTGTTGATCAGGATGTGTTATCAGGGTGGAAGAGCAGTAAATGACAAAGGCTATAAGTCTGTGCAGTTGCATAGCCAGCAGCCACGTGGTTATGGATGGCAAGAATATCTCCTGGAAGATCCTGAAGGTTAATCTAGAGGTGGTTTGCGTCATTCCGTTCACGTAAAAGGGACAGCTAGTCCCTTGGGATTTGTTTTGGTTGTGATTAGTGCCACGTTACCTTTACAGTTGAAATACCCTGTGTGCTGTCATACATACGAAAACTGCATTATCTCTCTAGAGGTCAGATGCAACTGATGCCACCTCCTGCCTTTTGCTGTCCTGAAACAAGAAATAGGTTGTAAATTCTTCTACTGTGGAGTCGGGATCTGGTACTTTCTTTCCCTCCCTTTAAGCAAGAATACTGGCAAGCTGCCTGCCCTCCCCCGAGAGCCCCATCCTACAGGTTTGTTTGCACACTGCTTGCCAAACGCCTAAAAAAAGTAACCAATCATCTTACATTGCTTAATGCATTAATGAATCTGCTTAGGTGTCATCAAGTCTAATTTCTTAGTGAGCCATGACAGTTTAATGCCTTGGGACTGAATTGCTGAGGAGAAGTTGTAGGGTGACGGATGGCCAGAGGAGTGCTGGAACCTGAGGACTTGACCATGCATGTCCCCCAGCCCAGAGTTAACTTCCCTGGCTACTCATGGAAGCATGTAAACAAAAAACAAACATGAAAGGTAGGTCTTCCCTTCTTGTCCTTCTTGCAGCAAACATGTCATTTGCTTTCTGGTTAAAATCCTAAAATCTAAAGTCCTTGGCTAGATATGCAGAAGTAGATTTTACTTATTAGCATTTGAGTCATACTTTAAAAAAAAAAATATAATTAAAGGATAATTTGGGAATGCAGGATTATAGTAGCCTTTGTTATTCCTAGCAAAATGCATGTAAAACGCAGATTTGATGCATACTAGCTCCTTCCCTGTCTCCTCTGGTGATGCTCCAACAGCTCTGTAGATGTGTTTGATGCTTAAGTGCTGGTACACAACATCATGACACTTCTGAAAAAGCAACCTGTAGCCATGGGCACTGATCCCCACAGAAACTGTGCTGAAGACTTCCTCACACCAGGAAAGCCACTCAGATGCTTAAATGACAGTGGTTGGCCTTTTGTCCAACCGTGAGGAGGATGCCAGGGTGTACCCCTGCAAAAGGATCCACCAGCACTTTTGGGGTGAGCATTAGCAGATGCTCAGCCCCAACAGTGTTAGAGGTCAGAGGAACCAAGTCTTTGGTTTTCCTTCATCACATACAGTTAGACTTGCCTTAAATGCCCAGTGTGACAGGCTCAAGGGCTCTGCAGCCACCTTCTGTTTACTTCTTTGCTGGCTGAACCAGTGGCACGTTTTGGTCTATCCCAGACAAGACTTCATTGCAGAATGCTGTGCTGATCCAGAAGGATGGCAGTAGCCTGTGCCAGTTTTGTGTGCACTGTGTCCCTTTCACAACTGTTCTGGGTCTCTCCTTAGAGCTTCTTTGAGGACCAGTGGGATCCCAATGAGCCATTCATTTGCTTAGAAAAAAAAAAAAAGTCTGAGAACTTCTTATTGGAAGCTGTAGCTTCTTTGGGAAATTTCTAAAACTTCCTACAGAGGCACTATCATATTAGACAAAATTATGTTGGTTTCTTTTTTTTTCAGTGGAAACTTAACAAGGCAAGCATTTGACATAAAAATGAGAGCTTTTTTGTTTCACGTGTTTGCACAGCTTTGTCAAATGTTTCTGAACAACTCAACTACTGTTTAGCTGAAAATTGTTTGGTCTTTTTTACTCATTCTGTGGGGAAAAAATAAAAGGAAGAAAAAGTTCACAACCAAACTATGTGTTTGGAGAAAATTTGTATTTTTAATGAAGACTATATTTCCAGTGAAGGTTTTTACTGCATCTTCTAAAAAATGCACAGAAAACAGAATACATAAAGAAGCTTTAATCCATCTTTTAGTCTGTGTGCTGAAGGTTTTTCCCTGACATTTAAAATGAACTACAAGTTTGCTATTCGCACTGATGGAAATGAGATAAGACATAAACTGTCATCTCTTCTCATGGTTTCCTATGGCTTCTATGGTTAAATAAAAAACCCACATAAACAAACCCGAAGCCAAAAAACTTGAGCTGCCAGAATCAGTCAGTCCCAGGGTTTATTATAACTTTATGGTCAATGTTTGCCCCACAGACCCAGGGCTCTTTAGCAGCTGTAGAGAAGAAAATGACCCTGCCTGAGTATTCAGCAGAGCCTGCCTTAGAATTAACCTTGCCATCACACACAGATTTCAAGGACTCTTCTTTCTTTGGGGGCTTATCTTACTAATCCTAGCTACAAATAATGCAAACCTCCACTGTCTTTCAGTAACTGCTCAAAAATTGTTGACTTCAGCATTAAGAAATGCTCGTTTTGGTGTGGAGCAGCACTTGATACCCCACACCAGAGCATAAGCTGTTCCCTGTGGGAAGCCCTAGTCCTCTCATTTCTTGAGAGGCAGTACGTCCCAGAAAAAGCCTCACTAAAGTTTCAGAAAATGTTAACCACGTGATGGTGTTTTATGTTTGAGAAAGATGTTGAAGTCTTTCCTTTAAAATAATAGTAAAACAGCCGACATAATCACTCTCACTTAAATGAGGAATCGAATGACACAGCATGAGTAAGGTGTATGGAGAGATTTGTTCCCTTAGTAGCTGAAGCTGCACAGTGGTATCCAAAGCATCCCAGGACTGAGAGATGGGAAACCACCAGTGACCATCAAGGCTGAAAACTTGTGTTTTCAAGTTTTGTGTCTTGGTTTCCCCATCTGCAAAGAAGGGATAACCATACTTGGCTAGTTAACCAAAATGATTTCTTCTCTGTGGCTGAATGCCTGGAATTTCTTCCAGAAACATGCACGGTGGTGGCAAAGTGTGTGTAGCAGAACTTCCCTCATTTCTGAGGAAAACATTGCAGACAGTATCTCCAGCCTAAGCAAGACTGCGATGTAACTGTCAACAAGATGCAGGGAAAAACATACCATTACAGCGGGAGTGCAGAGAGGACATGAGAAGGTATATACATACTGGAAATCACAGCACTCCATTAGGCTGCTGACCCTTGTACTTGGTGAGACTGTGGCATGTGCTGTGGCAGAGCCTTGAGGAGTGACTGGATTAAGATCCACAAAGCTGTTAGCTATTACCTCTACCCAGGCACTAGTTCCACATGAAGTTTTTCTCCCTGCCCCCAAATTATCCTTTTATTTTTGGCACTTGCATGGTTTCTTCTAGATGTACTGATGTTTCAATGACCTGCCTGCCTCTAGGCACAGTCACAAGGTCTAATTTTGCATGGAGGCTTGAATTGCTTTGAGCTCTGCCAACCTGGGATTTATGGCATTTCAATACACTTGTTGTTTGCCTCTCTCTGTGAGCAAACTCTGCGTCATACAAAAGGCTTAGCTCAGCTGCCAGCTTGCTGTAAAAGATCTGTCTGCTAAATGACCTGTTCCCACAGTGCTGCCACCGCCTTGGAGCAAGCAAAGGCAATGCCGTTCCTCCTTGGTTCTCCCACTGATTCACTGTGGCCCCAGAATTCCCCCATACTTAATTTCTGGCATTGGGTGTAAATGGTAGCTGGCTACTTTTAATTTGTTATTATTGTTTGCTGTGGGCTAGTGACTGGAAATCAATTGCTACCCAAGACTGACGAGGATAAGGCGATTCAGAAGAGGAGACGTTTCTCAAAATGCCCACAGGCTTGGCACGGCAGTTGCTTGATTTCACAGGGGTCAGATTTGGTCCTCTAATTCCTACTATTTTTTTATTTTCCCCCAGCAGGTTCAAGTGAAGGGAAAAGCAGGCAGAATTGCATCCCCTGCAATTCTCTTTCAAGAGCAGCTATATAAATGACAAAAACAAATACATAAAACCAAAACCCACCCTCTTTTTTATACAAGTTAAATTGAAGGTAGCCATATAAAACTAATTCTCCATCATGGGCATAGAGTTTTGTTTAAAATATTTGTCAACAATTACTTCCTTCTGTCAATGATAACTTCCTTCTCCAAGTGACAGAAGAACCAATAAGGAGAGGTGCCATGCTGGACCTTGTTCTCACCAACAAGGAAGGACTGGCGGAGAATGTGAAACTCAAGGGCAGCCTTGGCTGCAGTGACCATGGGGTGGTGGATTTCCAGATCCTTAGAGCAGTGAGCGCAGTAAGCTTGATATCCTGGACTTCAAGAGAGAAGATTTTTGGTCTCTTCAGGAATTTCCTTGGCAGAGTACCATTGGATAAAGCCCTGATGCTGGTTGATGTTCAAGGACCACCACCTCCAAGCTCAGGTGCAATACATTCCAACAAAGAGGAAGTCAGGCAAAAACACCAGCAGGCCTGCATGGACCTGTTGGAGTCAGTCTAGAAGAGCGTGATAAAGATGATAGATGGCTGGAGCACCTCTCCTACGAGGACAGGCTGAGAGAGTTGGGGTTGTTCAGCCTGGAGAAGAGGAGGCTCCAGGGAGACCTTAGAGCCCCTTCCAGTACTACAGGGGGCTACAGGAGAGATGGGGAGGGACTCTTGATCAGGGAGTAGAGCAACAGGATGAGGGGGGTTTTAAATTGGGAGAGGGGAGATTTAGATTAGATCTTAGGAAGAAATTCTTTACTCTGAGGGTGGTGAGACACTGGAAGAGGTTGCCCAGAGAAGCTGTGCATGCTTCATCTTGGAGGTGTTCAAGGCCATGCTGGATGGGTGGGAGGTGTTCCTGCCAATGGCGCAGGGGTTGGAACTCGATGATCTTTAAGATCCCTAGTAATGTAAACCTGTGTATGATTCTAAATAGTGAATGTGGAAATGGGAATATTCCATCCATCCAGCACTGCAGTCTTCTCCACCAATTTGTTGTGGTATGTAAATACTTGGATTTTGGTTTTGTTTGGGGTTTTATGAGAAAAATCCACCAGCCTTTACTTATTTTTCCTTTCCATAGTGCTCAGGCAGCTGACATCTAGAGATGTAGAGGATTTGAATGGAAAGCAATTAACAAGGAAATAGGGTCCTTCCTCATCGTGTCTCATCTCCATATTTATTTTGTCACGATGTTCTTCAGTACAGTGGACTAAGGAATAAGCTGTTATGTTGCTGTCTGAGCCAGGCTGTTACCTGCCTGTGCATCTGGGTATCCTCCAGCTCCCAGTATGCACTTTCCCAAACTGTTATCAGGGACTGATGGAAGCAAAAAGTGTTTCTCAGGTCTCTTCAAAGCTGACAGCACGTAAAAGGAGTTACAGGCCTAATTTCTCTTCTCTCTCTCTTTCCAAGCCAAGTCTCCATCAGCTTCATGACATAGGTTTAATAGCCCAAACAAATGTTTAAATCTGCTAGCACTTTTATTTTTCCATCCAAATGATCACACTTTTCTCTCTCCCAGAAATTATTGAAAGAAGATCTTTTCCACCTGTCTGTAGGATTTAAAGGGAAAAACCAGCTCTGCATCTCCGGGTCTCTTTCCCCAGTGCATTCAGGGCTGGCTGCTCTCTGACCTGTGCTGTGCTGGGGGGGGGGGTTACTGAGAGTGCTAAGCAGGTCTAGCATCCCAAACATGGTTTGGCGGCTGCCACCTGGCAAAACATGGTGGAGAATCCCTGACCCCCACCTGTAAAGCTGATAATACTGAGCTGGCAGCTCTTACTATAGTACCTCTCTAAATGAGAGTAGTTCCCTTCAACCCTATGTTTTAGACTTTTTGAAACACCTCAGCATTTTCTCCTCCAGCTGACCTAATACCAGTTGTTACCCTGCCAAAGATAATTGTTGATAGATCAAGAGAAGCTGAGTTTTTCTGGTCTCACCGCAGTTTAATTACTCTGAGGTCCAAAGTGAGGTTTGGAGCGCTTTTGCCAGCCTCAGTGTATTTGAATATTGCAGTATTTGAGTACTGCCTGAGTCATACTACGTGAATTTATATAATACTTGAATATATATGATCAATACCTCTTGAAGAGGTGTTGAGTGCCGCTGGTAGAAATGCAAACTGCTCAGGGCTCATTAGAGGGAAGTTGCACTCTAATTATGGGTCTAAGGTATGACTGTCATAATTTTCCCTCACCTTAGTGTTTCTGAGTCTGTGTGTTTATGCTTTAATGTGTAAAGTTGTCATTTCCTTTCCTGTTTTCCTTCATGAGCTTTGTTTAGAAAACACATCGCCTTTAAGGAAAGTGAATCACTGTTTTTTCTGAGCTTTTTGTTTCATGCATTGGCCTCAGCACGCAGAGGTGCTTCCTCAGCACACAGAGTCTCCCACTGCAACAGCAGTTTTTGAAAATGTAGATGCTGAAGCTTCAGGTTTTTCTACCTTGCATGTTTTTGTATCTTAACAACTCCTCTCTGCTTGCCTTTCATGGCATTGTGGTGCATGCCCTGCACACTTCTCTTCACTCTGGATAATTCGATTTGTTGTTCATGATAGCACTTGCTGCAGGAAGGGTTGTAGATGGTGATTTCTCTTGGGCCCCTGCTGATTAGGGGACAGCATCTGATGAAAAACAAAAAGTGAGGGAGGTCTTGATGCTCCCCAGGCTGGGCAAAAGACAGGCAGATGGAGAAAGTGTCTGTACACTTTACTTGTACTTGTCTTTTTACTGTATAGAGCAGTGTCTGTACTCCATCTGTTGTCTGTCCGGCTTTTTTCACTCTTTTCCTACCACTGTGAATTCAGGATTGATAAAAATGAACATTTTAAAAAGGTCTGTATAAGCTCACTGGCTCCAGACCTGTCTGCTGGGCTCTAATTAACTTCTGCTCTGCTCACTTGGGCTGCCTCCCTCATGGGCTCGGGTGCCACATGGTATCGATTGCCCTTGCCCGGTGCACAAATGATGTTGCCATGGGGAAAGCCCAAGGGCTCCCAATCCAGCAGAGGTTCCTGCGAACAAAAAAGAAGCTGAGAGCGTGCTGCGAAGGACCGCGCTGCTCAGCAGGTGTGCCATGAGAAAGAAATTGTGCTGAGAGGAATAGCTGAGCAGGGTTCTGGATACAAGTATGTAATGTGGCCTGATAGAATGAGGGGCAATGGTTGGAAACTGAAAGAGGAGACATTTAGATTAGATCTCAGGAAGACATTCTGTGAGGGTGATGAGGCACTGGAACAGGTTGCCCAGAGAAGCTGTGGATGTCCCATCCCCTGGGAAGTGTTCCAAGGCCAGGCTTGATGAGGCTTTGAGCAAGCAGGTCTAGTGGGAGGTGTCCCTG
The DNA here is from genome assembly GCA_013400055.1 of Nycticryphes semicollaris. Lineage (NCBI taxonomy): Eukaryota > Metazoa > Chordata > Aves > Charadriiformes > Rostratulidae > Nycticryphes > Nycticryphes semicollaris. The sequence continues at coordinate 817,349 of VXBJ01007575.1, forward strand.
CCCATGGCAGGGGGGTTGGAACTCTTGGATGCGTGATCTTTAAAGCCCCTTCCAACCCAAACCATTTTATGATTCTATGGTTTCTATCACTGCTGTGGATGGGGAGAAAAGCCCTGCTCAGCCCTGCGTTTGGAGGTTTAGCCTAACAAGTCCAAGATCTGTTTGTTGAAATGGAGAGGCCGTACTTCATGTCCAGAGAAAGGGGATTTCAAGACAATGTTTTTAAACTTTCATGGGTTTGGCCTCATAGCATGGTTTATCCCATGGCTGTCTCAAGGACAGGTGTGACAGCTGTCACCAGCTTCTTTTCCAGGATGCATATGAGGACATGGACACTGCCCCTTCCCCATGTAATATGTCATTACAGGGTGTGCAAGTGACAAAAGAGCACAGCCACATCGGTGATGCTGCTGGAGGTGCAGTGGGTCTGACACCAAGTTAGGCTTAATCTCTTCCCTGATTATAGCTGTAATTGTTTTCTTCCTTTTAGAAAGGATGAAATGGAACTTTGGCTTCCTGTTTTTAGGCTAAGCATTGTTTCTATTTGGTTGAGTTTGTGGCATCAGCTTCAGTAGTACTGAGCCAAAAGGAAAGCTGGTGTAAGCAGCTGCTCAGGGATGGAGACTGGACATTACATACTCCTGGGTGGTCTTAGTCTGACCAGCTGCTCTACTTTTATCACTTCTGGTGATTTAATGAAGGTTACACTTTGCAATGCTGCTAATGCTGTTTCCCTGCAGAAGTGCTCACTTTGAGGCATTTAGGGACCTGAATTTTTCCCTAGAGCTGAGCTGGTAGCTTGTTCCTGGCCCCTTAACTACAGGGAACAACTGAGTACTGTACTGGGGAAAGTCCTTTGTAGAGCTATTGCCTCCGCTTATTTTATGGTAATGTGCCTAACTCATGGATGGACCATCTCTGGTAGATGATGCACACATGTGTAGGAAGAGACAGTTCCCTACCTTTAAAGGTTTATTGCCTTAAAAGAAAATACAAAGAAAGGTGAACCAGCAGCAGAAAGGAGCTGGAGCAGGTTAAGTCTTGCCTGAAGCTTGCAACATGGCTGAGGCAGAACTTTTGGAGAAACTGAGAGAATTGCGTGGATTAAGGTGACTCATTGTAAGGCTGAATCCTTTACTCCTACAGTGCCAGTACCAACAGGGTGGCTTGGCAGTGAAAGGAAGATGCTTACCTTTGGCCTTGCTGCTGCTTTTAACAAATGAGGTGACAGTCACCTCCCCAAATTGTGATAAGGGTGCATGTGCTGCCTTTGCTAGTTGGAGAAGGATAGCGAACTCCTGCAGATCATTTTCTGTGGTTTTCTCCCCACTGTGGGAGCTGAGTTATTGCAGATTTTTACAGCTAAAGAGCTCCTTCCACTTATTTTTGGCTTGTAGGTTGGGTACGATGGCTCAGGACTCGCTCCTTAGTATCTGAATTCCCTATTAATACTCTGCATCCAAATCATTGTAAAAAAAGGTCGAGCTCCTGTTCCTCATGGTTAACAGAGAATATCATGTGAGCCCTTGCACATACGTACAAAATTTCTCCCTCTTTTTGTGTACATGGGTGTCTGAATTACTTTCCTTGTTGATATTCATGTTTACATTCTCCATCCAAATCATTGTAAAGACAGGTTGTGCTGCTGCTTTTCCTCATGGTTAACAGAGAACCTCATGTGAGTCCTTGCACATCTGCACAAAATTTCTCTGTGTAAATGGGTGTTTGTGAAATTTCGCCTCTGTGTTGCATTTTGCACAATTATCCACAGCAGAGGGGAGAGGTATAAAATATTTGCAATTGGGGTAGTGGAGAGTTCCTGTTTGGTAGCATTTTGTGGAGATTGCAGTGGCTGTGGCTGTGGCTGTGGCATGTTAGAGGACCAGGCTGAAGGAATCGGTTCTCCTCATTTCCTAATCTCACCTGAATGTGGTGGTTTCTGTATGGCTGCTGTGGATTTATACCGACCTAATTGACAGGGGCTCCAGGGTCACACTGTCTGACTAAGGGCCATTTACCGTGTGGAGGTGTCACCAAAACCTGCAGCAAAGTGGGTGGACATCTTTCCCTCCCTTTTACCAGTTTTTGGCAGGTGCTTAGTTTGCTGTTTGTTTGTGTGTGGTGCAAAGCTTTAGGGATGATTCTTACACAGCCAGTCACAAGCAGGGAGGGACCAGGAGCATGTTGTGGTTCAGAGCACCTGAAGGTCTGGGTGCTGCTGAGGTCCATCAGGTGCTTGTGGCTGCAGGACCCAGGGAGCTGCCTTGCCAGCCCTGCAGGCAAAAGATAGTCCTTGCATCTCACGCTCCAGATTTCTTCAGAGAAGGGGTTGCTATGCAGCGTTGTTTATTCCTGGTATGTGACACTGTTTGCCTGCAGAGCTCATACACCTGGAAGGGGGAGACTGCTGTCCTCTTGCAGAAGGGATCTGGCTTGACAAATGGCTGCTCCTGCTTCCAGTCCTGACTCCACAGGGTCTGGAGCAGAAGAAATCATCTCTCCCTTGTGGGAGGTAACCCACAGCAGGGCTATACAGCTCCTGGGGGGATTACAAGCTTAACAACTTGGAGCTAGATTTTTCCAAATGAAGGACGTGCATGTTTGTGAAGGAGGTTGGTGGATAGCTCTGTCTGTTGCGTTCTCAGCAAGGTGGTGCTGTGGAGGGGGCTGGCAGGAGCCAGGTAGAGGGGTTGATTTTCCCATGCTCTGGTGGAGATTGCTTAGTATGAACATCTCCCCCAGAAGGCAAAAACAAAATTTGGGAGAAGGCTGTGATGATTTTTCCTTTAATCTTTCTCTTTTTATTAGGTTGTTTCAGAAAGTCTTAAAGCCACGCAAGGCAAGGATTCTGCTGGGTGACTCCAGCTGTGTGCCAGAGAGTTTGCCTGTCATTTAGAAGAGACATGGTTGCGGGAGATGTGGAACAGGTGAGAAGAGGACAGGTGGAAGCTGCGGCGAAAACAGGGTGGTTTGTTGACAGAGAAGCTCTTCTTCATAAGAAGAGCAACAGCCTGACCTCTGGCATGCCATGGGAGTCAGAGAGAAAGCTTCCACCTTGGATCAGGTATTGTCCTCAGGCTCCAGGGCTGCCTTTGCTGCAGCATGGGGCAAAAAATGCAAACCTGCTCCTTTGTTCCTTCCTGGGCTCACAGTGTTATTTTCCAGGTAGAAACAAGGAAGGGTGAACTCAAATCCACTTTCTGAATTGGCCCCTGCTGAGATTTAGGTCGGTGTCATATGGATCCTGGGGGTGCTGGTTCATGCCTGCAGGATGGTAAACAAGTCTGCTCTTGCCAATGGTTTAAATTGATGTATTTCAGTAAGTTTAACATTGGCACCTCACTCCAAAGGATGTGAGGGACAAGTGGAATGATTTTACTCCAAGGAAAGAGAGGAGAAGCAAACTTCAGTGAGTTCACATGCTCTGTGATATGTAAGTGCTTAGTTCCAAAGCAGTATCACTCTAAGGAACAAACTTGCCTCCAAGTTAGCTTCTGTTTTCAAAGGGGTTTATTGCTAAAAGTAAGAATCTCTGAAAATTTGATCCTGGAAGTGTGTAGGAGGATAAGGAGGGAAGATCCACAGTCTAACACATTTCTAACTCTTTTTGGGGTGCAGAGATGCCAGCCTGCCACAGCAGCAGAGGGAGGGCAAACCAAACTCTGAAGGACTGAGATGCAGGGACTCTGATCATTATCAGAGGTGTTTGCTGGTTACCTTCTCTCTCTGCTTCTCTTTATCTCTCTCCAGAGAGAATGCTTTTGCTT